>KB663721.1:14370781-14567342 GCA_000349025.1 Anopheles minimus | reverse complement strand
TTTCCTCGGTGTCCGTTTTTAGGACGTTGAACATAAAGTCCACCGTCTCAGTAAAGCTAGGCCTTACGGGGACCAACGAGAAGTCGATACGAAAAGTTCCCTTTTCGTACGCGGGACGTTTTGGGGATTTTTGATCCATCCCGGCTTGCAAAATTAATCAAAACAAAACTGCACTCTTTGACGTTTGCAAGCGAACTGGGTTATTAACGTCTAGTGGGAAAAAGTATTGATTTTAATAATCTTGAAATAAATAAAAGTTCCTAACAGAGTTCAGCATGCTAGACTCGTGCTAAAACTTACTATTTATAAAGTCATACTATATGTTTAAATAAAACGTATGCTAAATCTCCGATGATCAATATCTGTAGAGTATATAATACACTACTCCTTTTATTACCGTAATTACTTGAGCAATAGAGTTATTTTAGGATAACTACGTTATTATTAGCTTTCATCAAGTATAGATAATATTGATAATATTTAATAACGAGAGACTACGTCCCCATTATTCGTATTATCCCTTTTTGCGTTTAGAGTCTGATTCCGTGTAACTAAAAATAAAAATGAAATTAATTTGAAAATAAATAAATAAATTGGAATCATTCCTCATAAATAAACAACAAGGAAATCAATTGGAATAGATCCTGAAAAAAAAACAAAACCATCAGCAGTAAAGCAAACAGCAAAGCAGGTCAATCAAATATTTTCCCTGGACAATGAAATTGTCTAACCAAATTAAAAAATAAAAACAAAATGACGAGACTATCAGACTTTTTTCCGAGATAGTCGGGTTAAGCTGTTGACTTCTGTCAGAAATAAAAATCTGTTTACATGCACACTCATCTGTGCTACAATTCGAAACTGGATCGTTTCGTTCCAGCTCCTTGACTTGGAGATTTCCTTTGCTTGCAAACACACTCGCTAAAAAATAAATAAAACAAAGCACACAGTATCTTTACCCAAAACACAACCCAAACACAAGAAACGGACGAGGTGGCTCATTGTTGTACACATAAATTTGCCTCCGACAGGCTCGTTTGACTGTAAGAACATCCGTCCCAACCTGCTTACGCGCTAAAGGTCAGTCTGTCTCGTTGGTGCAAGCAAAGAAAAGCTCAAAATGGCCATCGTGAAGATAACGACGAAAACACGTGAAGGAAAGGACCCAGTCTGCCATTTGGTTAATCCAGTTTCAAAAACAACGTGAGCAAAACGAGAAAAAAAGGGTAAACCGTAGATGGAATCGTGATGGAACCAGTTTGATAAACTTTTGCCATCAACCGTCCTGTTCGGAAAATTCGCATATCGGGAAACTTTTTTATCTTAAACAACAACGCGAAAAAGAAAGCAGCCAGACACACGTACAGACCGTGCCGGTGGTTCAATTGATGCGGTTAGAACAGTATCAAACCCGACCAGCCAACAAGCAAACGAGCCTAACAATAATCACGATTTTGCGTACCACAAACTGATGTTGTTCCTGTCGCTGCTGCTTTCACCTCGGGCACCGCTGCTTTCCATGGAAATGGTGTGAAAATCAGCGTTTCACACCAACGTACACATCATGCAGCTTCCGTATGAACCAGCTTCTAGTACCGGCCGGGTAGAAATGGTAACATGATATCGATTCCACTCGCTGTACGCGATGATGGCTCCCTGGTCGCTCACACTCAACCACTTTAACTTCCCCTGCACATCGTTCGGCGAAATGGTGAAAAGGTACACAAGCGACGAGCAGGGCGAAAGGACCATAAAAACCGGAAACATCAAATCAATACGACCAATTTACAGCTTGCTTCAACCTGCCAGCGACGTTACGCTATGGATGGTGAGATGTGGTGAGCAAATAGTGAAATGATGCGAGCACAAATGATCACAATCGATTTGGGGGGGGGGGGGGGGGGGAGGGGAAAGTCACCGAATGTGTGTCTGTGTGGCCAATTGTGTGGGGTATCGGATAGCGCGCTAACCAAAAACACAAATCAAACGGACGACCTAACGACCTGATATTTGATTAAAAGTGTTCAAAACCAAATGATTGCTAGCTAAAGATTCTAAAACAAGTTGAACATGATTCGTAACCGTAAACAAAAATTACAAACACAATTTTACTGATACATTTTCTGAAAATCTAGTGTTTCTTATATCAGTTATTGAAAACTAATGAAAATATAATACTTGAAGCATATTGCATAAAACATCACTAGTCGAAACATTGAAAAGCTTTCATTTTTATCATTGAATGTTTCCAAAATATAGATTGGTAAATACATTGTTTCAGTATTATAAACCATCATTTTAGCCTATTTTCATGCATTTCTAATTAAACACATGCAGATACTACAAATTTGATTTGCTTTTATTTCTTAAACGGTTAATTTGTTAGTGTATATTTTTAGTAATATTTTATGTATACTCCTGACAGTATTTATTTTCTCATTGGAGTGAAACTTAAACTACAATATTCTATTTCGTTTTTTTTTCACTTCGTTGTGAAATATTCTATTTATTTTTACCTTTAACGATACGAACACTCCTTTTTCTCAAGCTTCTAACCTCTCTCTCTCTCATATTGTTGTTAATCTGTTCTAATTTATTTTAATTGTTGAATGTAGAATTTCAAAAACAGTATAGACTTCTCGACTCTCAAACAAAAAAGGATTTGAATCTTTTTATATAACTTTAAGACTTGACCCTGGCCGGATAAGCGAACAACCCGGATAAAAAGTATAAACTTTATTTTTAGTAAAACTTCAAATGAAGATAAATTTGTAAATTTTCAAACTATGATATTAGTTTGAGCTTTCATTTTCGTTCATCAAGAATGACCTAGTTGCTAATCTGAGAATTTTTGAAAATACTTCAACAATAGCTTTTTTTCTATGCTTTCCTACCTTATCTATCATCCATTCCATAACAACATACAAACCGCACAACAAATACCCTGCCCGTATCCCGAATAAAACCTGGTAGGGAAAAACAATTCTACCGTACTCAGCTAATCGCTTGTGACGTGGAATCATTTCCCACCCTTCCCAGCTTCCGAAGCCGAGAACAAATCACAGATTTCCCGTTTTATTAACTTTACCATGCCATCCATCATCCGGACTGATCCGGTTCGGGTTGAACGAAAAAAGGGACCGTGCGCGCGTTTCGACAAGATGGAGCGTGAAGAAATTCCCACGGACGCGAACGAGCGGAACGGTTGTTCGACATCGAACAACAACAAAACAGAAGCGAAAGAAGATGTTGGCTGTATTGTTCCAACAGGCGAACTAATTGTTTCCCGATACTTCGTAAGCGATCGTGCGCTGGGAAAAATGTGGTAAGCAGCACTCCCCAACGGTGCTTCTATTGTTGTTGGTGTGATGTGGTGGAGTATATGAAAAAAAGCACACAGGGCGATCCGAACAGGAAGCATCCGATAAGCTAGCTGTAAGTCAAACTTCCGCCACCAACACCAACAAGCAAACGATGAAAGAAAACGACCGTCGAGACCGAAGAGATGATGCACACCGCCACTTGACACAAACGGCAAAGAGAACAAGCGAAACATTAAGCCCGTCCGACACCTTGCGCAGAGTGTGAGAATGAAACGTCGAACATCCGTTTTTCCTGAAGCCCAACCCCCTTTCACTCCCTCCCTACTCTTACCGACGCCCCATTCCTTCATGCCTCCTCAGGCAGTGGCCATTCTTCCGTGTCGGATTTTCCGGAGCGAAAACAAACAAGCACCAGCCGGACCGAACGGACGGAACCAACAATCCAGAAATCCCCCGAAACATGGACGACGCACGTGTGCATTTTATGTACTTGCCATATACGTGCGGCGTGTGTTTGTGTACGTGCATCCAGTAGCGAGCATTCGGGACAGATGCCGTCCACTCCCTCTTCCACCCTCCTCTCAACACGCCCTTTAGCACTGCCAACACAGGCCTTTCCATTTGAACCATAAATAAAGGACCACGTTTTATGTATGTGCGCTTTTGGGACCCGTTCCGTTTCGGACGGCATTCCGTTGCCGCCGATGTGCATGTGCAAATAATTATGATGACGCACGGTTGAGGATTTATGTGTGTGCCAAACCACACAAACGTACACACTAGCCACACACATACACACACATACGCACGTAGCTCGGGTAAGGTTTTGCGAAATGCGTACTGTATCCGAATATAGTGCCATCGGTCCGTACGTTTTGTGTGCGTACGGTATGGATTGAATAGTTGCGGTAATAGTGGATCGTTGATAAAGAAAGCCGAAAAAGGTAAAGTTCAATAAAACGTTGGAAACTTGTAAACTCAACGTTAAGAGTCACTCAAAAATTTCAAAACAAAAATTACAGGGTTTTTATGTGCATTCAAGAAAGAATGGACAATTTTTGGAACCTTTACAAGATAACATAAGACATGATAAAATAGATCTGGAATCTTCCATACTTTATTAATCGATTCAATGCAAAGCATCGCCGACTGATACATCCTTCTTGTCAACAAACGGATGAGAGAGTCAACTTCAACTGACAAAATAATCAGAAAGAACGTATAAATATTTCACTGCAAGTAGCAAAGAGACCTGAAACAGTCTCTTCAATAAAAAAAAAAAAAACAAATCATTTATAATTCGAGGAAAATTTGGCATGTAACTTGCATAAAGTTCTGAAAGGAGAAAAAGAACCCCTTCAACTTAAAATTGTTTCACTTCATGTTGAAAAGAAACCATATTTATTTATTTATTTATTATTTAATTATGACGGCGCTTTGCCGTATTGTCAGCCTATCGCTGATGTTTGTTCATGATGGTGATGATGAAAAGAAACCTGTTATGTTTCTTTCGAACTCAGAAACCCTATGTTACAGGACTTTGTACTTCTTGTAATAATATTGGAATGATTTCTGAATTTTCAAGTTAAAGTGAAATATGTAAATTTTCGTAAACTCATTACAAAGAAACCCAGATGCTAGCCGGGTGATTCGGGAAAGCATTCCATAAAATCGATTTCTACTTAAGGAAATGCGCGAAATTCTACTACTACCTCTAAATGTTCCAATTTAACTTGAAAAAAAAGAAAAAATTATAACTTTCTCACTTGAGTTCGAAACCTCTGGAAAGCTTATAGCAGTGTATCTGAGAAGTTAAACATTATATTATAAGCAGCAATAATTTTATTCACACGTTCCATATCATTCCAAAAGCTTTCCAGTTTGCAAACGTCAACATTTTCGTTCCCGGCTATTCGTACGTGTGTTCGGGTCCGGTCGCACTCAGCTTTACCGCACATTTGGCTTTTGCCCGCCGCCGCCTTCCACAACGCGCACCAGGCGCACGGTTCCGGAGCGGACAGATGAAATGGTGGTCAATCGAAAATAGTTCCCCATGGAATTGACCATCCTTCGGAGGCCGTTTCGGAAGCGGTCGTTAAAACCGGAAAACATCCCCCACAAGGGAGGACGAATGCGAATCATACCGCGGAGTAAGCGACGCGGGAAGCGAGTGGTGAATTTTGCACCTCACCGTTTCTGCTGCCTGCCCCGTCCCAACCGATCAGCCACCACCAAAAAGGGGTGGATTAAAAGACAAACGGAAAATGGCATAATAAAACCCACGTATGTGTATGTGTGTGTGTTTATGCCTCGAAGTATTCGCAATCGGAAATTGCATACGGTGCTGTCGATGGGTGTGTGTATGAGTAAATGCGGGAGGGTAAATGAAAGGTGTGCCACACACTCCCATGCTGCTACCCAGTTCTGTCTCTCTCTCTCTCTCCACACCTTCGCCGTTTGCTTCGACATTTGGGAGTTGAAGTGACTCGTCGTACCCGTTCCAATCCCTTTTGCTGGTTCTCTGCCCGATGGCGCTACTGTTTATAATGCTAATAAAGTTTTGCTTAATTTCCGTGTAGGTCAAGGCTGTACCGAGCCAACCCGTCGGTTATGCCCCGTCCCGGGACTCGTGCTTTCGTCAGCAGTTTTATAGATATTTCGGTCGGTGGCTCAGCAGAATTGACCTCCCCCCTTAGGTACGAAGGGTGGGCTGTGGGAGCGTTTTAGAAACCGAACACTAAACGATGAAATGCAAAGGCACAAAACCGGCCAAGAGAACAACCGCTCGTAAATTTTGCTCCAGGCTCGTCCATCAGTGTACCACACCGTGAGGTGCGTAGCGAACCGTGCTGAGGGAGGAAAGCAGCTGGAGGAAAGGTCTATCGATTTTCACCGTAGCACTTGTGAGCTGTTTCATTTTCATGCCATCACACCGGAACGAGGGGTTGAAGTGGAACAGTGCTGGAAAAACTTTTTAATACACCAACTCCAAAATTGGAGCGCACTTTAATTTGATAGTCAAACGGCATTCGGTAAGTTGGGATATATTTTTTTTTACGGATTTTTTTTTGTGCTGTTGCTGATTTTTGCCGTGCGCTAAGAGCACGAAACTATGCCGCGTGGAACCCATATCTGTGTGTATGTGCCTGTGTGTTTGAATTTTTATTTTCGTTGAACCTGTCCGTTAACCCTACATTTGGCGGTACTGTTCCTACTCCGCACCAAGCCGGCCTGTTCTACCATGTCCGGTATTTTTCTTTTGGAATGTGAACACGATAGTTTTTTTTTCTTCTTCCTGCGTACATTCCTTCACCAGGGTGCTTCACGTTTGTGACTCCCTTGAGACTGAAAACCTCACTCGGAATAGGGGCCAAGGGCCGAAAAGTGAAGTTTGCCAAGCAGGTTTCCCTTCTGTTAGCCATAATTTATTCGCTGTCACTCTGTCACGCTTTGCAGGGCGAGTAGTCGGTAGTTTTCCCCCGCCTCTTTTTCGGGCAAAACTTTTGTGAAAATGAAATTGACCAAAATTGCATTAAATAGAGCAGCCACTCGATTTGCAATCGGAGCTGTTGTGCTAGCTTTTGCTTTCTGCTCTAGAATCAAGGAATGTTTGGTGATGATAGAAATGGATACTATGTTTGAGTTGACATATTTCTAAATTTAAGAGCATAACATTATTTTTCAATATCATAACTAATTTTACTGTGTCTTATACCATGATTTCCTTCTTTTCGCATAATTTTTTCATATTGTTTTTGCCTTCTTTATGTACTTTAATCCAAACTTTTACTACCAACATGATTTCATTCCATAGTTTAGATGGAAAAGCATGTCTTCTACATCCTTTTGAATACTTGTCACGAAACAAAAACAATCAATTTGAAGATCAATTACTTTTCCCATTAAACAACTTTATCCTTAACCCCCGTAAGAAACATCTCATCCTAAAGAGTTAACTACCCAGGAGACTGGAACGCCGTATACGCTAGCGCCTGGCATAAATTATTGTTCAACACCAGTCATAAAAAAGATGCGAAGAAGAAAACGATTTTGCAATAACGACTACACCCACCACGGTGGATAAATTGTGCTTGTAGCATCGTATACGGCAACTTCTCGACTTATTTGCATTTTATTTATGACTTTAAATTATTCACCAGCAAACCCCATTCACCACCAGGCGGATCCATTCAACAACCGTGCGGATCTACCAACCACCAGGCGTCTCCACCAAACACCAGGCGTCTCCATCAGGTTCCGACTGCTTTCACAGCACGTGCTGCACATGGTGCCTGTTAATGAACGATCGAGAAACGAGCTGACAGTATGCAAGCTACTCAAACAATCTTCAAAAGCTTCAGCGTTACGCATCGCTGTTGCAAAACTGTCGTAGATATTTGGCCCAGTTTTTCCGTTCCCGGACATGGTGTCGGGTTTTTGGCAAAGCACGTCGCAAAAAAAGCTTTCCACACGCTAACGCGTCACTGTCACATAAGGAAAAATGGCACAGAAACCATCGGTAAGGTGAAATGATTTCGAAAAAGCCAAAACCAGCTATCGTTTCTTCCTTAGCTTCATCTTTTTCTGCTGCATTTTTTTCCGCGTGAAGAAGATGTTTCATCACGTGGAAAAAAAGGATATACAACGCCGGTAAACAACGTTTCTTAATCGAAAAGTCCTGTACAGCTGTTCACTGCGGTGTCGTTTACGTCAAGCCCACTCGAACCCGAACAAAAGGCCACTAAGCATGCGACCGTATGCAAAAGATCGTTTGCTTGCGCTTTGTTGGAGCGCTGTTTTTTCTCCAATTTTATGTATCTTTTTCTTCCATCCCTTCCCTTTTCTTTTTCCCATTATGAGAACCGAAAAAATACTTCCCATACGCTCAGGCATTTTATCACCTATCCGTACACCAAAAACCATATGCGAAGGAAGCAAGACAATGCCACCCGCTTCTATCGTACACGCCAGAAGTTTCTCCATGCGTCTTTTGTCACAAATAACCGAAATACCGTGGTTTTATATTAGACAGACAATGTCCTATGGTGAAAAGAAAAAACGATAGAGTAACAAACACACACAAAGCCACACAGACATTATATCCCCCATTTACAACCGAGGGCCGCGCTCGAGAAATCAATCACGAAGCCTCGAGGCCCGTTTGCTTCCGAAGCGAAACATCATTTCTCCCATGAGTGGCATTTCACGTGTTGCCGCGCACAGTAGAACCTTGCTGTCACCCACACTCTCCCCTCCGTCTTCATCGCACCCATGTCCTTAGACAACCTGGCCTTCTGGCTGACAGGAGTCATCATTATTTATTAGCTTCCCCACCGTGTTCGCGTGCCTTTTCTCTCTCGCTTTTGCTTTCTAGCTATCTTTCTATCGTTTTCTCTCTCGCTCTTAAGCACGCTTTGGAGAACGCTTTCTCGAAACATGTGCGGTACAAAACTTCACCACCACACAGACACACACACACCCCCCATGAATGGGTATCAATTCCCTACCTTCTCTCAGGCTCGAATGTATGTCTGGGGCCATTTTAGGCACCGAATCAGTACACGCTGCACGATACAAGCCCCAACACGAATCGTATCGATCCGCTCACACGGACGCACAACGCTGTGTGCGAATGCACTCACTGAGTGGCGAATGAGTGCTGGAAAGCGCCAAACTGTACAACAACTCACGTCACTCACAATATCGCTCATATCCACGTATAATCACGATAAAGCTTTGTTTATTTGTTTTCTCGTTTGTTTCACACTGCTGTACAAAACGCACGCGAAATCGAAATTCAATGAGTACCTCAATAAACCGCCCCGAGATGCCACAGCAAAGGCCTTGATGCGAAAATGCGAAATGGCGATACAAATGAGAACCGGATGTGAGGGAAAAGCGTGGGAAACACGAACAAACACAAGCACACGCACACATGATACAGCAATGGGATGAAATGTTGATAAGATGGAGCAAATCTGATGAAGGCAGGGCAGCAAACGTTTCACTTATCGTTCCGTTGTGATCAGCGTACGAGAAGAAATTTATTCAATGAAAACGCGATCGTTGTTGTTAGACAGCACTAAACACCACGGAAGCAAATGGTGCGCATTGAAAGATGAACCAAATGAAAATAAAGCCAGAACAAACGCACAGACACGGGGTTCCCACGGGTCTTCTCCCTGGTACGAAAACGAAATTCTTTACGGCCCACCGAGCAATGGAGACGCATGGTGCTTGATTCCAATTTCGGGTCATTGGAAATTTTAATAGCTTTCAGTGGGAAATGGGAACCATTAAAACTTGTTTCAGGGGGCGGGAGGAAGCTCACAAGAAGAAAAGCAACAATGGGAGAGGAAAGGAGAAAAAACTTCCCCACTGTAAACTCTGCTACTGACACAACGGGTCCAGAGCGCATCGGTCCGCTATCGTGGATAAATAAAAACTCACCCCAAACCCGTAATCGATTGGATTCTCGTTGAGGGAGTTTATTTGTTTGTCGTTAGGCGCGAATTACCGATCGATGATGGTGGCAATTTAAATTAAACAGCTTCCACGGTGTTTTGCTTTTTTTGTGTGCTACCATTTTTTGTTGCTGCTGTTGTTTTGATCATTTTAGGCGAACCGACAGTTGGCGTTGATTGCAGTTTTGAACATGTAAGCAACGGATTACCACTGTTTCACACTTATTACAAACGAGCTTTTGATCAAGTGCCGAACGAACGCGGTAGGATTATTCTCAAAAGCGGCATGATAAGCTGTTAGGAGAATGGGCTGAAGGGTGTTGTAAATACCCATTTAGATGTAATTAACCGTGCGAATGGCGGATTAGCATTGTGCACCCTTCATTAGAAGGAGTTATAAACAATTTCCTAACATACTCAGCTTGTTGCTAATTGCGAGAAAAAATGCCTTTTATATGTGAAAGCAGGATGATCATATTTTAATTGTTTTCAACTGAAATCAAAATTAACATTTTATGTTGTATACTTTTTTTCTTATTTGATCTATTTCTAACTATTGTTTATTATAAAATTCTTTGGCTGTACTTTTGCCTTTTTATACGAATATGAAATATATGGAAATAAACTGATAAAGTCGTTATTTGCATAATTATTTAAGTATGTAGTTACTAATTTGCGGAAAGGTTTATTTTGTTTATTTTTTCATTTGCAAATTTCTTCATTCATTTACATATTTGTCCATTTTATTGTTTTATTCATTACTTAATTTTAATTATTTTACGTGTTTTCATTTGTTTTGATTTTTATTTAGTAACATGTTTTTTTAACATATTTAATAATTTGTTAATTTCATTTATCAAAATTAATATGGCATTTCATCGCATGGTCACCCCACATTATGCTAATTTTAGTAATTATCTTTTATTTTTTGTCTCGTCCCGGGAAAGCTCGATTCGGTGTAGTAGATATGTTTACCAAGCATTTTGAGCATAACATTTTTCACCTATAAAAACGCTTTGCCGTTTCATCACTTTTTCCCCTCAACAAAGTTAATCCCAAACTTTTTTCAAGTTAATTCCATTCCGTAAAACCACATTTTAAATCAACAATAAAATAAATGAAACAGTTCAGTCCCTTCGAATAAATAATCAATTGCTGCCACCCTGCGTAAGGGCGAGACGCACTCAGATCGGTTCAAAGCCACCGACATCCCAAAAACCATACCTTGCCAGAGTCACCAAACGGGTCTCCGGCAAGCTACCCATTATGCGTGACCTTGAAATATACCGAGCTGTGCTGAAAATGAAACGAAAGTCACAAAAAAAGATACACCAGCTACAAGCAAACGTTTGAAGGTCTCAACGAAGCGTGTACGCATACGACCGAACGGCAGCAAACGTTTCACGCGCTCGCTTGCCAGTTTCTGCATCATAATCTTCTTAATAAATAGCGGATCTGTTACAACAATTTAAACATTCTTCGCATTGCTTGCCGTAATCGCCGGCCTGCATTACGGCCCCGTGTGCGAGTGGAAGTGAACGAGCGACACGCTCATGGTGGGCATTGAAAGTGAGTGAGCGAGAAAGCGAGTGGCCAAAAACAAATGGCCGAAAGTGCCAGAAGCGTTCCAACGACCTACAGTGACTGGAATTTACAAAGCAACCCGCTGAAGGGACAAAAAAGCACCTAAAGCAGAGACGATTGCTACGACAAAGGACATGCCGTAAGGTGGTTTTCTCCCCCTCCTAGCTAACACTCTCCCACCCCCATATCCCGCCCGATCGTTTTCAGGACACCGCAACCATGAACGAGCCCTTCACTGGAATGCGTTTATGTGTCACCGAAATACCACCGGAATGGGTTTTTTTTTCATTTCTGTGTCCTATATGAGTGTGAGTGTGACTAGATGGTTCAAGAGCAAAACTTCGCGGTCGACAAAAAACAAATTTTGTTTCGACTACACTCGGCAGAGGATAATGGTTTTGCATACAACCCGTGGTTGTGTTGGTGTGACCGATAGATACCCCACACGGCCAACACAATGCCAACACGGTTCGTTTGCTTTTCACGGTGGGTGAAAACGTTGCAAGTGGGAACCCTCCAGAGTGAGAAACGATGAATCGTGCCCACCGGGCATACGGGAAACTCTAAAGCCACCCCCGAAAACTCGCTTTTTAAGTTTAAGCGTTGTGTTTCGTTTTTGTAGTTTCCATTCCTTTGCTTTTTCCTGATACCAACCAATCCAGGGAAATCGTGTGAGAAATCGTGTCCCAAGCCTACGGGAATATGGAAAGAAAATAACGAATCCCCGAAGGAGAATGGAAACGTAAATAAAGGAAGAACGCGAAGCACCAAATTGAACACGTTCGCTGGCATTGAAAGCCTTCACTTGTTGGAAAAGCACACAACCCCATCGATGGACGGACGGTTTCCCGATTTCGATTCGAATTTCGGTCCGTCCATGACGATCGGTTGATGATGATTCGCTTTTCCTTTTTTTTATTTGCCTAAGGTGACACCACCGATAATATACGCTCCCTATCGAATGGTGCAGACGAACCATCCTTCTCTGTGTGTGCCAATGTCAACCTTCTCGAAACAAGCGCTAGAGTCGATCGACCTCCCCACATGTGTGTGTGTGTAGCCCATATTTTCTTTGCCGTAAGCCTTCAAAGGACACTTTCGTGTACCGGAAAGCATTAGGTGTGTGTGCATGTGTATGTGTGTTTTTACGATCGCATGTTGCGTTGGTTCTGAGGTGGCACCGGAATTTTGTTTCAACTTTTAGAAGGAACAAACCCATTGTTCGAAAGTTAGAACACTACCGAACGCTGCCAAGGCGGCGATGATGATGATGATGGTGGCGTCGGATGTCCTTGGTGTGAAGTTGTTCGTAACGAAACACCTAATTTCTTCCCACCCACCCGCATTGAGGAGCGCTACCCAGTGTTCTCGCTTTCATTATCGCTCGCCCGTCGGCTTTTATTTTCTGTCGATTTCGTTTCGCTAATGATGTCTACAACTGTGCGTTTTTTTTTCTTTTTTCTTATTTGCATACAACCGATGAACAAAGGAAGAGCCAGAAAGGTTGATAAGATTTGGGTTTTTAAAATATGCCAATCGGTTCTATTTCTGCTATCGGGCCTCGTTTCATCTGTTTCTTTATCGAAATAAGAAAATAATCAACCTTTGGTCATGCTAATAATGCCAATTTTGCTTCATTTGATAGGCAACCGTCTCTGATCCATATGCGTTTAGCGCTAAGAATGATCTTTAAAGATATATCCTTTTTTATTTCCATATATCAGGTTCATCACATTGATCTAAGTTATCAATGTGTTAAAAAAATACCCTTATTGTTGCAAAAAGAATAGAAATAGCCAATCCCCGAACTCACTCCATCTCAGCTTAGGCTTAGGCCTATGAAATTTTTGATTTTGACAGCCTGAAAAGAACTGTATGGAATGGATCTCCCAGTAACATTCGCGTGACGTGACCAACCCAACTAAACCGGGCAAGTCTTAATCGTTGTAGAGAAACTCTTGAGTGCATCGTACAACTCATAAAACTCGTCATTAAAACACTCAATACTTGAGGAATTCTAAAAAAATATTGAAATCTTGTTAAGCGATATTTTAATATATTCCAATTTGATTGAAACTATTCAGAAACAAAAACCAAGTAATGTTGGAATCACATTTTTGTCTTGCGCTGCGTTCCTTTTGGACATCCAACACGCAACTGGATTCCGTGGAAATACTTGAAATTCTTTCTATAAGCAATTCCCATTCCGTATCCGCTGTGTGTCACAGCGAAACACTTCCCAAGCATCGAATGCCTTCAAAATGGCGCGTCCGGAAAATTAGATACAACTGTCACTCGAATGGAAAACGTGCCCCATGGTCATCTCCCAGAGGAATGCTGGCCTGCCGTCTGCCCCCGCCATGTCTTGCTGGAACGCCTACGGCCCATGCCCATGTACGGCCATAAAATGGTGGCCTGCCTGACCGAAGCCATAACCGGTAGGGCAGAGAGCAAAACGCTGGAAGCCCTCATATTACCCAGACTCCCTCCCCACCTTCAGCAAAACCATCGGTCAAGCGTTCCTCCGCTGAAAGACGCATTCGTTCCAACCGGTGCCCATTTGCTACACCCATTTACTGTATCCGGGGAGCTGGGGCGACCTCATTCAAATAAATTGAACACATTTCTTCAAAACTGCACATGGCGCTCTGTTTGGAGCGAAATAAGCAGCTTTGCTTTGCCCCGAACGCAAAACCGTTCCGAAATCTTTGCCGAATTTGCTCGGCCGCTTCGTAGCGTCAGCGTGAACTACCAGGCGTCCGCTTTGGTACAGTGATACGCTATTTTACACATTATCTGCATGAATAAACACCATCTGTGGTGTAACTTTCACAAGTGGTGAAATTTTCAGTTTATTTCAGCACACACACACACGCGTACAGTAG
This sequence comes from Anopheles minimus, assembly GCA_000349025.1. NCBI lineage: Eukaryota > Metazoa > Arthropoda > Insecta > Diptera > Culicidae > Anopheles > Anopheles minimus. The sequence continues at coordinate 14,553,086 of KB663721.1, read as the reverse complement.
CTTGTGAAAAGAAAATTCATGTGGCTCTTTCTGATGTCTATATTACGAGCTTTAAACCGAGGAGGAGACAACATAAATTCGAAATAAAATAATAAAAAAGTTTTAATAAACTAATAAAAAATTTAATTTAATTAAACAAATAAATGTCAGAAACAATTATAACCTAATTAGAAATAAAATAAATTATTATAAATAAAATAATAAATAATTAAACCGTTCGAAGTAGATTAATAAACGATATTAAATTATTTCATGAAAATAAATTCAAAATAGATTATTTATTCAATCTTTCATGTGATTGATAATGGAAAAATTGAGTCTTCAATAGACTATTTTTGAATATGTACATCATGCGCATAATATTAGAAAAAATACATCTTTAGCATCAAAAGGACACATTATTTTTATTTTCAGAGATTTTTTTGCAAGATTTAACGCAAAAATAAAACGGCCTCATTCATGACTGCATTCCTGATTTGAACCGGTGCCAACGCCGGAACCAATATCAAAATCTGTCAAAACAATATTCGCCATAGATCATTGTCTCGAAACAAAGCTTTGTTTTTTAGATGCATTTTCAAATTCTCCTATACGTTCAGGCAAAACCTGTTCACGCACACAGACGTACAGATTCCACCATAGACAATCATAAAATTAAACAAATAACTCCTACACAAAAACCACCCAAAAACATCCATTTGCTAAGCGAGGCTTGCTCAGCTGTTTCCATAAATTTTACGCTACCAAAATGCGGACTCAGCACAACCTCGAACCGATTTTCCAACCGTTCGTGGCTCAGTGAGTTTTCCGCGAGAGCACAAACTTTAATGTAGGAAGCATAAACATTGCTGCCGTGCACTGAATTGAGGTCACACATACAACCCAGGGGGGGTCAACATTTTCGAATAATACTGATACATCGGTCGCTTATATGGGAGTTGTTGTTTTGTGACGCCCGGCAGAGGGAAGGAGAAGAGTGGGCTGTTTTTCCTCACTTTCCTCCTTTGTTTTTGTTGTTAATGTTTTGATTTGATTTGCGTATCAAAATCCATGTTCACGCTCTCTTCTATTATTGTTTCGCAAGCACCCGTCCGCCCGCTGTTTTGCGTCCATTTTGCTATTATTTTTCATTCTAGTTGATGATTTTGCAACTTTACTGTGGGGTGCATTTTCATGCCACACAAATATAAAAACCAAAAGACAGTAAGTGAGACAGCATGAGCGTGTGTGAAAATGAGAGGTCGAGAGAAGTGCTAACACCTGCCCTGAAATGCCAATGGCGCTATAGAACCGACTAAGAATAGAAAAATGGTCCCACTCGTGCCCTCCACCCCTCCTCCTCACCCCTTTACTCCTACCATACGCACAAAAGGGTATCGGCAACAATTGCGGCACCGGCCGTATATATCGGAGCCGATCGGACATTTCAGCACGCGTGTTTTACGGTCGGAAGACCGGACGGAATCGGCATCGCATAAAAATGGGAAGCATTTCAGCAAGAAGAACAAAAGCAACCAAGGGAAAAAAAACCTTCTTTCTCGGTATCGTGTTCTGTCGGCCGGTTGTGACTTTCCTTCCGCCAATTTAATAACAGGCCCACTTTTGCTTTGCGCAGTGAAAACCCTTAAACGTTAATTGAGCTTAATATAAAAGTTAATAATTATCCAAAAAAAATAGTTTTATATATTGTTTGGATGTGTTTAAATTGTTTTCATAACTTAAACATTAATATGATAATTGTTTGATCTACCAGAGGGTACAGAATCCTCTCAACGTACCTCTTAAGGGTTAAACAAAAGGAAAAACCTATGAAATTGTAGCGCATTTTTGGCATGGAATCGCAACGAATGAAACAACGCGTGGCTAAATTTACGACGACAAACAACGACACCAGCAGAGAGGCATTAGCAGCAGCAGCAGCAGCAGTGGCAACACCGAGATCATAACAAACACAGCCGCCCACATCGACGCATTCAGCGGAATCGGTTTCGTGTCTGAGTGTGTGGGTTTGATACGGCAGGAATGCGGCATATCGCCATTAAAAAAACACAGCCGCAAGGAGCGAGAAAAAAGGAGAGCAATAGTGCAAAAATTGTGCAAAAAAAACGCGATCTCAAGTGTTGCCCAGACGTACAAGTACGTGTTGGCAGCTTGAAGCTACCCTTTGCCGGTTAAAGCGAGAAGGACATAATCTTTTATTAATTGTGACTTAATCCGCATCCCGAGGCTAACCAGACACACGCGCCTGGTCAGTTTCACACCAACGGTCAACGGAAATCGTTGCTAAAAATGAAACAAAACAGCCACTTTTAGCAACACTTGCCCTTTCGGTGTCTTTAGCAACACCAGCTCGGGTAGCTCCACACGCCGTTATTACTACTACTACTGCTGTTTAAACAACAACCGTGAAAGGCTAACCGAATGGCACACCGGAACGTGTGGTCCACGGGTAAAGGCTAATAACGAGCCCCAAATAATGGCGCAAAAAAAAAATACCAGGGAAAATGGCGTAAAGCATAAAAAGAAAAAGTGTTCACGGCCACCGAAAAACAAAAGCCACACCGGACTAAGATAACACGATGCACGCAAAGTGTGAAACAAAATGAGCTTTTCAAACCAAAAAGGGAATGGAAAACACCGCCATGGTGGAAGGTGAAAAAAGGGACTAAAATTCTCTTCATATTCTCCCACACACCTTCCGTTCTACGCCGCCCGTTTCCCGGCGAGGTTCTAGCTTGACTGTTGCGAGTCTATCGACGCCATAAAAAGTTTATCATAAAACCGTAGGAAACAACTGCCGGGAAAGATGAAGCAGATAATAAGCGAGTTTCGTGTGTGAAAGTTGTACTGGTGCTTGATGTTGTAGCTTTTATGTGTGTTGTTGTTTTTTTTTGTGTGTTGGTTCTTATTTTCCTTCACATGAAGGAACTGAATTAATAAAACAAAAAAGCGAGAAAAAAAGTATCATGCTGGGCGAAGAAACAAAGCTTCTCCCGTTTAGCCGAAAACAAAACTCCCATCGCTAATGGTAGGCGCACACTGAGCAAACGGGCGTCAGCTGGTGTGCGAATGTGTCCGTGTTTATGTGCCTTTCTGGGCCGGATGAGCTTGTTTATGTTCCGCCAGTGCCAGCCAGTTCGAACTGTCGGTGAACTTCGCCCATCTTGAACCGATTGTTTGATGTCGGCCCGAGCGCACGACGTTTCATGGCCACGGCGAACCGGTTTTGATTGGGTTTCATTTTGGGTGGCATTGCGTGTGGAAAAATGCTCTCGATAGACAACCATTCGCACAGGGAATTTTGCTCCAAACCCCTTCTCTAATGAATTACAAACCAATTATAAAAAAGGTCTTTCGAATGTCATTGGAAGCTATTAAATGAACGATCCTCGGAAATAGAAATTCTTGTTGGAAATGGGGGGAAAAAAAACGCATGCATCAGCTTTTACAACCCTTATTTATAAAAGTTTCATAAGGAAAAACATTCAAACAAAAACCCCATCAGAATGGAATAAAAATAAACCACAACCTTATCATGGTGAACCTATCAACACCCAAAATGGTGATGGGAGGGCAACCTATAAAGCGCCACCCCTTTTTTTGTTCTACATTTTCCACCCATCCCAGCCCAATACCATAACTGCTCCTCACGCATCTAAAGTGATAAAGATTTCCAATTCTTAACCATTTCCACCCTCATTTAAAAACAAAACAAAAAAAAACAAACCGTTTTTTACCCAAGCCCCAGGGTTACAAGTGGTACGGTCCCACGGTGATCAGGTTAAAAAACGCAACAAGGGAATGCAAGGCAGCAACAAAAAAAACAGAGGAGAAAAACAAAATTCCCACCAATAAGAATCGCACTCAAAAATACGTTACACCCGCGTACGTGGAAATTCATTCAGCATTTTCTTCTTTACAATTTTTCTACTTCCTATTTTATTCCTAAATCCTGCTCCTGCTTCCACATCGTCCCTTCCTTCGTGCTATTGTTATTTTTTAATTTTCCATTTCCATCCCTTATCAGTGTGTGATTCATCCCTTCTTTTAACACCCCTTCCGAAACCCGTCCGGAACAACAACCCTCTTGTTGATTCGAGTGTTTTTTTTCTCGCGCTTGATTTTGTATCCCTTTGCTACTGTTTTTTTAAAAAGGCACTCACCTGTTCGTATTAAATTTCGTAGTATGGTAGTAGTAGTAGTAGCAGGTAGGCTGGCTGTGTACGAGTTTTCCTAGAAGCTGCTGCCTGTTGTTGTTACGCTGCCTGTGCTTCTATTGCTAATGTTGTTTGCTGTTTAGTGTTGCTTCTTTCGCTCGATTTCCTCTAATCTCGCAAGTCCACGGATAATATTGACGTTTTGCATACGGGGAAGAGATGCAGCACCCGTACACACATGGGGCCAGCACTTTCTTACACGCGTCACCACACTCAACGCCCCACGTAGTAGTAGCAGCAACCAACAACAACCCAACACAAAAAAAAACACCACTCATACACAACACTTTTCACTCCGCTTTCGTTCACTGTGGGTACGTGTACGTGTGTTACCTTCCGGTTTTGCTACTTTTTCTTCGTTTTCTTCACCTACACAACCACTGGATCAGCTTTATGATATTTACTTTAACTTAATTTGTAACTTTTCATTCAAAACTCGCTATATTCACCACCACCCACCGTCGGGTTGAGTGCCGTAACCGCTGGGATTTCATTTTAAGGATAATAAATTTTCATTTCCCCCCATCATGCACAAAATGCTTTATCAAGCGGGTCACGCACTCTCAGCTTCCCTGTTTCACCTGTTTCACAGCAACCGCACGTTTCCCAGTGTGTGTGATTGTGTGTCTATGTGCCCTTCACTATATAGCTTCACTTACACTCTCACAGCACTCAACAGTGGAGGAAATTTCGATACTCGTTCAAAACACTCACGACCCACACCGAAATGTTGGAAGGAAGTGGAAGTGAGGTGAGAGGGATAGAAAGGAAGGATTCCCTATACAACAAACGAACGGCCGGCTAAGGGAATGGCCGACGGGAGAGGGGGAGAGAAACGAAAGAAAATTAGCCTCAAACCAACCGTACAGAACTCATACACATACACAACTTCTGCAACAGGAAATTGTGGCGCCGATCTGGTTCTTTCATGGTAGGATGCATATGTTTCTGTGTGCGTGTGTGTATGAGGAAAAGGAAAAGCGGTAAGGATCTCATATCACACCGAGACACTCGTCGCTCACACCCACGTGGATGGGCCCCAGAAAATGGGAAGCCTTCACTCACATACGCTCATCCTCCATTCTCACGTCTCCCTCTCGCTTCCTGCACCCATCACGAGCCTTCTCACTAACAGAAACTCACGGGGCAAAAGGCCTACTAAGCCTACGGTGGCGAGAGCAAGGTTAAGCGCTGAAAGAGGATAGAAACACGTGGAAACAAAGGACACTCCGGTAAGCTGTGCAGGCGTGAAAAAGATACCGTGCTCTGACGGTGGAAAACAGGAGGAGGAAGGGGAAAAACACGTTCTCATCCTTACGGGTGAGAAAAGGAACGATCGATAGAATAGAACGAGAGGGAAGCATTCGGTGAGCCCGTCCACGGGCGAAATGAGCGTACGAGCGAGGCATGTGAAGCGAACAGCAAAGGAAAAACTGGGCCTCCAAATTTGCACTTTAGCTGCTAATCGTCACAGTCTGTCTGACTTTTAGTAACCGTTTTCCACTACCATCGAGCAGCAAAAAACGCACACACACACTACACAATGCACCTAGATACACTTTAGTACATTTGGACACTACCGTAAGGCAAAAATTCTAACCTTCTGAAGCGCGATGCTTTCAGCTGATGGTAGTGGCGAAAAAAGCACCTCCACACCAGTTCCGAGAGCTACAAACACTAGCCCACACGGTGCACGATGGGAAAAGCTTAGGGAAAACGGTTCGTTCTCGAGCCCGCCGAAGGGCGCAGGGTGCTCATCTGAAAAACCGTCTAGCCGCGAACGTATACGACCGAACTGGCGAACCGAAGCGAATCCGAATGAATGGACGGGATCCCCGACCGGAGCACGGAGATGCACGCAATTCACGCACTCACGCACCTTTTTTCTTCCTTTTTTCCCTACCCCAAAGAATGAGAGACAGAAGCAGCGAGAGAGTGAGAGAGAGCGCGCGCGTTTAAAAGCACCTCAGGATTAACTCTGTTCTCGGTATGGTACGGTCGTAAACAAGCGGTCTTGGTTGAAATGGGCCGAGATTACGGGTTGAGGAAAATTATTTGCACAGCTTTTTTATTCCGTCGGTCCGGCCACGGTACGACGGTCGTACGGCCAATCAATAAAAACAAAACAATCCAAAAATAGGTCCCAAGGAACTCAGGACAGGACATACGGCGAGACGTAATCGGAGCGTGGTACACTCAATGGCGGGACCTCGCATCGTCAACGCTTGCACAGCGCAACACACGCGGTCACTCCGGTCTGCGAGCAGGAGAGCAACAACAAAGCACACGTCGCACAGTTACTGTATTATTCATATGCACTTTGCCTCTGGCGTTAGGTGTCGGAAGGAGTTCATGCACCTGCCACAACCCAAGTTAATCACAATGGAATAGGGCGACTGAAGCGCTTATTATTACATGTTTTTTTTTACTCCACCAAATCATTTCATACGATTCCTACACTCACGTACACACGCGACCGAGTTCCAGCTGTAAACCCGTTTGCTTACGGCGAGGGTGCTCAGCTGCTTCTTCGAGCTGGAGTAGCCATCACTGTGTAGCAACCATTTGTAGGCTTGTGCTCATTCGCGTATCTCACCCTCTCTATCGCACTACACCTCTTTCACTAGGGCTCGATAAAAATGGTGTACAATTTTACCCTACTTTCTACACGACACCAACGCAAATAATATACTAAAACACACCAGAAACCATTATTGAATGGCTCAGTAATGCATTTTAAACCGCCTGCTGGTCACTGCTCACCGAAATTAGCGCTGGTGCGAAAACAGAAAATACGCGAACCCTCCACTCGCACTCGATGGAGACGCCAAACTGCGGTCACTCACCGTGCAAATGACAGCTCGCACTCATCGAACGCTCACACCCTCCTCAAAAAGGGGTGAAGCGAGTACGTGCGTTCTCACCATTCCCAGCCAGAAACGTGGAATAAAAACCCTGCTTAAGTCGGTGCGTTCCCTATCCCTCTCATCGAAAGGCGACGGTGAGCAAGTTCCGTTCAAAATACTCACTCACACCAACGGAGGCGCCTGGTGGTGGATAATTGTTTCCACAACTGTGCTAGTTTGTCTTGCGGACAGCACGTTGAATATATAGTACGATCGCACTCCACTAACCGAGTTTTTCGCACTTTTTTCTCCCATTTTGTGATGCGCTCGCTCGCTCTTTCTCACCGTGTGCTTCGGTTGCTTCGCGCTACTACTAACACCATTTCTTACGATACACTCTTGCAACAACCGGAACACTACACCACGATTGGCCGCACTCGAAAATGTGACGTTTTTAGTTGTGATAAAATCGACCTGCATACACACACTGAGGAGGATTGTTTCATCTCCTTTTTCGGGAAGAGATTTGCATCAAATCAACAACACAAAAACCAGTTCCCGGCAACTGCTGCCAGCACAGAGACACCATCAAACACAGTAAACAAACCTGCCCTTCTGTTCAATTCCGAGCGCAATCCGACACACTTTGACGGTGCAGGAACATTCCCATACCCTTTTGCTATTCGATTACGGGTATATTCTGTCCGGGATTGTAGGGAAGGACAGATGTAAACAGCACTCGTTTCATGATTGAACAACCGAACGATGGAACGTGTGCGTAATCCAAACACCGAGATAAAACAAAACGGTCGATACGTTGTGCGCTCCGCTCCACACAGGGAAACTGACAGCTGGCCACTAATACCGGTGCACACGTTTCACGTTGCCCCAGTCTGTGTCGCAAGCATGGCCTGCTCTTTTCGAGTGGGAGCGAGCAAAAGAGAAGGTGTTAGTATAAACTTCATCGTGAGTAGGTGAAAAATTACACACATCTCATCAGAACGCATATCTCACAGTGCTGATCAGCTAGTTTGCACTATATACTAAATGCACTAAAACTGAACAGTTAAAAATTTAGCTGCAAAAGTGCTCAAATGTAGAAAAAGATTCAAAAACACCCAAAAAACAAAAATTACAATTTATAAAATAATTCCTAGTGAAAATATCTTTCCAGAGCATTTTTTGCAATGCCAAATGAACATTGTAACTAATTCAAACACAATCACGATCAAATCATTTTCTGATTATTTGAAACAAGCAATTCTTTTACGTAAATTTCTTTCAAATCATATTCAATCTACAATGACTCGCAGAGAGAGAAAAAAGAGCCATCAGTTTCACTTTTTTCGATTTTACTTCATTTTGTTTTCAACAACTAAGTTTATCTTCTTAATAGTTTACGCAATAATATTATTCATGCCATTATAATATGCTTATCAACTGTGTGTTTCATGATGTTCACCATTTACTATAGTATATGCTTGTTTTTATGTGTGCTGTTGCATCCGTAATAGTTTGTATGCTTCGCTTGTTCATCCCCTTCAATTCGTTCGTTAAATTATGCTTGCCTTTTATATGCGGATTTGATTTAAGATTTGAGTTACGCTTACAGTATGTTAGTATTCAGACGAAGTAAGAAAACGTATGCACTGTCAATAATATAATTGTTAATTATAATTCGTGCCTTCTTCTGTCGTGTGCACTCGAAATTGTTCCTTCACTTTTCCGCTGCATGTTGAACAAAAGCTTCACCTTTATGATGTTTTTCGGTTGCATCGGTTTCAATAATTTATTACTGAACTTTTGAACAATGTTAACACTTTTGTAACGAAAAATATAGAGTGCTTTGCTAGATGATTGGAATTATTAGCATAGTTTAAGCTTTAAAGCATTTAACCGAAAGAAAAGTATAATTTTCACTTTGTATAATTAAAATGTTACTTTTTCGAATGGTTTATTGCATCGGAGATGTGTGTATTTTTTCTTCTAATACTTTGTTATAATATTGCAACCAAAACGAACCTATACAATGGTGTACAGTGATGGAAAACATCCGGAACATCAAATACAAAAACAAACTACTATCTCAATCCTAATAGCAATGGAATGGATGGCGAGACGGGTGAGGGTTACATATATACAGAAGCAATAAATTCGGCACAGACCTTTCCGTCCTGCCTTCGACTGTTTACATGCAGCCAGTTTTTTTTTTTTTTGTACGATCACCGACCGCACACACACACTGACCCTAACTATTCTCCCACCGACTTACTAGAGGATAGCATTAACGATCGTTCGATCGTACCATTGAACTGGACATACATCTGATGGCATTTTTAAGGTCCTCTAGTGCACGCAGTGCTGTTGTGTATGCTTTTCGACCATCTGGAAGTCTGTACTGTCTAGCTTTCCGATCTAATGCTCGCGCCTGTGCATACAAAAACCGACCCAGAGATTCGTCCGCAACGTAGGAGCGCAACGTAGGAGCGCAGCGTAGCATTTGTTCAGCACTACTGTCAGCGAGGAGTTGAAACGGGGTCTTTAATGCTCCCGCTTCGATACAAGCACATATCTCGCTATGGGCGCTAGTAGTTAGCTTATGGGTATGCCTTTGTTAATATGCTTTCTATGCTATATAGTTTTGCTTACGATAGGATCGTCTACGGAACCTAACAAACACACGGCGAATGTGTCGATTATACACATTGGATTCGATATAATAAAACGGATAACTTGCTACTCTCGACAATATGCTCTCGTCCGCCCTACAATAACATAGTTTTACTCGTTTTCAGCAGGATGACCGAACTGCTGATGCTTCATCGTGCTGTATTCGATTCGATTCAACGTCCCTAGCGTTTCCTGTTGGATCGCCAGCACAAACACAAAACAAACAAAGTGTGAAATCAAACATATAATTTACTCTAAAAAAAAACTCAAAGCTCAGAAAACATTTTTAATCATTTTGCTACATTGCCTAACGGAAAGACCCCACGTGATCAGAGCGGAAAAAATGAGGGAGGGTAAAACAGAGAGTATCTTCAAGAGCTTGGTCGAAACGATAGCACAAAACTGCTCTATGGTGTACGTTTGTACCTTAACGATTACTATCGGACACGGTGAAACGATTAGATTAATAATAGCAGAGCAATAGAGTAGAACAGAATCGTCAACACCACTGAGTCAGGCGCGTCTAGCGCTAGTGTCTTAGCATCGTGTCTCGTAAAGTCCGCTGCGACCGATGTAGCGCACCCATTTGATCACATCATGATCGGAGTAGTTCAGTTTTGGTTCAAATACCTTCAAGTAACGGACCTGTTCGGGAGCAAGTACAGTGTGAAGTTAATGCTGTCTGCTGTTTCCCTTAATAGAAACTTACCTTGAAACCAGATGGCGCGAAGGGAACTTCAAAGTTCATCGAGATCGGTGGTCGTGTCCATTTCTTTTTGGTATCCGTTTCGAGCAGTTCAATTTCGGCCGATAGTTGCGTTTCCTTCATACCCGCCATACGTTTAATCCTAATTTAGAAAATACAATAAAAGTATTATCACCTATACCCCAACATTCCAGCGTTAGATGTACTCACTTCCATACGATCGCATTCTCAGACGCCTTGTACTTAGCTTTACCCTTCAGACATATCAGTTGCACCCCGGACGTATTGAGCGGCGTTGGGATCTTCACCTCAATCTTTTGTCCAAGCAGCGACGGCTTAAAGTTCGACTTTAGGACCACCTTCACCTCCATCTTGGTTCGGCCCACTTCGCGCACCAGCGGAATCACGCGGAATGGCAACGAGATGTCCTTCGTCGTACGGTAGCGCATCAGCTCGAACTCACCGTCCGGCGGTATGAAGCTGATCGAGTGTTCCGTCTCGAACTTGCTCAGCTTCACGCACTGGTGGAACTGGCAGTCATCAATTACGACCACCGGTTTGCCCGACCGGGATGCTTCGTTGTCCGCATTGCCCGAAATACCGCTGCGACCCTTCGCCTCCATTACGATCTTATCGTTGATGCCGAACTTGCACTCCGGCATGCCCGAAAGGTACGACTTCATAACGACCTTGCCCGCGACGTGCGCCGATAGTACTTGGCCCTGCGGGCTCATCAGCAGATTCACGTACTCGAGCACATCGAGGAACAGTTCGTTCCGGCGGTACTTGATACCTTCCCGGCGCCACCCGATCTGGCCCGTAACCTGCGACGTTATCTGAGCCTGCTCTTCCTTCGTCGCCGTCTTGATGCCCTGCTGCGTGATGAACGTCTTCAGCACGCCCGTATCCGAGTTTTGCGGATAGCCAAAGTCCAGAATTTCTACATACGGAAAGGTAAACATACACTGACGGGGATAGAGAAAAGGCAAAGGCTACTACGCAACAATCTACTCACCATCCAACAGTTCGTAGATCAGTACGAAGTTGTTCTTGATGTTTTCTTCCGAAATTTTGCCAAAGTACGACTGCATCACGTCGATAATCTTCAGCAGAAACTCAAACACCATGGCAGCGTTCACATTCTGCTTCGTTACGGCCGCTAGCCAGATGTTAGCCCGCTGGGAATGGAAGAAAAGCATGCACACACACGCAACAAATGATTATTTAATTTAGTTAATGGAAACATGAGTCCCGTTTCACCTGCTTATGTTCCCTTACCTTAATATGGAAAAAGCTCGTACGGGCGATGTTCGTTACCGGCGAACGGACCTGCTGCCGGGCGTGGATCACATTCACGCGGAACGCATCGACTGCATTCCGGCCAATGTCATCCCGGTACACGCGGGAGATCAGTACCTCTCCCTTATGGTTATATACGAACAGTCCGCCGATCATGTTGGTCCCACAGCAACGCACTTGGCTAGACGTGCACCCCTGCCTTTTCTTGCTCGCACTCACGCTCAAGTACAATCAGCCTTCGTTTCCGTCGTACAACGAACAGCGCGGATAATGTGGCAGGCTGTTTTTTTTTTGTATGCTTCGTACGTTCCTGTCGCAACACACTGCACTCTTGCCCGAAAGTCAGGCCGCACACGGTTTGTGCGCCTTCTTATCAATCTTCTCTATCCGGCGGAGCTGACTGCACACTGGGAAACGGAAAAGAAATAACACAGATATATTTAACGCCCACTTTGCATACGCGGCTCCCTTTGGCGCTGTCCCTTGTCGAAGGGTGGGGGTACCGTAGCACTTGCATGGTTATCTTATTCTCTTCAATCGTTTTCTTCGCTTCATTCGTTGGTGATTAAGCTAGGGGCATTCGTACAATCATTCGCAGAACTGGAAAACCTTTAATATTGGATGTAGTATGGGGTGGAGTGATTGGGAAAGCAATCAATAAGGCTTACAAGCTGGGCTGTGTGTAAGAATGAGCCTAAATTCCCTCCCATACGAGTGGTACACGAAAATAGCCAGAAAGTGGGATGTATGTTCCCCTCATCATCGTCGCAGCTTTCCTTTCCTTGGCACAATTGAATCAATTACTGGACAATGTAGGCGATTGAATCACGTACACTTGTGTTCCGAGGGAAGCCCATTTAAAAATGTCTTCCAACACGACGATGTTCCCATCCCGCCGGGGACCGAACCTGCGTCCAAGCGCTCCTGTCCCTACGTCTGCCGAGCGATTCCTTCACCCAGTCCTTACCTCGATACGCGCAACACGATTGCACACTTCCACGCGCGCCCAAATTAATCCATTTTCTTCGCAAATTTAACCGCAAAACATTATCACCGCAACTACGGGAGGAGGAAAATTTTTGTGATTTTTTTTCTGCTTCTGTTCTTTCACCAGCAAATGACACAACCAAAAATTTCTTCTTCTTGACAGCGACACAGCTATGTCGACGATGTCGAATGTCGACGCGAGCTGTCAATCTTCGGCAGTGCGGCGGCGGCGTTTGGGAAGCGTTGAATCGTTCAACTACCCGTGATAGACGTTCGCGGCCAATCCGGGGCGATGTCAAATTGTCAAAAGAACGGGAAAAGAAGAACAGACGAAGAAGCAGATAGAACATTTTTTAATCGTACGCCTACTTTTTCAATTGCTTGGTAGAAGTTTCTTTCGGTTTTTGGGTTGTTTCGGTTCATGCGATTCCGGCATCCCTGCCAGCGTCAGCGCTACAGTTTTGCAATCCGGTGCCGTACATTACGCGTTTCGTTCCGCTACATAAAATCTACGCCCTGCATATCCGGTTTCCGTTCGTTCTGTCCCAACCATCGCACAGGACCGTCGTTGTCCTTTTTACCTCGAAACTACAAACGGGTAGCAAAACCTATCACCGTTCGGCAACGGCAAACCGGATTTTGTGGAGTGGCCAGCAGCAGCAGCAGCAAAAAAGGTTCCACCGGATGTGTTTAATTTCTTGAGTGAGCGTTCTGTTCGATAATCATCTCTAGTTTCGCAAAAGATAAGCACCGTTTGTGTGAATCAAGAATCAAACCGAACCGCAGAGAGTGTGTGTGCATGCGTGCGTGTGTGTGTAGATGTGTACAAAGCATTGTAAGTGAGATTTAATCAAATTTAGCGAAGCGAATAGAGTGAGTGAGAAGAAAGCAAAAACGCCTGTGAGTGACCATCGCTAACCGCAAGTGGTTTATGCGTCTCTTTGTGCATCCAGCGGTGCATTAGCAGTACACCCACCTATTGCTACCTGTTCGATCTTCGCTTGGAAGGAAATCGGTGACGAGCGAGGCAAAAACAACCACCGTCCCAAAAGCACGTTCCGTTTCCACCGGTGTTGCGACTGTGCATACTTGGAAGGATTTGGTCGCTAGGCAGGATACAAACGTAACGGGGGCGCTTGGAAAAGCAGCAAAGCAAGCCGTGATTTGTCCAGATTTGCCTGGTGTGTGTGTGTGCGTGGTTGTGGTGTGTGCTTTACCGTACAAACACTCTCACAGCATCCGTCCCGTCCGTCCGTCAATTACCCCTTACCGCATCGCAAACAACATATCCCTGTACGCGGCGAGATTTCGTTTTTCAAAAAGGATCTGTTTACACTCGCCCTTCAACCGGAAAAGCCAATAAAGGTAAGTTTGTTTTGCATAAACTGTGTCCCGTTGTAGATGTGCTCCGGCGGATGCTCTCGTCTATCGATCGATAGGAGGACAGTAGATTCAAAAGACCGAAAGAGGAAACGAAACAACTTTGTAATCATCCACACGCCAACGATGGAGGTTTAATTTGGTGGAAAACTTATCCTCCATAGAAGAGTGTAAGCACACAAATATCACCCTCCCCATGTTCTATTCTAGCACGCGGGCACTTTACTGGGCCGATGTGGGAGGGCCCCGGACACAACCGGTCAAGAGATTGGTTGATAAATGATGATCAGCACTGACCCGGTTGATGATGCGCACCAAACACGCATCACTTCCACGCTGCCGGTCTTCGTCTTTCTCCACTCTTTTCCCTTTTTTGCATGTGACCCATCCGTTTCGGTGCTTCACTTCCTTATTCCACCCGTCGGAGACGATGATGCCGATGGAAGGAACGGAAGAGATGAATTATATGCCGCCATCACCCACTGTGTGCCGTATCTTGGTTTGATGGGGGGATAACTCAAAAACCCTAAAAAAACACATACACGTTACCGCAAGCCGCCCAGCTGTTGAAGTGAAGAAAAGGACGCACGAAAATAGATTTTTGCCAAACGTACGGATTTTTTTTTTTTGCGTTTTCTTAAATTTTTCCTCGTACACTCGTTCGTTTCCCAACCATCCCACCAAAAATTGCTTTGAATGTGCTGTGAAGGAGGATGTGTAGATCAACGGATCTATCGAACATCGGCACCCGGTGGGAGATCGAATGGATTGAGTGGATACACCCGGTTTAAGTGGACACGGGTGCGTTCGCCATCGCTCGCCAATCTCATGCATAGGCCTGCCCGTGAAGAAAGTCGGTACGACCGTCCCGTGAGGGAAGGTTTTATTGCAGCACTAGATAAGGTTTATTTACGGCTGTAAACAGTGCGATAGAGGGAAGGGATTGTTTCGAGTAGATTAGAAGATGCTATATTTACTCACCTTGGAACGTGGTACAAAAAGAAAAGACTGTAGGAAAGATTTGTGTATAGCACAATACACTTTTATTGAATGTGCATAAAGGAAATCTCTATACTTTCTTTGTTATGTTAAGGAGGTTTCCCACAATGATAAGGTATGGATTATTCATTCAGTAGATATTGGGTTATCCAAACCAAACAAAGCCAAACATACACAAAAGCTTAATTGAAATTGAGTCATGTTTTTCTTTTAGCTCTGAACGTGCGTAACGCACTGAAATAATTGTGTTTACTCTCAGTTGACGTATATATCCATCAGGGAAATCCTTCCAAAATCCACCAAAGACTTCTTAATCCTGCCTCAAACGATGTGCGTTACAATTCCATGGAAAAAGCTTTTGTGAGATGAACAATGTTGCCTAGTACGTTCGTACGTGATAGGCATGAACATGAGCAGAATAAATGTATTGGGAATATCCCGTTTTTTACAATTATTATTACATGCTTTTAAAAAATCAACGATAAAGTCTCATACAAAAAATTACATCCTTTAACAAAATTATTATTTAAAAAAATCATAAAAATGACGTTAAGAAATAAAAACACGTTTTTTTCATGATGCCAGTCGTAAATACGATCTCAGCCACTCTCGCTCCATTCAATCGGACCAGGGACAGAAATTAGTTTGTGATAGTAATTGACCTTAATTATTTCATTCATGCGCTCAATATGCGCACGGTCACGTCATGAGGGCAATGTTTCATTAGGCACGTCGCAGCTGCTTGCCGTTTGTAAGTAATCCTTTCCTGGAAACTATTAACTGTGTAATTTTTTAGTTTTAAAACATAAAAAAGCTGTAAAAGCCCTGAATGGTGTGATTACCGTTTGGGTAATCTTCCGTGTGACGTGACATGCCCTAAAAAGAAAAATCAAACTGTGACAGTTTTTTTTTTTTGAATACTTTTGTCTAAATTTTCATTTATATTTTGTCTGATTTGCTGTAAAAAGTTCTCGAAGGACCCTGAGCTGATTTTGGTTGATAAGAAATAAGAATGAGTGAAGAAAGTTGACAGACTTGCAAGGCCATTGCTTTGGTGTTGACCTTTGTGGCTTTGAAATCCTGCAATGTTTGATCTCCCTTTGTCGATTATTCATGATCAATAAGAAAGCAGTACCTAGACAAATTTATTGCCAATGGAAATCCCAGAGGTCTTTGTTAATAGACTTACAAGACCATTGGACTTAGTTGCTGATCCTGGCTGACGATAATTCCACCAAAGTTTAATCTTCCGTTTTCGTAATTGCTGTATACCTTGCCAGATTTATTACCTCTAGTACTCCCTATGCTAGTGACACCAATTCCACAATTGTATTACTGATCAAATCGTACAAAGCATGAGGAACCCCTTTGCCGCGCATCAACCTGAACGATAATAAAGCAATACCTCGTCAGAGTTAATGCGGATAGTTCAAGGGGCTATATTCAAAAGGATATTATCAAATAGGCTAACATTTTATCTTATTACTGAGCCTGGCGGCTCGGTGGCCGAGGAGATAGCGACGTCGGTCGCATACGGCAGGACTGGGAATCGAATACCATCCCGACGGAAATCGCCTGATCGCCTCTTCGTCTTTTCCTCTTCCACTCTCCTTACGTCGGGGTCCCACAAATAATACAATACATTGACATAGATGTATCGTGCAAGTTTTATCCCGTAAGGAACTTTTGAACCACTTGATGGAATGTTTCTTATCGATAGTGGACAGGTGGATAGTTTCTTACAGATAGTGGAGTGGATGTAGTTTTCCGCTGTATGATTGCAAAGTTCGACCACGGGTTTGCTATGTTCCACTGTCCATTTGTAACAATCCACCGAATGATTCAGAAATGCTATTATATGATTCGAAATCCTGTATTGATCATGAGGAGTTGAAGTGAAATGAACCTGGATAAACTAGGAAAAAACGGAGAAACCTGAGAAATACCGGAAAAATTTGAAATCCTGATTCGGTTGGTCACTGTGTTTGTTGTCGGATTTTCCGGAGATCCATATTATAAGACTTGCAATCCCGTCTCTTTTGTGTTCATTCTGGTTGATAACAAATACTGCAAAGTTTGATCTTTCGTTTTCAAAATTTCCTAATCGATTTGATATCATTTCTCGGGGCCCCGTTTAGCAGACAAAAAAATCTAATAATTAATCTTTGTTGCTATCAAATCCTACTAAGTTTAATCTCCCCTTACATTTTTTTTTTTCTAAAAACAATAAAAGAACATGAACTTATTAGTAGTAATGCAGGCAGTTCCCGGAGGTCTATATTAACAGACAGATAAGCAAACATTATTGCAAATCGTTAGTCAATCCTGAGGGACATCGTATGCAGCCCTAGACCGAGTTTCCTGGAAACGGATTGATTACGTCGCCTTGTCTGTCTTTCAGACGTGGTCGCTAGATCAGACCCGGAAAGAAGACAGATCCTTGCTGGTAACATGTCCTTCTAAGTTCTTACACTGTGGAATTCTATCCAATAATCATTTACTACCAGCAGATCTTCCTGAACGATAAGAAACCACATACACCAACGTCACAGTTCTTACAATCTGACCTTCTACCAATGTTGTAACACGGAGTGACAAAATTACCCGTTACGCAAATGGCATCGTGTCGCCTTTCCCTCTATCGCACCAACTAATTTCCATTGCTTGATGATTCGATACAACATCTTAACATTGGACAAAATAAACGAACCAAATGATAATTGAAATTTGCTTACAGGCAGCAACCTTTTTCGTCCATGGCTGGCCAAAAACCATGCCAGCAGCATGCCAATTAACTGATAGACCGTGTAGAAGGGAATAGATAACATGTCTGCCACGGTTGCCAAAAAACGATAGAAGTTTTCACGCATTCTAGTAGATTTTATCGACTCTCCGGTGGTCCTTCGGAGTGTTTGTTGATTGATTAGTTTCGCTGGATGGTAAAAACACAGCGCCGTCGTTTGATCCTGTGCACGCAAGTTAGTATTTGCCTCATTATAATCTTCTAAACTGGAGAAAACACTAAATAAAGCTTTTACTAGTGTGAACTGACTACAGTATCGATCGTGTATCAAAACGCCAACGTAGCTCGATCACTTTCTTTCACGCAATTGCAATCGGTGGCATGATCTTATATATCGATTTCCGCTCGCTGTGAATGCAGTTCGTTATCTTATCTGTCACCCCGCCGGTGGAAGCGTGCAGGCGCTGAGTAGCATCCGTAAACTTGTCTTTCCTAATGTGACATCATGCTACAATTTGGTGCATTCGGTAATTTTCATCATTGTTACATCCCTTCTCTTCTCTGCTCACCCGCACACTCTGCAGGTCCCTGACACACGGCTGGAACACCTGACCACATCGGACACGGTTCAACGTGTTGCGTTACCTCAAGCGCTTCCCTTCCCCCCCGGGGACATCCCTTTATCGGCATCCAACCGCGCACGACCGCGAGCTCCGATGACAGCGACGATGCTTGCCAGCGATGCTTGAGCGCGTCCGGTTCGGTGGTTTCAGTGGCACGTACAAAGTAAGGGGCGCCGAGCTGGCTCGCGACAGGAAAACGCAAACGAAACCGGTGACCGTACTTTTCCTCGATGAAAGTACGCACACGTTCCATCTGGACAAGCGCGCCAAGGGCGCCGAACTGCTCGAACAGGTGTTCCAGCACGTGGAGCTGTCCGAGCGGGACTATTTCGGGCTACAGTTCCCGTCGGCGGACGATGCGCATCCGCTCAGCAATGGCAATGGCGGCAGCACCAATCACACCGGCAAGAGTGATCCATCGACCGGTGGTGGTTCGAGCAGTGGATCGAGCAGTACCGGCGGACCGAATGGTAGCGCAACCGTCCCACTCTCGTCGGCGATACAGTTCCCGAACGGACGGCAACCGGTACGGTGGTTGGATCCTAACAAACCGTTCCGCAAGCAGCTAAACGATGCGCGGATAAGCGCGACAGTGCGCCAACATGCGGACGGTGGTCCACACGTACCGCTGTTGCTGTTTCGCGTCAAGTTCTACGTCACCGATCCGAGCCGGTTGCACGAAGAATACACGCGCTACCAGTTCTATCTGCAGATCCGGCGTGATGTCTATCAGGGCCGGTTGCCCGTCAGTCTGAACACTGCCTGTCTTTTAGCCAGCTTTACTGTGCAAGGTAGGCAAAACCTCAATATTTCTTCCACTCTTCACACATCTCAAAAATGGTTTTCCTTTCTCCTGTAGCTGAACTAGGCGATTACAATCCACTGGAGCATACGGCCGGATATTTGAGCGAGCTGCAGCTTTTGCCGGAGCAAACGGAGGAAGCGGAACATCGCGTATCCGAACTGCACAAACTGCACCGCGGTCAGCTGCCGGCTGACGCAGAGTACAACTATCTCGAACACGCCAAACGGCTCGAGCTTTACGGAATCGATTTCCACCGGGCGACGGTAAACCACTCGAAGCGGTTTTCACCCTTTGGAAACTCTACCCTACTATCCCGTGCTCCTCCTCTGTTGCAGGATTCGTCCGGGAAGGAGCTAGCGCTCGGTGTGTCTTCCCTCGGTTTGCTGGTGTATCAAAATGGCACCCGCATCAACACCTTCTCGTGGTCGAAAGTGGTAAAGGTGTCCTTCAAGCGGAAAGATTTCTTCATTCAGCTAGCCCGCGAACCGGTAAGTACTGTACGGATGTGGAAGTTCGATTTAGCCAAATAATGATACATTTTGATGTAATTTTTATTCCACAGTCCGAACACTATGATACGCTGCTCGGCTTCAGCATGGGTTCGCACCGTAATGCCAAGCTGCTGTGGAAGGCTTGCGTCGAGCATCATTCATTCTTCCGGTTGAAGAAACCACACCGTTCGCCACGTTCCTTCCTACCACTTACATTACGCTCCAAGTACGTAAATGAACGATAAACTGTTAAGAATAGTCATTTGAATCTTTAATTGGCTCTCCAAAGGTTTTTGATTCTGGGATATTCATGAAGAACTATTCTGATTCTCCCGAAAACGTATTCCAACCCCTTAATCGTTCTATTATTTTTCTTCAGATTCCACTATTCTGGCCGTACCGAACTGCAAGCCGTAACGGAAAGCCGCCAGCGCGGTAAGGTGGCAAAAATATTCATCCGTTCACCAAGCCGACGGTTGCTGGCTACGATTTCACAACCTCAATCACCTCAGCTGAACGGTGCAAGTGGGACAACGGCCGACGGGAGTGGCGCATCCTGCAATGAGGCAAGCAACGGTGGCGCCAATATCAGCGGTTCGGGTGGTAACAAAAACCAACTTACGTTACTTTCAATCACAAAAGCTACGCGTACGTACGATAAGGTTACCTCCAAGACACCGTCGTCCATGCCGCGAAAAGCCTGGGAACAGCAAACAGATGAGTAAGTTCGTTTTGGAGCTAGGAACTCTTCCGAATCTTCTATCTCAATTCTCAGTCTCAAATAATATGATAAACACACCTCTTCACAGACCTACCTTCATCGAGCACTGTGCCCGTACTTCGATGCCCATGTACGATTCACCACCCGCGTATGCCGGTTTGAATGGTAACAGCGCGAGCAACGGTATCACCGGAGATGATGAAAACGGCGGATTGGTAACGATCCATCTAGTGGCGGATGAGCAGGGTCGTTTCGGGTTCAACGTGAAGGGTGGTATCGATCACGGACTGCCGATATTGGTTTCACGCGTTGCACCACACACTCCGGCGGACAAAAGTACACCGCGCGTCTGCGAAGGCGATCAGGTGGTGCGGATCAATGGACGTGACGTCAGTGCGATGGCATACGAGCAGGTCGTTAGCTTAATACGTGCCTCGCGCGAATATCAGGGCGGTGAGCTGCTGTTGACACTGAAACCGAATGCCTTAATCGACTACACCGAGGAGGAACCACTGTACCAGTACGTCCCGGAGGAGAATGATATCGTGCGGGCAGGGCTGCTGAACGGTGATCAGCTGTTTACGCAATCGTTGCTACTGCTGCGCGATGGTTTAGCTTCCGGCGCACTGTTGGCACAGTACGAACAGCTCTACCGGAAGAACCCGGAGCTGGCGATAACGGAGGCGCGTAAAAACGAAAACATTGGAAAGAATCGTTACCGTGACATATCACCGTGTAAGTATACCTTCTTTCTATAGTTTTGAAAGTAAGTAAATTTATTTGTTAACTTGTTCTTAATTTTAGATGACTGTACGCGCGTCGTACTTCAGCATGCGGACAGTGGCGATTACATTAACGCCAACTACGTGAACATGGAAATACCGCCAGCCCGGAAAACGAACCGCTACATCGCCACGCAAGGGCCGCTACCGTCGACGGTAAACGACTTCTGGCGGATGGTGCAGCAGGAAAGCAGCCACCTGGTGGTGATGCTGACGACGGTGAAGGAGAGCGGCAGCACCAAGTGTCATCAGTATTGGCCGTCGGCCGATGACGATCCGCTGGTACCGTCGGCCGGCTTTTCCATCAGTTGCCTTACGGAGAAACCGGACGAAACCGGTAGCTTCGTGTTTCGCGATCTCGTCATGACGGATGAGCGCACGAAGGAAACGCGCACCATCCAGCATATGCAGTATCTGGCCTGGCCGGACCATGACGTACCGGCCGATCCGAACCTGTTTCTGCAGTTTACGGAGCGGGTTCGGTCGGCGCGGGAAACGACACTACCGCTAGAGATTGAGGCAAGCCTGAAGAATGTCAAGTTGCGCAATGTCGATGAGAACGGTGGGCTGGATAATTCGGAGCGACGGATCGTGCACACGGACAGTGATGAGAGTCCGAATGATATGCCATCCTCAACGTCGGTGCATCAGTGAGTAGACGATACGCGAGTATATAGTTTCGTTTGGGTAATGTTCAATTCTTTACTGTAATTTTTGAAGGTATATAAGTGCTTCGAATCCTCCTATAATCGTACACTGTTCGGCTGGCATTGGTCGTACAGGCGTGTTGATACTGATGGATACCGCACTAGCACTGATGGAGGTTCGGGAACCGATCTACCCGCTGGACATTGTACAGACGATGCGTGATCAACGGCCATGTATGGTACAGAATGTGGTAAGCAAAAAAAAACATTATTCCTCATTTTCCTCCCCAAAAAAAGATCGTTTTATTATAATTATTCTAAATAATGTTTCTTTCCCACCAACAGAGTCAGTATCGGTTCGTGTGCGAGTGTATCTGTGCCGCGTATTTGCAACAGGTAGCCAAGGAACAGGATGCTTCCGCTCCCAGCTCTCCCTCAGGTACGCTCGAAGCTAGAAAACCCGTCACGAAAACGGCATCATCACCGTCTGGAGCTGGCACCGCAACTGCAGCAGCACCGAAATCCGTTCCGAGCATAGCATCACCCGAGGAAACGGCACTCGATACACCCGCAGACACCGAACGCAAGGCACCGTTGGCAACGGAAACGACTAGCATCAGTACGGCCACCGTATCACCGGCCAATGGACACCAGGAGATCGAATAGTGCGTGACAGTTCGCGGTGAAACCACTCCGTATTTCCGTAATCGGTATTAATTTATTTCAATTCGCGTACATTACTACGTTTTCCCGACCATTAGCTTACGGGGCGTCGTGTCGGGATTTGTATCATTAGAAACCGCTTTCAACTATAACATCGCTGTGCTTTGCACGGTACATCCCTTCTTAAGGTGCGATCCCACGGTAGGATCGTGAATCATTTTCATATTCTGGTAGAATTATGTTTCCCCTCTTTTTTCACGTATATGAATATAACTTCCTTAGCTAACCGTAGCGTTTTGACAACCTTTAGAACCTCTCTCATCTTTGTGTTTAGAAACACCATCAGGCAGAAGCAGTGCACGCCTCGCTCTCAGTACTCATGCAAAAACGATGGAAGGAAAATAACATTTTGTGATTGAAACAGTATACCGTTCTTGCGGCCGTTAGACGTAAGGAAAAGAACAACCCCGAACGACAACAATAACGTAAATGGCTAGCCAGCAGCCGGGTGAGACGAAGAAACGTGTTATAGGTAGTATTTCTTTCGCTTTCAATCTCACGTGTAAGTTTTTTTTTATCTGTTCTGGTTTGGATCGCGCATGCGAACTGACCACTACTGATGTTCTGCCAATACAGACACACGCATACACACATTTACATATACACGCATACAAGTAACCAATCCGACCGATGCAAGACTATTCGTAAAGTATTTTATACACGAGTGCACCTTCATTCAGCCTTTGCCGAATTTATGGGAGAATATAATCAACAAAATAACGATGTGAGAAGACGAAAACAAATGGATTACAAGGATAGTAGTAGTACTAGTAGAAGTGTGCAGTAGTTGTGCAGTGCATTTTGGGGCAATGCTTTAAACTTTCGTATGTGAACTGCGTGAAAATGTGGTTTATTTTTAAAAGGAAATTTAAAAAACACATAAATCAAGTGCATCATAATATGGAACAACTCCTTGGTACAAGATAGAGAGGCCACACCACTAGCAGATAAGCATTAATCCGTTCGGGAAAGCACGCTAGCTGTTACGGCGTACAAGCAATACAATACAAACCACAATAGAGACACGCACAAGCGACCGTTACGGACCGTAATTTGAGTGAAATTTTACAAAAGAAAACCCTTATCAAGAGAGAAGCATATACACATTTCCTCGATATCGTACGGTTTCTTCCGTTGGCAGATTGTACCATGTTATATTGCGCGCAACAGTGAGCACGGACATTTTAAAGCTACGCGGG
Source organism: Anopheles minimus (assembly GCA_000349025.1). NCBI lineage: Eukaryota > Metazoa > Arthropoda > Insecta > Diptera > Culicidae > Anopheles > Anopheles minimus. Next base: position 14,529,248 of record KB663721.1, on the reverse strand, counting down.
GCAGACACGAAAAACAGCATTATAATGTATGACTTATATTCTAACCACTTGTGTGCGTGCGTGTGTGAATATGCGAAGCACAGAATACAAAAAAAAATGAATAGACAGAACCGGCGTGCGATTGCGAGGTTTGCTAGAGCAATAAATGAAATGAAAGCAAAACAAGTCAATGGTGTTGAAGGTGTGAACAGTTTTCAAACTGATGATAATTTGTGTTAAGACGAACGCCTAGTACGGAGCATCAGAATAATATACGCGATACGCAACGCAGATGAATGTTGAGCAAATGTATAAGATAAGAAAATCGGATTACAGTACCTTATGAACTTTGTTTCGATTTTTCGGGAAAAGGAATGTTGAGAACGTTTAGTTTATATTGTCCGAAAACAATTGAGCGGGAAGAGGTGCTTGTCTTCATTTTGCTTTTAGTAAATGCAATTTTGAGAAACGTTCTGTTTTTGATAATTAACCAAGTTTTGTAACGAATCTTCCATGATTTACCTCACACCCAGAACTGGATATATGCAATGTGACAAACGCCGTAACAATTTGTCCACCAATCTTTTGACACAATAGGAAAGTGAAGCTCGCAATAGGTGTTCACAATCAAACTTAAGCAGATTTAAACTGATCGATTTTTTTAAATAAATAAAACAGCAGTTTTTAAATCAACCTCACCAATACTCACACAGTCACGCACTACAGCTGTTTACGTCAAATGGTTTTCCAAGGCGTGCATCATTTACGAGAGCAGAAATGCGTCGAAATTTGTCTAATTTCTATCGATTTCACAAATTCACCAGATTTGTTGTTCACCCAAAAACATTTGTTTTATTTCAAACTTTGTGAACAAAATTATCATTCATTTGAAACCTGTTGCATTTCGGATAAACATAAACTTCATTGACGTACCCCCCGGTCCGATGCAAACAAATAAAAAAAACCCACAACTGTCACTTGAAGTTTGTTTTGAGGCAAAGAAAAAAAAAACTATCGTGAATTGTTTATGTGGGTGCAAATCGTGTTTGCAGAAAGATTGTTCTAATTGAAACATTAAGTGATTTGCGTTTGATGAAGAGGACAACTATCGGATGTACAGTTTACAGTGATTCGCGTTAGCGATTCATACAGTGTGAATGTGTACAAAGGAAAAGCAATTAAAAAAAAACACCGCTGTAAGAACATTCTAATGAGGGGACGTCAACAACAGTGCAGATGTCCTGTTGCGTGTGTGTTTATGGGAAGAAAAATAGCCGCTGCTAACCTTAATTAGTTGCCGGATACGAATAGCGAAGATGGATATATTTCAAAATCAATGTAGCGAAAGTTTGGGCTTCGATTCTATGGTAAGTAGCGGGGCGCATTCTATCTGCCCGTATTGATTGTAAACATTAACCTTACACCGCTATTAGCTTTCAGCGAATCATCTCAATTCACCGCTGCATGATTCACCGGGCTCACCGAATCCGCTCAACTTTGCACCTTCGTCGCCCTATTTTGCGTCAATCTCGCAACAAACGACTGGTGGCCATACCAGTGGACCAAACGATGTCATTCTGCCGAGCATTTTCGTGAAAATTCCTACCCAAATCAACCAACAGTACCAGCAGGAGAACCGATTACGTTCCCACCATAGCACATCGGGTGAAATCAAGAGCGAAGAACGGTCGGAACCGATCAAGAGCGAAATAGCGGACACGCGGGTGAAGCTAACCAGTGTAAACAGCTCCGAACGGCTGCCGGATGTCATCGATAGCTATCTGAACGATACGCTTGATGTGGGAGTTCAACCGGAAACACCGATACTGCTGTGCGAGTATTGTCCCTTTGCTACCCTTTCCGAGACACGTCTAAACGACCACAGACGGGAGAGACATCCGGTGCGTGTAACGACACCCCCGGACAAGCTTCATTGTCCGGTGTGTGAGAACAAATTTTACAAGAAAACCGTTCTCAAGCTTCATCTTTCCGAAGATCACGAAATGATACCCAGCGAAGTGGAGACGTTGTGCAATCGTTCAGCAAACCCGGATAGACAGTGTGAAGCTCCCACGACAAGGAATGAATCAAACGTGGCCAATAACCAGATGCCGCCAGTATCAGCTGCACCACCAACACAAAACAAAAGCCGAATCTACATAAAGAACGTCCAGTTGCTTAAAAAACCGGACGTTATCGCACAGGAAACGCACCAAGAAAACGTTGCCCAGGGTCAGCAATTGCTTGCGGCCGAGCAGGAACCACCGTCGACCGTTGCCCACGGTACGCTGCAGGACACGCATCAGCTTTCCCTTGGGGATGATATCTTACAGCATGATCAATCGCTAGAGCTTCCACACAGTTCCTCCCAGCAGCTGCAACCGTCAACCGGCAATGGGAATAAAATATTCATCCGCAATGTGTCGTTGCTGCAGAATGTGAATTTTGTTCCCTCGGCAGAAAACATTCTTACGAACGGTGGGAACAAATACAATGCGGCGTCCTACATGAGCATGGATTGTGCGAACGATACATCGTCCTCTTTGATCGATCCCATGAACAACGGGTACGGTATGGGACAGGGGGTGCCCTCAACCAGCCAGCCTAGAGGAGGAAGCCGGATATACATAAAAAATGTTGATATACTTCGTAATCCAATGATATCGCTTAATGAGTCGGTACCGAACTCGAGTGCGTCGGGACTTTCGGCGACGTTTAACGAATCGATCACAAGTAGGGCGAGTAGTTGTGAGAGCATTATCTGTACATCAACTCCACCGGCATCCATGGAACAGGCGGTCGTGCCTGAATCATCGTTATCCACCACGAATGCGAACTTATCACAGTTGGTACCTACGCAGTGCGATCAATCGCTGTTGAACGGAACGGAAATAAGCTACACCATTGGGTCAACGATGGAAAACACGTCCAGAACTCTACCACTGACCGTAGATCAGGGTTCACAGAATTTACTGATGTTGTTTTCAACCTCGCTGGATGGTGGTACTGGCAACGAGGAGGCAAGCGTTTCCTATTTAACCGAGAACACCAACACCAGCGCTGTACCAAACGTTTTGATGGGAACGACGGAATATGATGGGCATGTACCGGTGGGCAACTCCTGTGACGCGCAACAGCAGCCACAGCCGAGAAAGAGTAAGATATTCATCAAAAACATAAGCGTACTAAAGCAACCCACAATACATCTGAAGTCGGTTGATGAGGTTAACCTAATGACGTACGATGAGCTGCAGCTGCAGAACATGCTACCCTCGGTTGGTGTGTCCCAGGGAACGATAACCACCACAACGTTAGTCCAAGACCAAGACGGACGTCACGGTGAGACTCATGCCGAGCTAATGAACACCGCGGAACGGATGGATAAACCATTTAGCGAAATAATTGAGCTGGATTGCCAAAGCCATCCCGCACAGGACGATGCAATGGATGGGTATCATGAGACGGATCTGGGCTACGGAGAACTCGGCGAGGTGTGTGATTTTACCGAAGGATTCAACGATCGTGATGATCCCGGTGGAGGTGGCGTGTTAGTAGTGGACACGGAAGTATCCCCAGCGGGTAACGAAAGCAACACTAATGGTATCATTGGAGAAGCGACGCACGGTGAGACAATTCCCACCGGGTATGCCAACGACATCATACTGCTGCAGGAGGAGTCGGATTCGAATAGGAAGATAACACCGAACCACGATTGGACATCGCTCGGGACCGGTGAACCGTGTCTTGTACAGGACATTTTGCAAGCACCACTCGCTGGTTCGGAAATTCCCAACGAAACGGACGCTGTTCCAGCTGCTGTTTGTCAACGCAGAGAGGAAGATTTGTATCTTACCACCGAGGCACAAGTGATCAATCTGGATCCTCCGGGGGAATTTCAAACGCCGGATGGTAGTGAAGCCTTCACCACGTCCATTGCAGATCAATCGTTGCCCGACCAGCAGGTGATCGTTTCGGACGCTTTAACGATCCCTTCCGAAGAGGAACCGATCACCGTCCGAGAGTCCGACCGTCCGCGTACACGCGGTCGTCCAAAGGGTGCCAAACAGACGGGTATAACGAAGCTAAAGAAGCTCTACTCCAACCTTACGGCCGAAGAGGAAGGCTACAAATGTGACCTGCTGGATTGTGGAGTACGCTTTCGGCAAGCGGATCGTCTCGAGTACCACCGCAAGTGTCACGCACCGAGTGACAGCCCCATCGCTATCCATTGTCCGGAGTGTGGTTCGGTGGAGTTTCGCAACTGGAACACACTGCACACACATCTGTGGCGGGAGCACGAGATCGATATGGAGCTGTACGCGTGCCACTTGTGCAGCTTTAAAACGCCCGTTCTCTGCCGGCTGAACAACACACACATGAAGATACACTCGGAGGAGCGTAACTTTAAGTGTGCCATCTGTGGCAAAGCGTTCAAGAACAATAAGCAGCTGCGCAACCACCGACGGTGGCACCGTGAACCGCAGCAACCGGATGTTCCGCCAGTGCCGCCGGTAGAAGAGCAGCAACCAAAACAACCCGAACCGGAAAAAGTGCCGGTGCCGATTTGCCCAACGACGGATGAATCAACGGAGAAGCAGAAAACGAAATCACCACAGCTAACGATGAAATGTGTGAAGTGTGGCTTGCGGTTCCCCGGCAAACGGCAACTGCGTGCCCACATGGATGCAAAGCATCCGACGGATACAGGTGAACAGACAGCGGAAATAAATGCCAGCAAGCATCGATGTCTCCTATGCGGTATGGTGTTCCGGACGCGCTACCTACTGCAAGCGCACGCAGCAAAACATTCGGACGAGAAGCGGTTCAAGTGTGAACACTGCGAGTACACCACGAACGATCACAACGCCTTCCGGAGGCACAAGATGCGCCACAGTACGAAGGGTGGCCACATGTACAAGTGTAGCTATTGTGATTACAGCAGCATCCAAAGCACCACCTACCGCAAGCATCTGGAGCGGATGCATGCGGAAGTGGCCTCGGCACTGCTGTACAAGTGTTCCCGGTGTCCATTCGTGTCGATCAGTGAGGCAAAGTATCAACTGCATCGAACGAAACACGAACCAGACGGTACGGATGATCGGCAATTGGACACGGCGAAAACGATCGAAGCTGCTCCTGATCCTGTGGTAGAAGAGTCTGACTCTGACCAGCAGCAAAGACAATGTGAGAGCGTCAACTCGGACGTTGTAATAGTGGAGCAGCGTGAACCAAGCGTCCTTGATGGACCCACACTGATGGACGTGGAATCGACCGGTAGTCTGCAGATCATACAGCACCCCATTATCCGGCCGGCCATGTTTGCGAACAATTTCTCCAAGGTCGATAACTTCTACGGCTATCAGCACCATGATCAGTCGATGATCGTGAAACTTGCCGGCACAACGCCACTCCGTGGTATGTGTCCGCTGCAGGTGACGGGTGGTAATGTGATCGGTACGGTACCAGCAGCAACAACCGTTGTTCCTGTCCCAACGGTGCAGTTATCTGAACAGCAGCAGCAGCAGCAGCAGCAACAACATCAATATGTTCATCTCGGTAGTGGAACAGACGACGTTATTATGAGGGAACTTAACTGAAACGATGTAGTACCCCCCATGCTAGTCAAAACCCCTCCCGGGGCAGGTTCTCTGTAGCTAATGTGATATGAAAAGATAGACCGCGGAAGAATGCAGTGCCATCCGAACAAATGTTTGTGTTTTTGTTCTGTACTGTAGGGATTAAGTAACTAAACTTCGTTTACGGCATAATTTGGATATTCTATGACTTAATAAAACCCTTTTTACATACAGAAAAATAAATAAGGGAGTTTAACATGTACAAAGCAGCTTTTTACGTAATGCAACTCATGAGAAGAATCACTCAATCATTCAGAACTCAAAAGATTTGTGAATCTTCAATCAATCTTTATAAAAGAGATTGATTTGGTTTGGAACGGATTCACCCTGACCCGAAAGTTGTTAGTGCGAAACAACTATTAAGAATTGATTGTCAAACGATGAGTTTAGGAATGCACACTAAATGAAGTAGAGTTAGATCAACGCACATTGAAGTGCATTAAGTAATTGTTTCGTTTTATTAAAGAAATAGAAACAACCCGGTATGCTATCGGAATACTCTTAGTCGATTAACACATTTGCAAGAAAGGGGATTGGGAAAAAGAACAGCCACCAAAGAGTCTGGTGAAGCTGACCGGTGTATTTTACGTGTACAAACGTACCGTATTATCTGCGCCGGAAGAGAAAACCCACGGTTGCGTCGGGTGGAACACAGTATCGAACACGGAGAAGTCATTCACAATCTCATGGTTTTTCAACCGTCTCAGTGGGACAATCAGTGGATTTTGCAGAAGATCACTAAAAAGAAAGAGGAAACATGGGTTTTTTTAGTGTTGCAGGAGTTCCCTTTACATTCTCCTTTCCAATCGCACGATACTTACTTGTAAACCATACCGTGAGATACGATCACACTACGATCATCACCGGCAGATGCAAACAGTGGATAGCGCAGATGGAACGCAACACTGCGAATGGCGGCATTGTGGATTCGTAGCTGCTGGTACGGTTTGGTGGACAGGTCGAGATCGAACCAGATCAATCGCTTCTCGTACGTACCCACCAGCAGATTGTCACCCTTCGGATGGATGGCCATGCTGGAGATCCATTTGCATCCCGGGTACAGCTTCTTCAGCATCATCTGTTTTACGAGATCGTACACTCGCACATGTCGCTGGGTCTGTAGGAAATGGGGTAGACAAATTATTGCTTTTTTCTCCCGTTCACTATTTTCTCGCTTCGTTTACATACCGCCACAAAAAGACACGGCTTAACCGGATGGAACAGTACGCACTGGACCAAACCCTTGCTCTTCGAGAATGGAAGTTGCGATCGACGCTTGGACAGCTGATGGATCATGACGGAGCGATAGGCCGCATCCGGCATAACGGTGGCGAAGTAATCGCCCCGACCATGCCAGGTCACCTGACGCACCTCACGGAAGTGCGTGATGACGATGCGTACACCCAGCTTACTTTCCTCCTCCGTTACCTCACCCCACTGAATCGCTGTCTCGATACGCTCGTTATCAACCGTATCGGTTCGGGGTGCTTCCGCCAGCAGATCGTCCGTTTTCTTCACCAGCATGTAATCTCCCACCTTCGGGTTGATGAGCAGTACGCGCTTCCCGCTGGCCACGGCCACAAGCGATATCTTGCTGTTGGGACACCAGGCAACCGAGCGCACAATGTCACCGGTCGGTATCGTCCGGATGCAACGAGCGGTCGATATTTCCCAAACTGGAAGATTATTAGGTTACATCAGAATTAACGTTACAACACAAAAACAATACGATTTGAATACTTACTTTTAACCGTCTTATCATCCGACCCGGTCACAAGATATTCGCCCTTCGGTTCCACACTAATCGAACGGATCATATCCGTGTGGCCCTTGTAGATCAGGTTCTGAAGCGTCGGGAATGGTTGCAAATCGCGCGGTGATGGCAACTTCGGTACCAAATATTCCGGACCGATGGCCACACGCGAACGTCTGCTACGGGGACACAGATACAGATCGAGACAGCGCAGGAAGCGCTCCTTAACGAATCGCCCGTAAGCCGGCACTTCCCGCAAGCTGTTGTACTTCTGGGGTACGAATTGGCGTTTTCGCTTCCACGGTTCGTTGGCGAGCTTCTTCCAATCCGTCAGCTCCTTCTCGTCGAACAGATATTCCGGTGGTGGGTTGTACGATTCGGCATGGCCCGGCAGTGGTCGTTTCGGGGCGACCACATGATCGTGAATGCGCCGCATCTCCTCCATACCGTGGTCCGTTTCCCACAGCATGTAGAACTTCGGGGCGCGACGGATCGCTTCCAGCCGGCGCTTCTCTGCCCGCGTCTTCATCCAGCCCATCTTCAGTGCATGCACGTACTTGCCAATCTTTTGCTTTTCCACCTTACTCGGCAGGAACGAACGCTTGCTGTCCGGGATGTTGCGTATCGGCATCTTTTCCACCTCCGACGTGAACCACTCGACGAATGGTTCGTAATCGTCGTACTCGGCATCCGGGTTGCGTCCCGCCATGATGCGCTTGATCAGCCCAATGTCGGCATCGGAAAGTACGACCTTTTGGCCGGTTTGGGGATCGGTTACCGTGCGCCAGAAGTTTGGATCTTCCATGCGCTGTAAGAAATCGTCGATCGCATCGCCCTTCTTCGCCTTGATGATCTTTTTCGCATTCCAATCGTACCCGACGTGCTTGTAATCGTCGTACCAGTGCATCGGAATGTTGCCCACCGTATTCCGGATATCCTCCTCATCCGAAGTATCTCCACCGGCGTACTCATCTTTCATCTTGCCTTTCTTCTTCGGCAGCTTGGGAAACACGTTTAAACCGCGCGTTTTCTTCTCTTCCGTACCGAGCACATCGGCAATCCTTCCCAGCTTTGGCTCATCATCATCCAGTTCCTCCGATAGTGGTTCTTCGTCCGATTCATTCTCTACGGGCTTCTTTTTCTTCTCTGGTTTAGTTTGTTTTGTTTTCTCTTTCACTTTTTCCACTTCATCATCAACTTCTTCATCGCTGCTATCCTCCAGATCTCCTTCGTCTTCTTCCGGCGAACTATCGCTGTTAACATCATCCGCCGAATCGGGTTCTTCATCGTCCTCATCATCCTCACCATCGGCTTCACCTTCTTCATCGTTGCCGATTTCTTCAAGTGTTGCACCTTCATTCTCTTCCTCATCATCCTCCTCCTCTGAATCGAGACTTTCAAAGCTTAACACTTCATCATCATCCGAGGCATATTCTCTATCCGAATCACTGCTATCTTCACCATCACTGTTAATGCTGCCGAGAAGGTTTTCCTGCAACTGTAGAAGTAATAATCAACAATACAATCGGGAAACCACTTGTAGAACCGGAATCATACCTCATCCGATTCATAATCGCTCGCCTCAGAGTCGTCTTCGTTCGATACTTCTGGTTCTTGTTTGGAAACGACCTGTTCTGCCGTTGTTCCAGCACTGGAAGCTTTCCGTTTCATTACCCTTTCTTTATTTGCGACCATTTTTACAGCCTAAATTAAACACACAAATACCTCAAAATTGTACTATCCCAACTTTACAACGCGGGCGGCTCGCACGTGTTTGGGCCGTTGTTTACGTCGCATGACAGCTGTCAAAAAATAAAGCGTTTCATGTTATGCGTTACGCGAAGCGTTGCTTTACAGTGATGTACGACAAACAATCATGCTGCTACCTTCTACATCGCTCTTTTATTTTACATTTTACAATTTACTAGACATAAGAGTTGTCAAAACATTTAGCAAATGCTTTTCCTGGTATAGATGAATTATCATCTAGAATTAATAAGAAGCTTCTACAGAGCGTGCGCTTCTAAGTTCCGAGCAGCATTTATTCAGCTGTGAAGCTGAAAATTGTAACATAACCGGTGAAAATGAACACATTTTTCGAATTTTTAAACGAAAATCAGCTATTTCTTTGCGTTGTTCTGTGTTCTGTTGTTTTCTTTCTACTCGTTTGGTTCAAATAGCCCTAATTTTCTTGAATATTTGTTTTATTTCATATTGTATTTTTAACTCGTGTTTTAAAGCTTGTAAACAGAGTTTTACATTACTCTTGTTTTGTACACTAAATTGTGATGCAGTCCAATTGCAGCTTGTTGCACATGCAAGGGTTCCTTTGCACGGCTATCGGTGCCAGCTTTACAACCCATGTTATTGGAAGGAATTCATAACAACACATAACAAACTAACACCACAAAACCGTGTGCTTCATTGAAGCAGCTGCTTTACGGATTGTGAATCGGAGCGCGCTGGTTACCCGGAGGAATCTTTGCTCTTTCCGGAAGGGAAATGACAGCATATTGGAGAGCTGACCAAGGAGGGTTATAAATTTTCCAATTGTTGATGTAAGCCAACACGCGTGTGTTTAACACAGTTTCGTGAGCGTGAGCGTGAAACCGAGAGGGGCTGGAAAAAAGGGACCGTTTCTCGCAGTGGTGTTTTGTTCATGTTTTTTTTTTTACTTTTCACCCGCAGCTCACACCCATAAGTGGCGCACACATCTTTGCGAGCCGAGAGCTGGCGGCTTTTGCTTTTTTGAAGTAGTACGCACTGAGCAAAGAGAACTGTACTCACATGCGTTAGTAGTGGGCAAGTAGGGTGATTAACATTTAAAATAGAAATCAGTAAAAGTTATAGAATTATTGTGCTTCATTGATTTTTTTTCTATTGGGGAGTTTGGAGCCATCGCGTTTGTACGCTTTCGGTGATGATGAGTTGAAGGATGCGAATAAAAAACGGTGAGGATTTTCTTGTGTGTGATTAGCAACGATTTGTGGCGAGACAGAGAGAGAGAGAGAGTGTATGTGAGAAAGTGAATGAGCAACCAATGCAGAGTGGGAAAAGCATCTTACACACACTGTTGTAATGGTGTAAGATAAGGTAACTTTCTCACGGAACACAAATGCTTTGCCCCAACACGCACCCGAAGCTTGGTTCTTTGTCGACTGACAAAAAAACACTCACACACATACACGAACGACGATCACAGAACGATTGTGCTCTTTTGCACGGGAGCGCGAGAATAATTTACAAGGCATAAACCACCTGAACCACCGATGGCGTGCTGTGGCGTGAGCGAAATTAAGTGAGGGAGTTTTCCACGAAAAATCCTCTCACCGCAACCAAAGGCCCACGGAGATCGGAGTTAGTATAGTGCCAGCGGACTAGTAAGTAGTGCAGTGGTTAGCAGTTAAAAATAATTGCACCCTTTATGGGCCCACCATCAAACGCTCGGTACGGTCAGCAGCGTGGCAAAGTGGCCAACAGCCAGCAGTAAATGGACGGAATCTGTTTTAGTTGGGGATGAGTGTAACGTTAATGCTACTGGGGAATTGTGAATCGGTTCCCAACACACTCCTGCACACACGGTTGTTGGAGCTGTCAAAAAACGGAAGACTAACCCGCCCCCCCCCCCTCCCCTCCGCCACTTCTGTAAGGCACGCACTGGGAAGAACCAAAAAGAAAAACGAAAAAAAAAGTGGAAAAACCAAACTCTCCAGTTACTAAAGTCCAGCGGGGGAATCGTTTCGTGTGAGAGAGAGAGTGAACGTGTGTAAGCTAAAACAGAGAGCACAAACAAGGAGAGAGAGAGAGCAAACGCACTAGCAAAGAAAACGCGTGGAAATTGTTCGCTCCAAAACCTGATGGGAGCAACCCTGTGCACACTCGATGGAGACGGTAGTGTTTTTCAACTGCTGTGCATGTGATACGCTTCGTAACACGGACCGTTTATTTGTGTGTGTGTGCCTGTGTGTTATTATTAACCGTACCCACCTACCGCACTCTCCTTTCCTGCGCCGCACTGTAACCGTGTATGCGTGTATACGAGTGTGCGTACGTGTGCGTGTGGTGTAGTTAACGCCATATTGGTTTTTGTTTCGCCCTTGCAGGAAACGAATAGAAATTGGGCGCTCGCACAAGTTTTGGTAAATTCGCGTGAAAAACCAATCCCTAACCAGCGGTGTACGGGGTTAAAGGGAATTTTTCCCACGTCCGTGCAGGTTTTCCTTTGTGCGGGCAACCGCCAGTGTACACGTGCCAAAATTCGGCTACCCACTGTGCGACGGGAGGCCACAGTGCTGCTGTGTTTGCGGTTTTTGGCCCAGCTAGCGAAAGGAAAGTGTTCGGCATCGAGTTCGCGTTGCAAAGGAACAGGAACGCACAATGGGGTTGAACCTGAACTCATTTTTCATATGTGGAATTGGTTGTGTTACACGTCGTTCTTAGGATCTCCGTACACAGTGGTTCCTTTCGTTGTTCCGTTCGTGGTGCGTGGGGTTTTATAAGTGAGTGTTTTTGTGTACCGTCTTGCAGCAGTAAACGAGCATGTGGCCGTTCCTTTCGGAAAGTGGAAAGTTTATATTCCCATGGCCTTGGAATACGGCGATTTGTACAACATTCCGTACATCCGATACGTTTGCTGAAGCTCCATGTATTTTGCGTGTGATCGAATTCATATCTATTCCAGTTGGTGTAATAAGACAAAAAATTTAATGTCCAAGTGTCCTCCCTTTCTGCTAAATGTGGTCCAAAACAAATCGCAAGTGTCCGTCCGTCCAATAATAGTCGACTCAAGTTGCAACTCTTAATTAGACGATAATTGTCTTCAGATATCTTCTCAACGTGAGGCGTACTCCTTTATACACCGGACGATACCGGAGCGTCAAACTCCTTGCTAGCCATTGTGCGTGCATGTGTATGCAGTGTACGTCTATTTGCGTGGGCTACGTACTTACAGCCTCACAAGGAAACCAAAGTTGCGAGGAATATGGCGTTTTTTTCCCCCAGCTTTTGTTAAAACAACCACACCGATGATGGCGATAATGGTAATGGACGGTCCCAGAGTAGACGTAAGGGTTCCGTAAGGTGCTCCGATAAACGGAGCAGCATCAGCATCTTCTTATCAGTGCCGTGCTGGGGGTTTGCTCGTTCCTATCAGCTACAATGACGCTATTAGGACATATGCACTAAAGAGAACAAGTACGGCAACAACAAAATAGTTTGTTTGAGGGGGAGATAGAGCGAGAAAGAACGAAATATAGTTATAAGGTGGTAAAAGAAAGAGAGCTTACAATGAGTAGGATAGTAATGGATGGGGGTTCGATAGAGCAAACAGTACCCAAAATTTTACAATGAATTTTATTATGGTACAATTATTGTGATACGTGAATGTGGCTGTGTGGGTTACATTGCAAGAGAGCACCGCGGTGGAATGGGAGAAGATCTTAAAAATATAGGAGAGATCCTAAAAGGAAAGTGGATGAAAATGAGAGTGCGATATGGAGGAAAAAAAATGTAGAGAAGAAGGGAGAAAGCAAGCGAGAGAGAGAGAGAGAGAGGGAAAGTACAAGAGGGATGAATCAAGCGCTTGGGAGCTTGTGTATGTAAGGCATGTTTAATCGGCTGGACACTAGGAAGAGCCAAGACCAAGATTTTGATGCATGCAAGCCTACTGACCCACAGGCACTTCACGTGAATATCGGCCCATGGGACAGTTTTGCATCCGATCACTGCACGATGTTAACTTGAGGCTCCCAACTCTCTGCCTTACTGCAGGGCTGCAATGTATAGAAAGTCATCTTCGTCATCTCTAGGCTTCCATTATCGTTATGGCCATCGGTTTATGGGTTACGATAGATAAAACGGCTAGCGTTTCCTCTCGAAACAATAGTGCACTTGTAATCTTCTATTAAATGTGTCCTTATAAGTGTGTGTGAGAGAGATAGAGTGTGTGTGATATCATTACAAACAGCTATTGTTTTCTAACGATATCTATCTTCCTGAAAAAAACAGATCAGATGCAAGTGTTAAACTTGTTAGAACCTAGAACATAGTGCAACACACATTACACTCAGTGGCTTATCGGTGAAACGCGCTCAAGTGTGTGATCGTGCAGTTTTCCTTTCTATCCGGCAACCTGATAACAGTCCGATTGGTCCGTGGTGGTGCTAACCAGCGACATTGTGATTTAACGGCGTACATCGATCTTTGCGTTCATCTGGAACGGTGGCAATAGCAATAGACGCGCCCCGGAATGCTTACCGTGCCGGTTTAAGGGCAAACCGAGTGTGTCCGAGTATACTGAATAAGGTACCACACACACACACACACACGCACAAATCATCGATTAACTCCGGGCGTACCGGGCACACGGCTATGGCAGTGTAGCAGAGTAACCGCTTTTCCTAAAACCCTGATGGAAGCAGTGTAGTGTATCGGACATCAGCGCCTGAATGCTACGCTACCGGCAACACACCGCTAAGCATGGTCACACAATCCGGCAACCGTTAGTTGGTGTAGCTGCTCCGGTCCACGGATAATAATTAAGTTTGCCTGCGCTCGGTGTAACCGATAGCTGCGTTTGCAACCGTATTATGCGTCGACGGTAACGACCAGTTGCATGTGAAACCTCCGTGCAAAAGGAGGAACCTGCTAGCAGCATAGCATCGGCAAATCAAATCAGCAATTGGAAAACGCTTCAACCACGGCAGGAATAAACGAATGAACGAAACCGTTGGGCGGCAAGCAGTAGCAGTAGTAGTAGTAGGGCGGCATTTCACCATCAACGCACCAAGGGCTAAGCAATCGCAACATCAGGGGCAACAACAAAATCATACCTATTGGTCAAAACGCAACAACGACGACTATTGAACGGAACGGGCTTTTCTTTATTTTCCAAACCAACGAGCACGGCACGAAGCGTAGATGTGAATAGAAACACGTACGAATGTGCGCACATACAACAACATCACCAACTACAACGGTCCTAACAACGGGGTAACGACCAATTTCTGGAAGAAGGAAACAGAAGAGGAAATTTAGAACGAAAAGTACAAGCAGGAAGGGCCAGATCGAATTTTTATGCGTAAAAATTCGTTTCTACCAAAAACAGGTAAGTTAATTTGTAGAAGCATTTATTCCATCTTTTTTTAAGCTGGCTTTTTATGTATTGGTTTAGTTTCGGTTGATATTCTTTAGTAACACAACTAAAGCATTAGATGTCTAAAATTTTTACGATAATTACTTTTGAAGTATCTTTTTTCATTCTTTTCGTACGATCAATTTATTAAATACTCGGCTCGGGTTTTGGTGCATATAAGTCATCCTGAAACGTTTAAACCCTACGCGTACGATAAGGTAAAAGTGTTTAAAAAATTCATTTACCTACCCATCGTTACACGAACACCTCGTACGCGTTGATTTCACGGAATTCAATTATTTAAAGCCTTTCCCAGCACGGCGTTCTCCCGTCAGCAACGCGGTTGCAAGGCCGTACAACTTGGAGCAGCTTCAACTAGGTGTTAATCCGTAATGAGGCAGCGTGGTAGCGTGATGTGGCAGATGTGTTAATCGTACGCACCAGCACACAGTGCCGCGACACAAGGTGACGTGTAGCGATTTCGCTCCCGCCTGCCCGTGGAATCGTTGCGGAACGTAACGGTACGCTCGCGCACGCTGAAGGTGAGAAGTTAAGAGGCCCGTTTTGGTCCCGGCACGGTTCGCTTCGGGAATCTCGCCCCGGTGACGGTGCGCGGAGTTTCGTGGAAAAAGCCAAACTCCCTCCCTCTTGGGTGGATGTTGTTGTCGTTTATGCAATCGAGCGCGCGGCTGTATGAAACTATGCTGTGTTTATGCTAATGGTATCGATTGCCAGGCACAAATAATCGGTTCGCATGTCAGGAGTGTGCAAAACGCACCCCTTCCAGAAGCGGCCCGATTCAACAACGATGGAGGCGCCCAGTACTTGATGGCGTAAAGTACTGGGCGCCTCCATCGCTGTTGACAGATTGTTGTTCTGTGACGGAGGAAAGAGGAACGGGATTGGAAGACCGGGTGATCGATTTAATTTTGCGATACACATCACCATTATGCTATTAAAATTGTATTGCATTCTCCGTTCAGTTAGCCCCGATTGATGGCGTTTAGGATGATACCGATTACTGTCGTACAGTGGATTAAAATCAACCTAATCGAAACATACGTATTTCACTCCGGAACGATTGAAACGCGATATGAATCATGCATGATGCAATTAAATAACGCATTCGCTTTAAATTAATATTTATACAATGCATACCCAACGATGAAAGAGAAAGCAATGCAAAATATTCGCCCACCATTGCTAATGGAATTTTTAAGGTTGTAATTTAAATATCTTTTGATTATTTAAAGCATAAACGTGGCTCACAGTTGATTTGAAATTGGCAAGCGGAATAAATAATGTATGAGCACATTTTGCTACTATCAACCAATAGCACATATTTACATCAACAGCAGCACAGCAGCTCGAACGATTTTCGGTTCGGTTCGCCTAATTAACCGTGTTGACCTGATTCGTACAGTGGCATGCAGTGTGTGACACCACCTGATTGAAGGCTTATTATTGCTCGTATTATTACTTTGTTGATTTATTTTTATTCTTACCCCTCCTCTCCCTCCCGCTTCCCTCTCCTGTTGTTTGCTGTTTCGAACGGAAGCGGACCAGAATCGATTGGTTCTGAGTCATGGTATATAGCAACAAGCATCCTATTAGGTCGCCGGCAATGTGCCTGATGAGGTCGCCGAACGTTCGCTGCGGTAAGTCGTTCGATTCATAATTCACAACCCCGACCGACCCTCTCGAGGTGGAATCGATCGTCGGAAACCGAAGCCCACCATTTCTTGCTCGCTGCTCCTTTAGTTGTGATGATTTATTCATTTGCTGTATTTATTTTTACCATCTTTTTTTTATTTTGGTTGTTATTTGCTTTGTTTCGTTTGTTCCCTTTCGCTTGTCATCAAATGCATCATTGTGTGTGTTTTTTTTTTTGGTTTTGGGGCATTTCTCTTCCAGAAAGCATTCCTGGTGTGGTTCGTGTGGGCGATGGCGCTTGTGGTACGAAGGGCGACCGGTGTCAGCCCTGTCTCGCAAACGATACGCTCCTAAGCTGAAGTTGTTTGACACGCAAAACAACTTCCATCGCTTCTTCAAGATTGGGTAGGTATCAAAAGATCGTTGGCCCTTCGGGTTGATGGTCAGTGTTGACCAATGAAAAGACGAAACACACACACACACATAGAAAGTGTATCTCACTGCAGGATGAAACACGTGTAAATGTGCGGTTTCCGGGGTTTTTTTTTCTTTATTTTTTTACTTCCAGAATGTCCTGCAGCGTAGACGGACTGCCGGCGGGGTGTAGACTCCGGGGCATGGGCTCTACCGTTCAGAGTGGTCCACTTAATTCGTCTTTGAGTGGAGCGCAAGAATCAAGCAACAATGTCGTGCCGTTACAGCGAGCGCCATCGCAGAAACCGTGCTGTTTCTGCTGGTGCTGCTGCTGTTCCTGCTCCTGGTAAGAAACAGCTTTACACGCAACTCGGTTCACACTCAACATTACTCAACATGACTTTGGTGGTGATGGTGATTTTTTTTCTTTTCAATCTTCTTTTCCTCGGTTACAATGTCGGATGGGTTGGAACGAATTCGATCGAACGCAACGAATGCTGCAATGAAAATAATGCACCATCAACATCATCATTGTCATGCACAGGGCTAAGTGGTAAGTGTTATTGAATTTCTACTTTAACATACATGGAAAAATACGGGCACCTTCCGGTAAGCTTCACAGAAAACAAAAGTATGAAATTGAAGGTACAAAACATAGAAATATTTTCGGAACACTGATGAAAATATGTGTTCTATAATTTACACTAATCTTACATGGGGATTTACTACCCACCATGTAGTGGAAGGTAATGAATATATTTATTACAAAATAGCCACCCAAGGTCGGGTGCTCAGTTTGGTGGTGTTATGCCGTAAAAGGTACGCGCAATAGATTAACCATCGTTCGCGTACGGAACGACTCGACCAGTCGCCGATAACGACAGTTCACTTATGTTGGTTAAGCATAACATATGATCCATAAATATTATGATGGAAATGGAACATGTCGAACGGGTCCTTTTTTTTCGGTGGTTCTATTTTTGGTAAAGGTCCAAGGACGTATCAAAACCTTAATTGGTTTAAACATTACAATGGAGGAGAAAAAGGAGGATTCATTCTTAGTTTGAAAAGTTTTTTATACCATTTTTTAATTATTGATCATGTTTTGTTGGTGGGGAAATGATTATAATGGAGGTGAATGGTGAATTAGTGATAATAGTACAGCTCTTTACACTAGTGACAGTGATTAAAATAGTTTAATCTTAAAAAGTTCTTTGGCGTAACGACCTAATCGGTCATGTCTGCCATTTCAGGCTTACTAGACTTATTGATACCATGTAGTTGAATAGTCAATCCTCCCTACGAGGAAACGGTTCGGGATGGGATTTTGTTGGACTTGTTATGACTGTAATGGAGGCACCTGGTTGTTTAGTTATAACAGTGCAAGTTCAGTTAGAGCCGTTATAAAATCGCTTCCAGATCGATCCTTGATCGCAAAGATATACTAACTGAGCGTCATTAATTTGTAAGACTTGACCTAGTACATCGTTAAGCCAAGAAGCCTTCGTTGTTTTTTAAATTTTTATTAGCACCATAAATTATTGAATGAATTATTGCAAATCTCGTAAATTAAACGTACAATTCTTTCGACGGTAATTCAACGGACAAGTAATTTGTTAGTTACTTGAATGTTGGCAACACTTTAAGGACTTTCTCGTTCTTTTGGACTGGAAATGATTGTAATGGAGACGCCTGGTGGTTTAGCGATACCCAACTCTTTGCAACTCATTGCAATTTTGGTGAAAATTTTTACACGAGAGATTCGATAACAAATCTATTCCGTAGGGGTCCCTGAAAGGAAAGATTAAAAAACCTAATACGTGTTCGAAACGACTCTAGTTAGTCATTTATTTGTCTTGCATGACATAGAAGATCGTTAATCCAAGACGGAAAAACGATACATTATCTAAAATGATTCTAATTAATTTTAATGAAACGTATTGTTCATTCCTTTCTTTGAAAGAGAACAATGAACAGTTGAAAAAAACAATTGTTTGTCAAATGTTCGCAACAACAACATCATCGCAAGTGGAGCTGCGTGCTGCATACTGTTTACCCGCACATAGCATGAGAGCGATAATTATCAATGAAATTTACGGACCAAACCGTTCGTAGATAGGCGTGCACAGTGCAAAACGAACGCAAAACAACAACAGCAGCAGCATCGAATGCCAACCACCGTGCAAAAGAAGCATTTGGCCAAAAAACCCGCGTACGGATAAGATGGGGACTGTTCCTGTTGTGCGAGTGTGCGATCGGAAAATTGGGAGGGAAACATTGGCCACGGTTAGATCCTTCCCGGGAGGGTAAGAGGGGATTCGGAAGGCAAATGGCGTGTGTGTGTGTGTGCGCGTGTACGAGGGGAATCCCAAAACCGCTGACGGGACGGACGCGGGAGTGTGTGCGTTTACAAAAACGGGGATGTCGCTACACCATTGCGAGGGTATTGTATGAATGAATGAATGGATGCTTTCTTCTTGATCTTGCTTGCAAATACTCTTCACGACTGCCAGTGTCATAGCCTGGTGCTAGATGACAAACGCATGCTTGTGCTCTGGCTCGCTCATCCTTCAGGTGCGGTGTCTCTTTCGTTTCGTTCCACCCGAAATTTATCTCTAGTCGTTGTGTTCTCACTCTCTATTTCTCATTTTCTCTGAGGAATGTCTGTTTTTTTGTTCTACTCACAAGGAAACCAATGGAAATGTGAAAAACTGTTTCTGTAACTATGGCTTACCATGTTTTTTTTTGTTCGTTTATCTAAAATTAGAATTATTTCTTAAAAAGTATAATTTCATCCATCTATTCACGAAAAAAATATAATGGAAAAATTTATTTATTTAAATTATAATAATTGCAATTCTCTCATCTTCTCTTCATCTCATATTGCTCAGCCTCTCTCTTCGTTGCTCATATCGTTCCTTTTATTTCTTATGGACGTGTCTCCGTCATATCTCTCCTACTCTCAATCAATTCTCTAGAAAAGCACACACTTCGCACTGGCTTGTATTAGCTCAGCTATCCAAACCTGCAAACTATTGATAATAAAATTACACACCTGTATGAGTGACGTTACACCGCTCGCTGCGCGAAAGAGAGCCTAAACGTTACTAAATCTCCCGGGGCACCTAACAGAGCGTGTTTGGAGGACATCACTTAGAGTTGCTACAATTTCGCGCTCTTTCTCTTACAAACCCCCCGTAACAGTAGTACGATCACACAGATACACTTTGCATGTATCATCCGCTCGCTGATCCATATGTTTGTGTGCGTTTCGTTTGTGTTACAAAACCCAGCAGTTCCTGCGTATTTGCAGGCGTTTCGTTAAGTTTTCCACTCCTCTAGCTCTCTTTCCGTTTCATACACTCTTCCGGATGGGTTTTGGATTGAAATTGAACGAAACTTTCACTCTTCCCTGATGTTTAGTCCACCGGCTTTGCGTTAGTCATGCTATCTCTCTTCTGCATGTACACCGCATGGCCGTCGTCGTCGTCGATGACGTGTACGGCATGGTCGCGTTCGGTTCTTTGCGTGGTATCGCGCAACGTAACAGACAACGATGCATGTGAGCACCGCATTTGGCACCAACAGTGAAGGCAATATGCGATGGCACGCTTTTCCACCCGCACTGGGCCACCCGCAGCAGCGCCGTTTGCGTGATGGTGAAGATGTAAAAATGTAAACAAAAATCCATCAACCCGTCCCCGGGCTCTCGCTAGGGTTGGCAGACAGGTTGGCAGGCAGGCGCGCACTGAACCCGCAGGACGGTGACTGGACGACACCGCCCGTCCGTACCACGTAGGGATAGGGACAGATGGTGTCGTGCGTTGGGTTTGGTGTGCGCGCCTGTCAGCCGAGGGTTTCATTCGCTGGTTACCGTTCTAAGCGTGCGGTTCTGTTCTCGGTTTCTAGTCCTTGCTTCCGGAAGGGTTTGCTGTCGGCCTACCGCGAAAGTCGATCGTGAAAGAGTTGTTTGCGCTGGTGGCACTTTTACACAATAAATAAAAAGTGGTGTTAATGAAATATTATTTTGCACGTAATTTTGCTAGTGAAGTTTATTGCAAAAAATCTAAATGAATGAATGATCGTGGTGGTAATACTGAAATAATTTTATACCAAAATGTGTGACAGCGATTGTGCATAATAAGAAATTATAAACCCCATTCAATTGTGCAACAAACACAGTAAAATACAACCAATATCAAACAACAATTGCAAGTGGTGCTCGTGTCTTTATAATGATCGTACTACATTTTGAAGCATTCCCAAGTGGTTTATTGTGGTGATACAATCGTTTCCGTATATTTTTACGTGAAAAGCAAATAAATCTAACATGCGCATACCCACACCATCGATCATGTTTCCCAGCTACCGAACAGGGGGGTAGTTGTGGTGCGTTAATTTATGAAGCGCGTGAAGTACGGTTAAGAAAGATCGTTATGATCCGAGTGAAAGTTCGGTGAAGGAATTGGGGAGAAAAAGAAAAACTTTACGTGCACGTATGCTCATAGCACGGAACCAATATTTTGCGGAAAAGTGTTCTTTTTATTCCACAAATTGCGTTACAGTTCTCTTCTTCCTGTTTCGAACGCCTCCACTACACACCACGAATTCCGCAGTAACGGAACGTTTTTGAATATGGAAACTACGCCCCACTCGGGCAAAAACCCATTGCGATCGCGTTCCTTCGATCACGGAATCTTTTCGCACACATCGGCCAACGATCGGCCTATCGCCAGCGCAGGTCATGGTGAGATTGATCGTGATAATGTTTATTGCTGGAGGTATCGTGCTTTGCAACCTTGCTTTGGGGTGTAGCGAGATCGCAAGCGAAAGATCAATTGGGTTACCGGAATGCGCGGTGCGTTCAATAGTGAAGCGTGTGTTCGTGCCTTAGATCCTATGACGGGACGCAAACCGAAGTGGTGGAAACGAATGGAATGGGGGTAGTTTACAAACATACTTCCCTGGTGCCTTCCTTACGGCATTTTGCCCTTTTTTCGATTAAACATCCAGACACGCGCACACGATGTGTACGACGAAGTAGTGTGTAATGTGATTTTGATTAACTTTTACTTTGTCAATCATTAACGGCTACCCTGTGGAATTTGGGTGTATTTTTTTCGCTGGAAAAATATGAATAATCATAGCATTTCTTTTGGTGTGATACGTTTTCCTCAAATGAATCACAATGGAGACGCCTGGTCGTTTATGTGGAATGGAAATACTAATTAATTTTAAATGGTGGAAAAAGGTAGATTAGAGTGTTCATTTTAGATTAAATGGAGCGTGAAGGACTGAATACTTCGAGTTCAATGCATATTATTCAACCAGTATTTATTTCTAAAAAAAATCATAATTGCGATGAGACTTTGCAATGTCGTGGTTGTTAGCACGAAGCACGAACAGTTTTAAAGCATTTTGGCATAACTCAAAAACTGATCAATTTTTATAGGTTAAAGTGTCGTTTCTCATCAAAACATGGTATAATAACCAAAAAACCGGAAGCTGCAAAAACCCAAAATTAATTCTGTCTAATAACAAACAACTAACCTTGATCGTTTCAAGCATTAATTATATTTCACACTTTTCTTCTCATCTACCGAAATTTTGGTTTTTTGTTTTCATTATTTGGCTACGTTATTGAAATATTTAAAAAATATATATATTTTCATATAGCTTATTCGGTAGTACATCTTATTTCACAACCATACCACATAAGCTAAAAAAACTTGTTCCCCGTGGAGGCGCCTGGTAGTTGATAAGATTTTAAATTTTTTATTGTTTACCACACTTTAAAGTGCATAGAATAAAACTAGTTGTTATGATGTATACTTCCACAGAGTGTGAATGAAGCTACTTAACCAACATGACACACTCTGCGCACTTTTATGACGTTACGCCATATAAATAGCTTGTTTGGTTGGTCTGTTTTATGAGCAAATTGAAATGACGTCCCTTAGAAACGAATAATCTCGCTTCTTCAACCATCGTGCGCATCAAACTCGCGTACACACAAAGCGTGTTAAAAAAACCATTAATAAAGCTCTTTTCATCGTTTTATGAGCCCAGCGCGACATCATCGTTTGGGGTGTCATGTGCAGCGTACAGCAACTTTGCAGCCATCATCACGACTTTCAATCACGCTTTCCGTTTGCTTAAATCAATCACCGTGATTGAGCTGTTTGAAAATTGCCCTTCTACGATAAAGCACCGTCCGTCGATAGGGAGTGTTTCTTCGCTGTGGCCGGGACGATAGTTAAAGTGTTTAATTTATCAACTGCCTTGCGTTTCCGGTAGCATTCGAAAGGTTTCCTGATGGTTGTTGTTCTCGCATCCCTACCGATACGTGTCATCACAGTACCGGGTGACATAATCGATTAAGGCAAGTGTCATTTGCCACACCACCAAGTCATCCAACAGTGGGCCAAGCCTCTTCCCAGTCGCACATCGGTTCATAGTTTGTGCTGTGCGACGTCCTCGGTTGGAAGAAAAAAAAGCAAAGGTATGGACTCATGCAACACATGCAACTAATCAACAAGTAGTGCAGCTTGGATGGTAACCTTGCAATACCGCCATCGCGTACCGATCGTCAACCAGCCCCGGAAGTTGACGTTGGGCAAGGGTACCCGGCCCGTTTCTTGCTTCTTCTAATTTTATCGCACACACCA
Organism: Anopheles minimus; assembly: GCA_000349025.1. Classification (NCBI taxonomy): domain Eukaryota; kingdom Metazoa; phylum Arthropoda; class Insecta; order Diptera; family Culicidae; genus Anopheles; species Anopheles minimus. The sequence continues at coordinate 14,506,013 of KB663721.1, read as the reverse complement.
CATGTGCAGCTGGCTACAAAACAACCTTTTTCCAGGCCACATGCGTTTCGTAGTCGCAGTCGCAATGTGCACTTTGCGTGATTCCACGTGCGATAAACGGATGGCGGATGGTGAGAAGTTCTGCACTAAATATATACTTCAATTTCGAGGTCTAGTTTAATGCGCCCCGGGGTGGGAGTGTAGATGTGTTTGAATGGGATTTGAATAACATTCATTCGTACATTTCGATCGCTTGTGTTGCAGTTATAGTTGTTGCGCTTTCGGAATATACGAAATTTGGAAAGGAAAATTGGAAAACTTTCCTGAGCTTTGGCTAATTATTTGCTGCACAAGACATACAATTATGTACATGTTTTTTTTTCACTGTAAATTCTCATGAAATTTGTCTATTTATGGGATTCTATAATGTCTTAGGCAACGGGTTTTTGCATGTGTTTTCATGTTTGATGACTGAAATGCTGCTAACTCTCCATACAAACTGACAGGCAACACTATCCACTAGTTTTTCCAACAAAATCCAATTGCATTCGAGTAGATCGAAAATATAGCTCGAAAAATAACCAAACAAATATTCGTTTTCGATCTTACCTGGAAAGGTTGGCTCATGTTTTGCGTAAGCTAAACCTGCTAGTAAAAATTCTAGAAAATAATATATTTTTCACTGTTAAAAATTAAATTAAAATTAAAAATTCTACGTGTTTTATTAACTTTTGGAAAGCCTCGAATCATGTTACAGGAGCATGTATTGTCCTGGTGGTGTGCTTTTATTGCTTTAGCAGCAAAAATTATGTTAATCCTTAGTTCAATGTTTACATTAATTTTTTTTCATACACGCTAATTCACCTGCAAAGTTGTAAAAATTTCAGATTTTCTAGTCTATACCGCCATGAACGATTTCAATTAAAAATTTTAAACCCATTTTTTGCATTTTTAAACAGTTTTTCAACCCACGTTGGTCTATGAATGATAAATTAGTGTGAAAACAGATTAAATTTTGTTTATCCATTTCCATGTTATTGGAATTATTTATTTGCCATTAAATCCATCAATCCTCGTTGCCCAACTCTTTAGCCGTGCAATAAAAACAAAAAACAAACAAAAACCAATCCCTCAAAACAAAAGAAAAATCACCAAAAAAAAACGCGAAAGTAAATCGGGAACGGGATATAAAATGTGCGTGTACGTGTCTGGGACGGAACCATCTTCCCCCGGGGGTCGCGGTAAAACGGAACACGAACATCTGTCATAAAACCTTGATGGTGACAGTTTTTCGGACGCCAATCGTCATCAACCGCTGTTCATAACGATATTTTATCGATTGTGTGCCCCCGTTGATGATGGTTTGCGATTGTGCTTCCGTTAGATTTCGTCTGCATGTTTGTTGTTGTTTTGTTGGGGGGAGGAGAGCCTGGGTGGGGGGTTGTTTTTTTTTTCTTTTGGAGCATCGTCTCACTATCGCAACCGTGATCCGTGATATTAATGTGCTGCCCTCATCGCCCATTTTATTTCACCGCATTTAAGCGTTTCCCAATGCACACACGTACGATACGATTTGTCAGAGGGTGAGGAAGGGGAGGTAAGGGGGAGGAAGGGAAAATTCACAGCCCACAGGTTCGCTTAAGTTAGGAGGCGCCAGCAAGGCTTTGGGTGCTAACGATGATGACGATTTTTCGTAATGCGCACTAGAACGATGAATTAAGCCTTGTAATGTAAAGGTTTTTCTTCTGATTCTTCCATTTTCTCCTTTGTTGTTTTCTTTTTGGCCTAATAACACTTTGCACACTTCAGGAAACAAACAACAGTGGGACAGTGGGATGGAGGTATCATGCCGGCAAAGTGGGTACCACAAACGGTTGATTGTTAGTGGAAAGTATTTAATGTTTCTCTAATGGTTTAGTGGCGTTACAAATGGCCGCCGTCTTCGATTCCCTTTGCATCACTCTTGCTAGAGGAAAGGAGCGAGAAGTAATCATTCTTTTTCTCGAAACGAGAAAAAATAAATAAAAAAGAGAAGAAGAAACTTGTGGAAAGGAAAACTAGCCTTGAGACCTTGAGAAAAGTGAGCAGCTACACAAAAAAAGGAAAAATAAACTCCAACTCCACAAACAACTGGTCACCAAACAAAAACAAGTACAAACAGAATGTCCAGAACGAAAAACAAAACAGAAAAACAAAACTGAAGGCCGTCCAAAATCTTCTCGGTGTTGTTCACCATCGGTAAACGGTTTTACTCGTTTTCCCGGAAAGCAAAAACTTTTTTTGCGAAAAATTCACACACAAAAGGTCAAGAACAGCCGAACGTGACATCATTCATTGGCACAATAGCATGGAGATACACTGGCACAGATAGTGAATGCATCGTTTCGGTGCGCAACCTTATAAACGCGCGTTAACGAGTTTGTGCCCTTGCCAGGATGCCGAGTTTTTCCTTTTAAGTTATTGCAAAGCTCAACCGATGGGAAGGTACAACCGTTTCTGCCATTGCAGCATATTAATGTTTTTTCAGCTACAGAAACGCACATCCTTGAGCGAACATTTAGCGTGAATGCTTCCATTGCATTCATCATCCATTTGCATTCATTTTGTCGCCTTCACTTACACTGGACGTAAACTCAGCGATGCCGGTGGATGTAAATAATGCCCGGTTGACACGGGGCGAGTTATGATTGAAGTTGCAATTTTGTCGTTCATTTGTCACGAGAACAAAGTAGTTGCGAGTAAGCGAGTGTTTATCATTGCTTCGTATTCAAGTTTTTTGTTTTGCGTAGCGTTTGCCGAAGCAGCGAAGATGAATAGCATCATTTGCATGAACAGTATGCTTTATCTTCATCTTGTGAAAGCTTCTTTTTTGTTTGGTTCACTCATCGTCGTGAGAGATGAAGTGTTAAAAGTTTCCTGTTGATTTGAATGTATGATAATTTTCTCCCAATGCTGGCATTATCTTCTTTTTGAATTGGACAGCATAATGTCAAAGGGTTTATGAAAATATCTAGAAAAAATAAATAAAAACTTCGATTTTGTGACATTTTTGAACTTTTATTCTCAAAACGTCATATTAAAGCATTCTTTGAGAAGAACAAAAACGAAACAAAATTTTTGCTAATCTCTCTACAAGAAATTCTAAGAATGAAGGTTAATTGAACGCACGTAATACGGGCAATGAATCATCCTTCACCATACCTTCAGTGTGTGTCTGCATCTTTAGCCTTTGAAAGATGGTTCCAAGATCCATGGGATTGATGCTTCGAATCTAAGTCTTGAGGAAAACTTCGTTTCTAGGAATATGATTCTAGGCAAATCCTTTCATCCCTTCCACACGCACACACTCCCACATACTGGCTACAATTAATGCATAAGCCTTCATGCGAGCAGTAAGGGATTAATATTGCCCCCAAAGCCCTTTGCAAAAAAGGTGTCTAACTTCACCCGACAGTGAGTGATTGAAAAGGCGTCCCAATGCTAATCCATCCTAACACTCCCCATACACGGGACACACGATAAAAGCGACACCGGCACGATGTTTCGGTGTTGCTATGAACTGTCGGATGCTAATTACATTGCCATCCGTACGTTTGGTGAATGGTACCATGCCTCGACGATGGCCAACTACGGCTGGTGGACAATGTTTAAAACTGAATTGAATTAAATACTATCATTTCTGCTAACCTTTCGACCGACCGTACCCAGTTGCCGGCTTTGAAGTGTTAATAAATGACCCATTTCGCTGGAATGTGCAACTGTGCAATGGTTCGTCTGGTGGACCACCGACGGCTGCAATGGAAGTTGCCCTGGCCGTGTAGATTACGTTGTTAGTAACACCTGTCTGTCCTAGGCCGGCACGAGGATGCTGCCGTTGCCGAGAAATCACAGCATTCAGGCCAGGTCGCTCAGGAAGTGCAATTCAATTAAAAATTAATTTTAAAATCTCATCGTTCCGCATCGTCTGCAGGGTTGAGGAACCGAACCGGTGCGGGAGAGTGAAAGGAATGGCAGGAGGTGAGAAAAACCCGAGGTCTTAGCACTACTACTGTTCCTGCTCGTCGTGTTGATTGGTATGGATGTGTCCAACATGGATACCACGTACGGTTGGGGAAGCAACGGTGTTCATTTTATTTATTTCATTTTTCCCATTTTATCACGTGGGAAGGGTTGATAAATTGAACACATAGGATCACTTTATATACGGTTTGGAATGTTTTTCTTATGTTTGTGGTTTTTAGGTCTTGGATGAATCTTATCGGTTTACTACACGCTACTACGCTCTTAAGGCAGCAAAGTAGTAGCGTCGATAAAGCGCGATTTGGTAACTTGCCTGGTATGGGTTCGAATCTCATCTCCTAAGTGTAAATTTCAAAGTTTATGTCAAGGTTTTCAAACACATATCCCCATATTCGTACGTCCTGTGTTCATCCAACATCCGTTGAATAATCTTCTGCTTCTATTTTTAATGTGACACTAACATTCTTATTTGTAAAAAGTTTTAAGTAAAATTGTAGAGCAGCCTCCATTCATCCGTTGACAGCTAATAAACACTTGAAACGATCAGGGCCCAGTGTACACTTTACACTCGAGTTTAAGATTACGCTATTCATTTTTAATCCTTATACAATATATGATTTAAAAAAATCGATGTTAGAGAACTGATTGAAGAGTGGATTATCGTTAGTGCTATGGGGATATATCCACTCTCTGGATATACTCTTGGACTCTGGCCAAAGTCTACAAAATATTGTTTTGGGTCACTTTGCATTTGCTAAACCAATGCTTCCCAGAATGATCACTAGTCTCAATCAGTGGGTGTTGGGAAATATTTAGTGGACGATAAATTTCGAATAATTTATATATGAGCAATTGAACTGAATCTTTAATATCTTCGTTTTAAGCCTTATTTTCTGATTTAAAATCATGATTATATTCAAGCGAAGCATTGCATTACAAAAATCTCATGCACATCTGTTTTAAATCTAATTTCTTTTCACTTATAATTGTTATTTAAATTTATGACTACAAAATACCAAGCAAGAATATTCCTTATAACACTTCCATTGTCTCACTTAGCTAATAATTTTCAAATATTTTTAATTGGCCGGTGGCATTAACACTGTCCGAGGAGTGGGCATTGGATATCAATGTTTGGGAACAGCGTCTAAAGAATGTTTAGAATTTCTGTGTAACACATAAAAACACACTAGGATAAAGTCTCACCACATTCATGATATTTATTATCGATTTAATTAGTCATTCATAGTCCAATTTTTCCAACATGAACAATCGCGATTTGAACGAATGAATGGGGACTGCATTCTACCTTTGATAAGTCTACCTTACATGCCAGAGTCGAAAGCTCCGCCACCTCCAAAATATATTCTTAGATGTAAACGTAAACCTTCATGTGCTATTCATAATGATCGGTAAAGTTATATTAAAATGCTCCTATCGAACCTGTCAGTGATGCGCTCCGGATCTTCGGCATACATCTCCATCCCTAACCTAAATCATGTGTCCAGCAGCAACCACAGCTACAAACCACTCGTGCCTTTGCGCTTTCGTGTTCTCCACACTTGAACATGAATTCCCCGAAGGACGTCCGAGCATCATCAGCATCGGTGGTATAGCGTACTGGCACTCAACAGAGCCCATTCATCGAAGCATATGTGTGTGTGTGTGATTATCGAGATGACTGACACTGATGCCCTGTACCAGAAACGGGAGAGGCAAGAAAAATAGATCAATCCGTTCGGCCGGCATTGGCAAACCCATTTCAAAGTGGCTGCTGTGAGCAGAACGAGAGCGAATAGATTCCGACAGAAGGGCTTTGCTGTTTGTTTTTTTTACCGACCCAATAACCTGCTCCGGTCGGTGTGTTAGCCTGTCGGTTAGCTTGTCGGTAAAGCGCCAAAGGCTCACGTACCCGATCGCGATTAGCTTCGAGGAGAAATTGTCATTCTTCCGTACGGTTGAACCCGTGTATGCCCAGCAACGTTTCTCTCCTTCACTTTGATTTACCGTGGGCGCTAAACGTTCGGAGCCATTTTGTAATGCCGGCCCTTGTGGAGCCCTGTGCCGGACACGGGGTGTTTGCTATTTTTATTTATTTCTCCATTTTACAGCTTAAATGTTTTTTTTCCCCATCCTCTTTGGCGGTTTTCACCGCCTGTCAAGTGGCAGCAAAATAAGCGTTAGGTGAAACGATGCCCACCAAAGCTGAAATTGAAGTGTGTGCGGCAGCATCGCGCCTGGAAGGCGATATTTTCGTTGACTCACTGGTGCGATTCTAATGGGTTCAAAAGCATTTCTTAAGACGAACCACGGGCTCGGATGATACGTTGCGCCGAAATGTGTACCGAAACGCTGCTGCTCATCAGGTTGTCGGTTTGGAATCGGTTCGTGGTTGATTGATGAAAGAAGGCTCCGCTATTACGCTGTTGATGGTGCTCCGGCTGCTGATGAGACCGAGGATGACAAACATTATGGGGCTTCTTTTCCTTTGTTGTTTGTTGAGAAATAAACAACCAACGGCAACACACACACACACTCAAAAAACCAGCCCTTGGGAGTAGTAAGCGCCCCTTTGCGAAAGCGTCTTTAATATGTTTCTATTTTGATCCTGCCACACATTAAACCGGTTTGGCACCTCATCAGCCCATGCCCGGTTTCGCCCAACGGCACTAACCCTCGCAAGCAAGCAGGGTTGGTTCGTTTCTTTGTGGACGGTTGAATGACTGGATTGAAAAGCGTTTTAAATAATTGACTGTGGGTGGAAAATTGCTAACCATGCGAATGGCTTCTTTTTTTTGGGGGGAAAATATTGCGTGAGGGGGATTTGGGCGCCCTGGTGCGGTGGAGCACTGTTGGAGGGGGACCGTGTATTCGTATGGTTCAGGATGATACCCGGATATCCTGCTTAACGTGGCATGTATGGTTTGCAACGTTAATGAGCTATTATTTTTTGTGATTTATTTTTACTACCTAAAGTTCAAAGGGAACGTTCATTAATTACGTAATGCGTAACAAGTATGCAACTATAAATTCGAACTCCTTCTCTCTTGCTGTAAATAAAAATTACATAGTTTTTTTAACAAACAAACAGGAAGGATTCTACCGTGCACATAATTAAAGGTTATCCTCTCTTTAAATGTGTCGTTATTGTTGATCATTTGTATCCCATATTTGTTGTGATGCACCACATTAAAGAGCATTTCCCTTTCGATGATCTTCAACCGCAGTAAAAGCTTGTAGGGGAACATACTAACAGTTGCAACCATGACGTCAATTTGTCCTCGGATTTCATCCTTAGCGTTTGCTGCATTTGACGGTTTCTTCTGTTGTTGAGAAACAATAACTACTACAACAGGAACGATGAACGAGTTGTTTCGAGGGAACTAAGCTTGTGTAAATGCTAGAAAATATTTTTTAAACTTTGATGCTCAGAAAAGTTGCAGTCAATTCAAAGTACATCATAATGTTCACGTTCCGATGAGCAGTTATCGGAAATAATTAAATTTTACAAATTGATAGAAAAGTCTTAGCAAATTAAATGTCAACGTTTTCAAATTTGTTACAATTTAGGATGAAAAGGTAACTTGAGAGGTCTCCAAAAATGTTATTTATTAAAACATATGATAAGAATGTCTAGCATTATAACGTATACGTACGTAATCGGAAGAACCCCGTCTCCTTCCCCAACTACTAAAATTACGCAATATATGAATGTTCCCAACGACATAAGTAATGGGTTTTTTAAATGTATGTAAAGTACCAAGTTGCCATCAATTTGTTGTTAAACAAAAGCTTTTTATTTCAAATCAAACCATGAAATCAGACCATTCTATCCACTGAAAATAAAGAATGGTAAAAATATTCATATTCCTCTTCGAAATCCTGGTCACGGCACCAATGCTATCAACGGAATGCATCCAATTTCTGTGTCATAACTTCATACATCACGTTCACATCGAATCAAACAGACTGGTACTGGTAACAAAGCTACCCCGAAACCATTTATTATGTCAAAGGAAACATTCCAACCCCACTTCCCTCCCGAATGGCACTCCGGTGGAAAATTTAAACTTTACACGCTGTTTTTGCTCACACAAACACACACGGGCGCTAAACATTACCTTCAACATCAACCATTAATTAAACCGAAACCGAAGTGTTCAGTTTCAAGAGCTGCAGGCCATTGTAATGACGCTTTTAAACCTCTTTCATGTCCCACCGAATCGGGCACTGTTCCTTTTTTTCCGTCCTTTCCATTTTACATTGTTCTTAACCTGTGTCGGGATGTGTGAGCAGAAGTGCGCTAGCTGTGTGTGTGTGTTGTTTTTCTTTGGAAATGTACAAAACAAAAAAACCCACTTCCAACCACAAGCCGCTTGTTGCAGCAAGGGATGGAAAATCCCAACAAACCCAACAAGGGGGCCAGGGAAACCATTTCCACTCAATTTCCACACCGTGTAGCACGAGCGGTGCACGAGCGCGGCAACAAAAGGACATTAGCGATATAGGAATTGGCTGCCACGCTTCAATGCACTTTACCTACCCTAAGGACAATTGTTTATCCAGCTAAATAAAGACTAACCCAGTGCAAATAGATTCAACAACCTCCGGAACCACCGGGGTCCGTACAGTCATTCCTTAAGGTCGGTTGTGGTGTATGTGTGTATGAGGGGAGGTTGTTTTTTTTTATTGCAAAAGTGCCACCACGGTTGAACTGCCGGTCCTATCCCGGCCGGGTGGTGCGTTCTGGGTCAAGGAAGCGCTAAAGCACCGACCGGCAGCAAAACTGCAAACCGAAACCGGGCAACCCTACGAGGAACAATAATAACAACCTCCGCCCATACTTGAAGGCAGAAACAAAATGAATAAAACAACAAATGAAACTTCAACACCGGAAGCGAGAGTTTTCCGCTGCTCTGTTTTTTCATCCCGGCATTCCCCGAACGCCGGATTCTTCGTTTGCACAAACGGAGGGCACATTTGCCCTTTGTTTTGTGGTGTACCCATTGTTGGGGACTTTTTTTTTCTCTGTTGCTTCTCCTTGGGAAAAGGTAATTCGTTTGCATACCCCCAAGGAAAGTGAGCACACGGCCCATAGGTTTGTGTCGCTGTGTGTTACAAGTAGTTTTATGGCTTTTGTGTGACAAATGTAAAACCGTGCAGAAAAAAAAAACATTTCCCCTTTTTTCCTGATTGGTCAAACAATAATGCAGGGGGCTGGTGAGGAAACGGTACTCACCTTCCCAGACGAAGAAACCTGAATCGTTTCCGAACCCTTCGGAAAGCAACCTTTCGCTCTGCAAATCGTCCATTTTCCATGCCCCGGGTATTGCAGTGCCCAAAGCTTGTCTGATTAAAAATTCAAACATCCGTATACGAGCCATCCCACGTCGAAACCGTTTGCGACATTGGTCAATATACGCAAAGTCTTTCCCGATAATGTTGCACCTGCACGGTACGGCTCCCACGAGTTTATAGGTACGATTGATTCGAAGAGACTTGCGCTTCGGATGAAGGTCGCCTTCCGGCGTGCCTTTCAATTCCGATCCGTGTGTCCAATTTCACGACCCAAACTCCAACTCCCACTCTGTTGCGTGCTCGAGGGGTCTTCGAGTGGGTAGTTGTGCCGGTAGCTGCCACTCACAAAACACGCTCAAACACGCGGGTCCGCTGTCATCGATCCGGAGGGCGCTGTAAGGAAAATTGATACAAATTGAACGGAACGCTGACAACGAGGGGCAACATAACTCGTTGCCCGGTTGGGAGTGGATTTGATTGTCTTTTTTTTACTTCTTCATGCTGCCTTGACGTTTCGGATGGATAGAAATCATTGAAGCTGGTTGATATTGTGATTGCTTTCATCTTATCTGGTGGGACGGTAGTATGTTTTCCATCACAATTCATTAAGCGGCGTAATGAATATTTTATTTTTTCTACGATTTAAAAATTAGTGGCTTTGAAAAGATCTTTATGTATATTTATTTGTGTATCTTGTTTTTTAAGCAACTTTTAAAGAACTTCACTCGAAGTTCGGTGTCGACACCGTCAAAAGCTTTGACACTGACACACAATGGAACTCTCGTGTCTCCATGCATTTTAATTGAGGGGATCTATGTTTCTGCGACCCTTCCCTAAGTTACTCGAATAATAGTCTCCAACCGTACTACTAGAGAAAGAGCTAATGTCGAAACACTGGAGTATAATTAAAATATAATGTGAGTAGATAAGTTTTTTAAGAAAAGCTTAGATGAGAGGTATAAATGGTTGTGGTATCTGTTTTAAACGAGAATACAGGTCCAAAATTCCATGTGGATCGTTCTCTCTTTACGCACGACTGGCTGTTCTGTTGTGCAGAAATACAAGTCACAGCAGACAGAAATGACATTCCAAGATCTCCCGAAGATTAGTGCCATAGAATAACAGATAGGTTCATTCTAAATATCTCCTAATTGTCCTGTTTTAATACCTTGTTCCTCTAAAAAACCTCTCCTAATACCCGTTACGAAAAAAAAACTCTCTTGATTACAAAAAGCGATAAATTCCTTGGTATAATATTATTGGAAGCAAAAATTTAAGCATTTAACGAAAACATTTATTTTCTAGAAGTGACATGATCACAAAAACTAGATAACATTTTGCTCATCGGTATTTCAAATACATCAAAAATTATAAAATTTAGATTTGTCATGTTTTAAGGTTTTCCTAACATCATTTACTCATACTAGAAAAGAAGTGTCTTTTAAACTTTGCACATTTCTCATGTTGATGTTAACCTTGTACATCCCATACTAGATTATATATAACTTATTCTACCATCTCTCCTCGTCATCCAAATATCAATTACAAAGATTATTGTTAGTTTGTGGTGCAATAACCTCATGAGCTCTCTTTCTACCACGGAACGGAGTAATCTTGTCAACGGTCCTATCTTGTCAAAGACTGGCGCCAAATAAGAAAAATCACAATTTATAACCCAGTTAAAAGTTTAATGTCCAATCTGTGGTGTATTGAATAGCTCGTGTGCTCCATGGAACATCATTAAAAATTTAAACTTGCCTAAATATACCTTAGAAAACCCTTTTGTATAGATATTTTGAGAGGCTACCTTTGCTGCTTATCCTCAAATCAGTATTTAAAACAAAACCATTCACAAAGCGTGGAAGATCAATGGCAATAGTATCCGCGCCATGTACAAGATCAGTTTTACGGCAACACTGTACTGCCATCCTCTGACCCGTACGGCAACCGACCATGTACAAACCATGTACCGGTCCGTGTCGATCCCACCCCCCAAATAAGCGAACCGTTGGCACTTCCATCAAAACAAACCCATTAAAACTTTATTATCACCAGCGCCGGTGCCGGAAAAGGGCGGTCACGAAAAGCAAAAACAGAAAAGAAACACACCATGTGGCCCCGGTCATGACAAACGCCAAAACTGCCCGTAAGCTTGACCAACCGCCTTGCAACGTGTGCGCTCCCAGACGCGTCCCAAAATAATGTGCACACATTTGTGGCCAACTACTAATAACCACTGTTGCTGCCGGACGTCGTGCAAGACTCGCCACAACGTGTGTCGCTGGCTGCATCCATTCCCCGTCGGTATCCGCTGACTCTTCTGTACTCTTCTGACATCATCAACGGCATCCGGGGGGCAAAAACCCATCATCAAAGTAATTAACCTCAAATATGATGCGCCCGATTCACGTATCTCAAACCGATGATGGCCAGGGGGGGGATGTGGGGTAGGGAGGGGTTTCCTCGGATGCGGGAGGTCCTCCTCGATCGGTTAGGAAAGGATGATTTAATAAGAGTCCTGATAGGAGATTCCAGGGTGGTTCAGTGATAGCAGGCTGTCGAGAACATCAAATCTCTTATATAGCCATTGATAGCATAATAGTGTGAACAGGAGAACAGTGTGTGGTAAACTGTCATTCACTGGCATATTTGACATCTATGTTGACAGATAAAAATTGCTAACAGAGATTTGACATAGATGAAAACAAATTAGTACACCAATAGAAATATGTAATATGGGTAGTATTTTTTGCTTAGCTTAGTATCTAATAATTATAACGAAACATTTTATTTATTTGTTTTTTTTTTTGTAACAACAAAATATACATTTTGTCATGCTTAAATTCAACTTGGTATATTAGTTGGTTTATACTACACTGCTCTATTACTATTCACCCGCTGCATAGTGAACAGAAGATGATTACACTTAATAGGAGTGTTCTAAGGTGGAGCCGTCATCCATACTCACACGATACACACAAGCGAAGGCACACAGTGTATCCGGACCGGAAGTTGCCTTTGTAGACATTCATTAAATTGTCACTAATACATGCAACACACGTCCCCTGTACGTTCCAACACTCCGCCAGTGTTGCTGTTGATTAGGCAGCAAAATTCTGTATGGCTAATTTTATTCATGTACAAGAGTGTGTCATTAGAGGACTGGTCGGACGGCGCTTGTCGTGCAATCGAGAATTAGAGTACGATTAGAGCTTGAGGACCGGTAACTACAATTTGATTGTACCGATTGAGTCACTTCAAAAGATTGGCCGTTTGCCATCTGACATTTGAGGATGATTCTAATTCTTAATGAAGTATTGTTTTTTTTTTATTAGAAAAATATGTTTGATAACTTAATCAAATGAGAAAGTAGAGTATTAGTTTTGATGGGAGTTTAATCTTATATACAGAAAAAAAATATTTGCATGTACGCTTCTTCTATATGATTCTGAACAAGATTTTTTATGTGAGTGCAAAGTGTAACAAAACATCTAGGACAATGCAAACATCAAAGCCCACCACCACCACCTTAAGCATAAGCTTCCCAGTGCAACAGTGAACTGAAAATTCCTACATGAACAAAACAGTGCCAGCAAAGTGTCCCCTCGTGTACGATTAAGATTTCCCCGGAACCACCCACCTAGTCAAGTGTAGCAACCTCCAATTCCGGCACGGTTGCGGATGTCACCGGGGTGGAGCAACGCACCCGAGGACGGTTTCACTGCGAAAGGGTGGAAAGACAAAACCTTAAGTGCTACGCAAACATGTCGAAACAATAGACGGCACACCGTGTAGTCCCCGTGAGTGTGCTGAAGGTGTGCCGTTTGGCGGTTTGGGTAGGTGCGGGAGGTTCCTCATTCCAGCCGACGCCCACACGAACTACCACCACCAGCTCCGCGTGACTGCCCGCGAACACAAGCGCGAAAGTGACAAAACTTCAAAACCAAAGCAGAGCGGGAAGCCAGAAGTGTTTGCACTGTCCCATCACACAACCAGACGCTGGCCATTTTGTGTGGCCAGACCGCGAGGGGGGAAGCGCACAGCAAACACCGTCCGGGGACAGTGGCTTCCTGGTGGATCCACAGGCGTTTGGTGCGACCGATATTCGCGTAACCGCGTAATCCATCCACTTCGGTATGGCCGAAAAATGGCGCCTGGCGATTGGAAAAATTCGGAAGGGGTAAGAAGCATGAGGCGTGGGACGTGAAGTGGGCAGGCTCAAAAGTGAAATGTTAATGGCATTTGTATAGAACGCGCGAAGAATGTTAATTTAAGTGGTGCCCTTTCAAGGTGTTATCTTAATTGTTGTTGATTTAATCCTTGCCCAAATGCCAATGTCTCAATGGAAAATGTCTTTTGAGGATTGGCCCTACGGTTCAAATGCCAAAGATAGTTGAGATCTTATCTTGAAATGTTTAAAATTAAAAAAACTAAAAACTAGCAACACTCAAACTCAATTTATTTTGTATTAGGTTTGTTTCACCTTTTGTTATAACCTTTCTTGCAATTTGTCTCTTAATGCTGTATCGTGATTATATCTTTATTTTTCTTTAGGACATGTAGGATTTTTGGGCGATATCTTCCTCGCGATTTAATGATCTTCAAGATCATATCAAACAAATTTTAGCATAAATGAATTAGATGAAGCCATTTTACTCGCCCTGTTGTAAATAATTTTACTAGATATAAATGACTTCATCAAACGTACTAAGTACAGCCCCATATTCTCTGTAACCTTACTCCTGTAGTAAAGGGTACTGGTTCCTATTCACCGCAAGTCACGTTCACTTATCTTCCGACCAAGATCTTTGATTAATGCATACTGCCCCAAGATCCTGGAGAGAGAATACAAAGAGAATCAAATTAATTCCAACTATTTTCCAAGAGTTCCAACGCATTCTTCCAAGAGATGTGGCGTTTGATACAAATATTTTGACCACATATCACTTTAATAACTTCGGAATGAGCACCGTAAAGTTCCCCAAGTGTCCCAATACAAGGCCCGGTCTAATTCTAGACGTGAAATCGTTGGAAGATTGAAAGATCCGAAGATTTTGAAACTTCTAAAAGATCTTTGCACAATTAACCGTCTAATACTATTGGAATTTTTTTTTGTAGCAAAATTATTATTACTTATCCGCCTTACTTGTCTTATTATCATGAAAATCTTACACATTGTATTTTATTCTACGAAAGTGCGAATAATTATTGGGAAATAAATCAATTACTTCTAACCCTACCACCAAACGTGCTACAACAATCAAAACTTATGCAACCAGCTTTAAAGTGATCCAATTTTAAGCATTCCATATCTCAATCTCTACCAGTGGTGTTACTATTATGTTGCAAACATAAAACTCTGCAATGCAATATTAACCAAAGATGAAAAGCAAAATCCAATTAAGGAATTCATCTGCTTGAAAGTAAACCTCATTGTAAAGGTATACTACCTGCTTCCGTAACTTTTAGTGACGTTTAACAAAATAATCCTCTGGCAACATTTACACCTCCAACCTCAAAACATTAGCAAACCTTTCGCTCACATACCCGACCCGTCTATCAGTGCTTCAATACCAAAACAAGTACTTTACCGAAGAAAACAAAAAAGTGGCACATTCGTTCCTTATCTCGCTTCCGCATAACACCCCTCTAGGAAAGGTCGCCGGTGACGCAAGGTTTCGTTAAATTTAGCCAAAGAGTGTGGTAGCATAAATTCAATAATAACCCTACGTGACAAATCTTTCATTCCCGGCGCTGTTGAATAAAAAATAACGTATAAAAGATTGCATTGCATGCGTCGCCCAGTTCCAGCCTCCATCGGTGCGGAGGCATCTCTCGATCACGTGCAAGAAAGATGCCCCATTCATCCTTTTCTTTTATTTACCTTTTTTTTTGTTTTGCTACGCGAGGACACCATCGTTGGTGTCGCCTAGCGGGTAGGACATACAATGCAAACGCGGGAAGAAGAAGGGAAGGTCACCGTAGGAAGGAAGATGGGATATCATTGATAAATATTCGAGGACAGTAGAGCTAGTGGGACGAGTATGGCGTCTCGTTCGGTTCGCTCTTCTCCAGCAGGTGTTCGCTACTGTAACCCGGTCTTTGTGCCATTTTGTGGATATATTTCCACATTTTGTTTTCCACCGTTAGGGATAGGGAAGCTGTACATAAATTTTATATAGCGAAAGAGCGGGTCGAAACGTGAGCGGAAGGCGCTGCAGATGACAAGACCGGACAGATCCACCATCCATTGATTAATTCAGTGTGTCCCATTTGCTGAGCCGGAAAATTATTGTACCGTCGAGCCCCCGAAAAGCTCCCGAAGCGGAAGTGTTTTGTCACATTTCATAATTTATTACCAAGCTTTTTGGAGTGCTTCTTGCGTTGGGCTGTATAATGTTTAGTTAAATAAAGGAAACACAATGTGGTAATCAATTTATCCACACTGATCAAATGCTTGTCCGAGGAGTAGCAAAAATGAAATATTGGCTCATTAGTTAATGGTAAATCACTGTTAGTGAGAGTTATTTTTCAAGCGTTTGTTATTCAATTTTATACAACAAAATAATTCTAATTTGCATGTCATATTTTTTTCTTTTTCTACTTCCAGTTTGGCTATAAAAAATGCAGAAGACAATGGGCCTACGAAAAAAGACCAAGCTAGTTCCGATACCCTATTCGATGGTGAACAGTGAGTAGTTTCCTTGCGCCCGTATGAATCTTGTCGAACACCTTCTATTAGTATTTAAGAATTTATTTGTGTTTTTATTTAAGTTCGTTTTTTTCCTTTATAACATTTTCATACAGCACGTACCATAGGTATACGGACAGTTGGTTTTATACCATAGATAGATAGAGATAAATAAAAACATTGTTCCTAGGATTTGTTTGAAATGCTATTTCACGTCTTAGCAAATTTTTTTAGGATTTTTACTTCCATTTTTCTTGCCTTTTCTCCAAAGTGTAGTGGGTGATTTCGAAAAAAATTGTGTTGAGAATATTGCGGCGTTTTTCGCTCTGTTTTTAGGTTATACAGTTTACTAATACCATAATAACAAACATAAACAGCAGAGATATAAAAATTCCAAATATAATTAATATCAAGTGATAATGTGGTATGAAATCTATAAAATTTTACATTAACGTTCATTAAATAAAAAAAAAAATTAAACAAATTCAAATAAGATGAATATCAAAACAATTACGATACCCAATCAAAATCAACAGAATTGAACCTATAAAATTTTAAACTAACGTTAATTATACATTTAAACAATCGATGAAAATAATCTTTAGTGAAAAAAAAACAGAATCAACTACGCAACTTTATTTTTAAACCCCTTTCTTTGGCGCAAATATTTCCACCCGAATGCTCGATCCCGATGCATGCTGTATACGTGTGGTTATTAATTAAAATCGAACAAACGAACGCGTTCGCCGAACGGTCACATTTACATTAACGCCTTTTTTGCCCTTTTCCTGCACCCAGACCAACGCTAGAGGAGATACGCAGCTGGGGCAAAAGCTTCGACAAACTAATGCGAAGCCCCAGCGGGCGAAAAGCGTTCCGGGAATTTCTGCGCTGCGAGTACAGTGAGGAAAACATACTCTTCTGGCTGGCCTGCGAAGAGCTGAAAAAGGAGACGAACCCGGAAGCGATAGAGGAGAAGGCTAGGTTTATTTATGAAGACTATATCTCGATTTTATCGCCGAAAGAGGTAAGCAATGGGTGCGGGCGTCCGTTGATTACTTTACAATTTGCTGACATTCCACATATTCCCGTCCGCAGGTATCGTTAGATTCGCGTGTAAGGGAAATAGTTAATAGAAATATGGTGGAACCAACGCCGCACACTTTCGACGAAGCTCAACTACAAATTTATACACTTATGCATAGAGATTCGTACCCGAGGTAAGTGGTTCCAACTATTTCTTGCAGGGCACAAAATCCGCAATTTCTAACATTGCATTCCCTTTCGTTTGCAGATTTATAAATTCTCCACAGTTTAAAACGCTGGCCCAAATTCCAGAGGGAGTGTCCGCGTCCGGTTCGACGGCAGAAAGTCCCAGCAATTAGAGTGACGCATTTTCTACAGTGTCGGGGTAAGCCGTTCCGATTGTGTTAACGAGTTTTCCGTGCTATCATCATGAAGCTGGCTTATTTATTACCATCACAAGCTGTTCTACAAAGCCAGCAGCTGTTGGTCATCTAGTACGAGTTCGCCATTACTTGCTTTCGGTTTTCCACTGCTCGGCCCAATACCCGAAACCAATGATATTTATTTGCAAACATGTGTTTTTCGGTGTGCGGGCCAGTGTATCTTCAACCTTAGTAAGCAAATCGAAATATGGAAAGATCTGTATGGAAGGACATGTTTCGAGGCGTGAAGCAAAAGCAATCCCAAGTGTATATGAAGACGCGCGACATTACGTTCCCGGCGTTGTGGACGGACAGCATGTCGCACAACACAAGTAAACGCAACAAGCAAACAAAAATAATACATCCACGGTAATGGAAAGGAACAGGTTTTTCTTTTAGTTTGTTTAGGGGCAAATATTGAAAATTACGGAATTATTACGCACAGCAAAAAAAGAAATTATACACAACCTCATACATTCACAAAATAATTTAAAAGTGAGATTTTCCTTGTGTAATGTAATGGGATACCAAACAGTCAGACGCGTCAGGATGCACAAAAATCAAAGAAAAAAAAAGAAAAGCAACACATGTATATTTTAAACTTCCCCGTGACATGAGCCACTATTACTGTTCGATATCTAATTAAAAAGAAAAATAAATTAAAATGAATTCGATGCTTCATGCGTTGCACAACAAGAAATGTCTGCCGAAAGCTAAGGTTCACTAGGTTCTGTACGATGTACGTACTAAGGAAAGAGTACAAGTGTTAGGAAGCATAATTTCTGTTCCTACTTACAGCCCTTTCATACACAGTTTTATTTGTGTGTTTTTTACTGTTTTGTGCCCAAACGACATACAACCGGAACAGTATGGGAGTGAAGCGAACAAAACAAAAAATCGAAAGGTAACGAACAGAATGTAAAATTCAAAAACGCAAGTGACACACGACCGCGCCTAAACACAACGATACATGATGATGGGTTACGTTTTACGTATTACTTAACGTAGTATGAATTGTTTTATCTTAAATCTATTTTCTGGTTTTTCGTTTCATCTAGTCACACGAATTTATATGCTCCTGTTAAGAGAAGGGAACGGAAGAAAAGTTTATTTATTCCTATTCCGCTTGTTGACCCGTCGCCGATGCCGATAGTTTATTCTGGTCGTTAAAGCTGTTTATTGTATTTAGTATTACGTGCAAATAGGCACAAACACACACACACACACAAACACACTGAAACACACAGAAACTCAAACACAGGTATACTTTGCGATCAGTTTTATTTACACGATAGGTATAGGCACTCGTTTTAGTCCTTTGTTCCCACGTTTAGGCGGGAACCGGAACCGGAATCGGTTTCAGTGTTTAGTCTCTGTATCTGTATATGTATATCGAGGGCCTAGCAAAGTGAATCAGTTTTAAACGGGTTTCTATCAATTTTTTGTGTAAACACATCATTAAACACTACCACACGCACACCTGGGCACACACATACACAAAAAAGGGTGTTAGAAAGAAACGGAGAGCAAGATAAAAAAGTAAAAGTTAAAACACGAACAAAACAAGCGAGCTAATTGAATGGAATGTTGTTAAACATAATTTAACCAACAAACATTCTGTAACATCAACGGATGGTCGAACGTTTGACCAATGTGGTCGAAGATGAACGAAAAATATCCTACAAAATTTAATTCATCATTTATTCTACAGAAAACTTTATCGGTGGGAAACTTTAAATACTGACGCGGCCATCGCTTCCCGGAATGCATAACATGGGAACGGTTTATGATTGATAGCCTATTTATAAGATTTCTATTTTTTCTAACGACAGTATGGAAGATGCAAACTGTGAGCTGGTAGATTATTATTAAACCAAAACCCCCAAGGAAAGTGGAAAAACTGTCATACAAAATACGTTAAATGACAACAGATGCAACATACGAAACAAACATTCAACCGTTGCAACAACAAAAAACAACCAATTTGCAGCAAACAAAAAACGGAAGCCAATAAAAATATGAAACAGTACAGCAAAAAAAACCCCAAAAACCCCACGAAAACGTATAAATGCATTCACTAATAGCGAAAACATATGAACCGTTCGTATAACAAACAAGATTTTGTTTCCTTAGTCACATACAATCATACCAAAATGGAAATATAACGCAATCCCAAACAAAGCAAAACAATGAAATAGAAAAGCGAGCGATGGAGATATATAAATGAAAGCCTATGCAAATAAAATGATAAATAAAACGATAAATCGGATAATGAAACATGCAATAACACAGTATGATAATTAAACTAACAAGTCCAAACAAGTATACAAACATGTATAGCAAACAAACAAACAAACAAAACCACAGCACAACACACAACAATAAGGTAGGTATGCGAAATTTACCTGCATTTAAATGTATAAGATACCAAACCAGTAGCACAATGCGTTGTACGTGCGGAAAGAAGATGGAAATATAAAACAAGCGCACAAAACACACGATATAGAAATAGAAAACAGGTCACTTCCCCCTCGTTAGAAGTGTGCGATTAAAAAGGAAGAAATGTAGAAATGTGTCGAGCAAAAGGAACCGTTTATGTGTAATATTTTTGTTTTAGTTGTACAATTGTTTAAAATGAACTTATAAATGGGTTTTTCGTTTTAGAAAGTAAAACTGTGTTGAATAGGGTTCTAATTAAGCGAAGAAAGAAAACAGAAACAAACAAACAAAAACATAAAAATAACATCCACAGCAAAACGGAACAACATAGCCACGAAACAATAATAAACCAAAATGGAAAAGAAAAACAACGCGACATGTCCGATGGTAAACAAAAAAAAAGACGGAAATGTAAGAAACAACTACAATGGAGAAATTTTATAAAACATTAAATAATTAATCGAAAAACCCAAGCAAACCTGTAGCAATGAACGGAATAACAGAAGATGATAAAGGAAAGAAGAAACGTGTTATGGAAGAAGAAAAAGGGTGAAAAGTAAATTTAAAAAAACACAATATATGAGCTAAACAAAAAAAGAGGGAAAACCTTATCACAAAAAGCGAAGAAGAAAAAAAACCAAAACGCACACTTACAGTCATAAATACAGCATTATTTAATGTTTTATACAAGCATGTGGTGATTTTATCTAAATCGAATTGTATGTTAGGCCGTATGATGCCCTTCTCATGTGCGTGTGTGTATGTGTGCGTGTATGTGTCCGTGTGCATGTGAGTGGGTGTATGGGTATGTTGCGAGTGTGTTTAGTAATTCCGTTTCGAAGGGTTGAAAGGGAAAAAGTATCCTCACGTGATACATTCGCACACGTTTCAATTCTTTGTCCCTGTTTCTGTATGTTTCCGTTTCACGGTGGACCACAAAGCAGTTGTGTTTGGGGACTTTGGCGAGCATAAGGGCGAAAACCTGAGTCCGCGAGTTTTATTTTTCTATTCCGAGATCCGCTCGTCGTCTGGAACTCTGGCTGGTAGCGAAGCGTTAGAATGCAATAAAGAGAAACCAAGCGTTTGCCGCGGTGCGTTTGGGTGGTAGTGTTTTGTAAAAATATATAACAAAGAAAAAATATAGCTGAAAAGATAAAACTATTTGCATTGCGGCGGGCGGGACGAATGCAAGCAAAAAGAAAAAGCAAAGCACAAAAGAAAGGAAGCGTTAATCGTGGATGGTGTTTTTAAACTTTCCACGAAATAAATGAGCATGAGCTAATATTAAATTATAAAAGGAGGAAGGACGAAAAACAAAACAATGGAAAACTACTATAACAGCACCAACAGTAAAACCGTAGCTACTTAACTATACTAATTGCATTGCCGTTGAAGCGAGGGGCTTTTGATTTTTTGATGGAGTAGAGAACCAATAGCTTCATTTAATGTTAGCATTAATGTGTTTTGTTTTTTGTTTGTTATTTGTTAAATTTCGTTTATTTATTTCTGTTTCCGTTTGTGACGATTTGCTTACCGTGGCACGCGCACTGTCCAATGTTTCGGGACGGAGCTGATTGCAGCTGATTTTCCAATTTTCGCTGTCGTCGCATATGATGTATGCAGCAGGGAAAAAAACATAATATTTAAAGCAACATAAAACACAAACCCCAAAGATTACATAACATAGTCGTAGTGAACGTAATCGTAAGGTAACTAGTCAGATTAAACTAAAGCAAAACCACTGAACTAATGGAAACAATAGAACGTACTCAAAGGCGCTCCCGACGGTGAAACGCAAACCGCACAATCATATCAACGATTGCGTTACACTGGTCTGGGGGAAAACAAGACCTAAAACATAGCGTGCTCTGTGCTATGTTGCGCTCATATTCTGAAACCATTCTCTTGCTCCTGTGCTGCTGGTGTTGGTGCAGCACATTCTCATGCACATTCTCCCAAATGCAGATCACAGTAGCAGCTGTGTTTTTCGAAACATCCGTTACACCCTTTTCTGTCTGTACCGTAACGAACCTTCTGATGAGCAATCATTTTGATACATGAACAACGAACAAAACGAATAGAGAAGCAAAACAACAAAAATCTCCCCATTTTCCAAAAAATGGCAAAAGCTTTGTTTTTCGGAAATTTCCCATTTCATGGTGTCCTATGACGCCATTTTGCTTTCCCACCATCTGTAGGGAAAAAGGGCGGAAAAGCGGGTTCATTTCCGTTCCCAATTCCAGCACAGCAAAATAGCATTTTTATGCAACGACTGTTTGACCGTTCTTATTTTCTACTTTTCTTCATTTTTTCTAACGCTTTCCTTGTGCATTTCCGGACTATCTGCATGATTCGTTTACTTTTTCATTTTGTGCGTTTTGCGTAATTTATACCGTAGTGATAACAAGTAAGTGAACAAAACAGAGCAAAACATTTAAATAAATAACAAAATAAATTCGCAAACTGGAAGGTAAATGTATAGAGGGCCGTCACCAACGCAGAACCAGAAACAAACCACACAAAAAACACACACTCACACACAATTATAGGAATGATAAACAAACAAAAAAACGAACATGTTAAAACAAGCAAAACAAAGCAAAGGACGAGGAAAACAAACGGCACACACTATGCGTAGTACAGCTGAAACATGATGAAACTAGTTTATCATGGTAATTCTTCAACACTTGAAAATACTAAACTATTTTAAAGGAACAACCAAAATCGGAGGGTGAAATGTGGAGCAGCTGTTTCGATTATATGCAAAAGAACACGGCCGTAATACACTCACAAACACACACACACACACACAACATCACATTCAATCACATGGGAATGCAAAAACGGTACCGACACACATTTATTAGGTCCCTTTAGCCATTATAATACAAATGAACCGTAGCTTATACAAAAAAAAATGGAGCCAGTTTGCGAGGCGAGACGGATGAGGACGGTCGGAAGTAAGTGTAACACGGTAGTAAAACGAACAATTTTTAGAGCAAAACAAAGAAAAAATGAACATAAGTGAGAAGAAATTAAACAAATCGTAAGTTAATCTAGTTAAAACTGGAACCAATCAGCATAGTGTAACCGTAAACGAAACGAAACCCACTTATATAAAAAAACATGCCCGCAACAACAACAACAAAACACCCTAAAGCAAAATGCGTCACGTGGCAGAGTGTGACGCTTAGAGTATGGCGCGCTTGGTGCGCCGGGCACAAGCAAATAGGGGTGGGTGAGGGAGAGTAGTAGCAACAGGCCGAAAGCATTGTGCACGAACCAAAAACACTCACTTTAGCAAAACACTCGTAAACACTATCACCCCTTCTGCGGTTAAGCCGTGTATACTTCGTATCCACTAACATCAACAGACAACGTGCGATAGTTCGTGCGCCATTTTGTCCGTTGCGTTCAAAGTACGGCGTTACGAAATCAAGAAGTGTAACTAACGCCATGCTTCATCTTCAACAAGAGAACAACACTAGCAATGTAACAACCACAACCAGCAAAAGCCATTATAACAAAACCCCCCTAAATACTGAAGAATGTTACGGAAAATGATCTAGCAAAAGATCAAAAGTTAAAACAAAACAACAAAACAATCACACAATGCGGCAGAAAACAAATAAAAGCAAAGAAAAGAACAGTAAGTAAAACACTAAACAATCACAAATTCACTAACACACACACATACACACCTTCGAAGGTAATGTTATAAGAAGGAGAGAAGAAAAAGAAACCACTCATACCATACTATCACACCTTTACAAACATATAACTCCATTTAAATGATAAAGAACGAATCAAACGATAACAAAATTGAGAAGCTGCATATAATTTATCGCATAGCAAATCGGTAACGGGGGTGGAAAAAGGATTATTAATACGATCAGGAAACAAAACGCAAAGGGCAGAGGAAACTGAGGAAACAAACAAAAAAAGGGGAAGGAAACACGCACACACAAGCAGTAATTAACAGATAAGCAGAGCAGATTCCGAAACAAATGAGCAGGTGGATAGAAACGGAAAAAGAAATTAAGTGAAAAAAATAAAAAAATATTCGAAAATTTGTTGTTTTTTTACGTTTTTTTTTCTTATTGATTGTGAGAAAATTTCTACTATTACTTAATTACTTATTTACTTACTTGATTACTTACTTATTCAAGCTTCTCTTGAGGAGAATGCCTTCGTCTACCAATAAAATGCCTTTTTCCAAAAAAATGGAAAGAGTGAAGTTGCTGCTCCGCTATTTTCTTCAAGATTTTTCTATTTTTGCAAGAGAATATCTTGTAGGTGGTATTCAACATTGTAATAACGAAAATTCCAATTCCCCTATCAAACCCGTTTTTACAAGAAATGCATTTACTTCAACAAACTTCCAAAGGGAAAACCCCGCAGTGATGACTGATTATCAAACTATGTGATATCAATAAGTCTATTAAGCCATTTAAAGACCGGCATGACCGACTAGGTCGTTGCATCGAGCAAGAAGAAAATGAATTTTCACTCGTGATCATGTTAACGTTTTTCAAAATATTCCTAGCTGTCAAATTCAAAACATGAATCCGTTTTGACAGTACCACAACATAGCACGTGTACACGGTGCTTAACAAAGCGCGCGCATCGATCGTGTTGCAAACGAATGTTTACAACAAACCGGCTACGCGGCGATGTTCAGAGAAGCTAAGTTGTTTTTTTTTGTTAAATGTTTTCATTTTATAACTTGATTTAGTGTACCTGACCCCAAACCCCAATCCATCATGTCCGAAGAGATGGAACCGCCCATGCTACCGGCGACAAATGCTGAATCCAGCAAAATCAACGCTATCGATAAGGAGACGGTCCATCGCATTTGTTCCGGGCAGGTAAGACGGTAATGAAAAATGCATCTCCTCGTGATGGACTCATACCCGGTTGTACTGCAGGTGGTACTGAACTTAGCAATTGCTGTGAAGGAATTGGTTGAAAACTCGCTAGATGCGGGCGCAACGCTCATCGAGGTGAAGCTGCGTGGTTGCGGTGCCGAATTGATCGAAGTGTCCGACAACGGTAGCGGTGTGGAGGAGAAAAATTTCGAAGGATTAAGTACGTCTTCAAACCAGTGAGATGGATTGTGCAACAAAAAAAAACAAAAGCTGTATGGTTTTCCCCTGTATCTTTTTAGCGGCCAAATACCATACCTCCAAGTTGAAGGAGTTTACCGACCTGGAATCGATCGAAACGTTTGGCTTTCGGGGTGAAGCGCTCAGTTCGCTGTGTGCCCTGTCGGATATGGTAATCTTGACGCGCCACAGTACGGCACCGCACGCCACTAAGCTTACGCTCAACCACGAAGGACGCATCAAAACCCGTACACCCTGTGCCCGTCCGATCGGTACGACGATCACACTGACGAATCTGTTCGCAACGCTGCCAGTGAGAAAGAAAGAATTCCAGCGCAACATCAAGCGTGAGTTTCTCCGCATGTGCCAGATACTGCAGGCGTACTGTCTCGTGTCGGTTGGGGTACGCATCATCTGCACCAACGAAACGGTCAAGGGTGCCAAATCGGTCGTCATGAGTACGCAGGGTTCGATGCGCGTACTGGACAATGTGACGACCCTGTTCGGTACGAAGCAGACGACGGAACTCATGAAACTCGTACCAGCGATCGGGAGCAACGGTAAAATCCAGGACCTGGAATCGAGTGACTTCGAGGATAGCATTACGTTGACGCAGGAGGAAGTGGACAAGTTCAATCTGTCCCGGTACACGATCGATGGGTACATTTCCAGCTGTGCGCATGGTTCGGGCCGTAGTAGCAAGGATCGTCAGTTTTTCTTCATCAATTCCCGGCCCTGCGAACCGAAGCAGATCAGCAAGCTGATCAACGATACATACCACCGGTACAACGTCAATCAGTATCCATTTGTGTACCTCAATCTCATGCTGGACCGCTCGGAAGTAGACGTGAATCTAACCCCCGACAAGCGCCAGGTGCTGGTGAACAACGAAAAGATCCTTATGCTAGCGTTAAAGAAATCGATCCGGAAAACGTTCGACAGTGTGCCATCTTCCTTTAAGCTACAAAATCAAAATCTAAGCGATACGAGCCGTTTGCTTAACATATCGGTATCGTCCGAGCAGGATGAGCCGGATGAGGAGGAACAGGACGATTTGCTCGATGTAAGTTCAAGCGATAAATGTACCGCAGGTGATCTGCACTTCACTTTCCAACCACCGAAACCGAATGTGTCGCAGAGTGTTGCCACCGGTGGAGGGTTAAAAAGGAAAAGGACCTCCACCAGCAATGGAGGATTGCAGAAAATGATCGATTTTTTAAACATTACTAAAGCTTCGCAGAAAAGCACCAATGATAGCGTGGTGGATAGTTCCCTGGATGAGGAAGAGATGCGTGCGAGCAAGCAGACGAAACGCGAAGACAATCCGTACGATTTGACCATCCTGAAGGATCCGTGCAATGTGGAAGAGGATGCAAAAGACACGTTGAGAGTCATTCGATGTACAAACGGCTCAAAACCGTCCCCAAAAGAAGTCACAACGGCTTCCTCCTCGCAGGAATCGGTTACCGATTTATTGTCTTCTATGAGCTGTAAACTCGAAGGTACGGATTCCGCTGAATCCCTCTCCCAACCCAGTAATACAAGCTCCGAATCATCCCTTTCTCTCAACCAGTTCGCCGCTCCGCTCAAACGAGAATCAAGCGATACCAGCGTAGCATCATCGATGTCCATCGGTCAAACGGTCCTGATCGATGATGAATTGTCCGCCGGGGAAGAAGATATGCAACAACGCAATGATCAGCAACTAACCGTCACCTTGGAATCGCTGGAACAACTAATCGCACGCGAACGAACGCTACAATCCGCCCGCACGGCTGACCAACGCGCACTCTCGCGTTTACGGTTCAAAAGCAAAATAAACCCAACGAGCAATAAGGCGGCCGAAAGCGAGCTACAGACAGAGATAACAAAGTCCGATTTTGCCGCGATGGAAATAGTGGGCCAGTTTAATCTGGGCTTCATCATCGTGCGGCTCGGGGACGATCTGTTCATCGTCGATCAGCACGCAACGGACGAAAAGTACAACTTTGAAGATCTGCAGCGCACGACGGTGCTCCAGAACCAGCGGCTCGTCGTACCGCAACCACTCGAACTGACCGCCGTCAACGAGATGGTACTGATCGATAGTTTGGACATATTCGAAATGAACGGGTTCAAGTTCGAGGTGGATGGGGCGGCACCGACCACAAAAAAGGTACGGCTCATAGCAAAACCGTACAGCCGGAACTGGGAGTTTGGCAAGGAGGATATAGACGAGCTGATCTTTATGCTGCAGGACGCACCGAACACGGTCTGTCGGCCGTCGAGGGTGAGGGCAATGTTTGCTTCCCGTGCCTGTCGGAAATCGGTCATGATCGGAAGGGCTTTATCGGTGCGCGAAATGGAACGGCTTATACGGCATATGGGCGAAATTGATCAACCGTGGGTAAGTGTGCCACGCAGACCGACAAGGACGTAATCGAAAAACGACTAAATGGAAAATTGAATATTTCAGAACTGTCCGCACGGTCGGCCAACGATGCGGCATCTTGTAAACCTGGCGATGATCAATCAGGTCGATCAAATTAAAAAGGAAGCAGAAAAGTAACGAATTGCGGATGAATAAAAGAAAAATGACTCCTTATTTTCCAATATACATCAGCACACGCTCCCCATGGTCGTGTGCCTGATTGAATGTATGTTCCAGCAATCGCTCTCTAAACGCTTATCGTACGGAAAATATTGAATCCAGTGTGTGCTGTCGACAGTATTACACCGGTCAGCTGCGGATGCCAGTGCAACTCCTTGATTTCATTCTGTCCCTGGTGTATAAACAGCAGCTGCGGTGGCAAATCCTTCAGATTCGGATCACCGCTCGTGTCGTCCGTATCGTCCTTCTCAACGGAAAGATCCCACAGGGCAATCTGATCATCGTCACCACCGGACGCTAGTATGGTGGATTCCTTCGGGTGCCATTCGACCGTCGTTATGTGATCGGTATGATGCTTGAATGTAGCCACCGGTGTTTTCGACTGGAACTGTCGTAAATCCCAGATTTGCAGCACACCATCATCACCACCTTGAAGAAGCGGGAAAATAGAACCACATCCAATAAGTACCGAACAATAAAGAAAACTCCTCGCTCTAATACCTACCACTAGCAATGAGTGGTTCATTACGGTTCCAGCTGATGACGTTCACGTCACTTTCGTGCGCTTTCTCAGCCGTAAGCATGCACGCTTTGGAAGGAGCAGCCCGGCAATCCCAAATTCGGATCGATTTATCTACAGAGCACGAAGCGAGCACGTTCGCCTCGTTTGGACTCCACTGAATGTCCTCGACCGAATCGGTATGGCCCACCAGCGGACGCTGATCCACATTCCACGAACCCTTATCATTCGGACGCCAGATGTGAATGTCCCGTCGACAGTCACCCGTTGCCAGCATGCCACGTGTCGTCGTACACCAATCAATAGCAAACCCCTCCTTCTGGTGTCCGGAAAAAGTAAAATCCGCTTTCACCCCGTCACCGGTCTTGTTCTGTTGGTATGCCTTCCGCGCTTGACCATCATCCAATGCGGCCAGCTGTTCGTTGATGTTGTAAATGTGCACCCGGCCCATCTCGCTCCACGACGCCACGTACTGCGAGTTCCCGAACGTGGTCACACGCAACCGATTTACGCACCCGGGATGTTTTATCATCACGCTGCTCAGCACGGGCGTTTGATCTTCATTCACATCCTCATCATCGCTCAATTCCTCATCGTCCGATTCGTTACCATCGGACGGTTTGGATGTGCGTGTAAGATTGGACATCTTCATCACGATCACGCTGTTCACGTGCGTACGAGCCGCTTGCGTACCGGCCACAACGTACGCCGTCAGCGGAAACTGTTCCCGATTATCACCGAGTGGATCGGTCACAATGTCGAAGCTGAGACAGGGTGCACCGGTTTGCGCTTGGTGCAGCATTATGTAGGCGGATTCATCGCACACCAGCTCCTCATCTTTGCCTAGAGCGCCTCCGGGTAGGTATACCTTTGCTTTGTCACCATTCTCCTGCTGCTCCGTTCCCTCTTCATCGTCTTCTTCATCGCTCGCATTTTCCAGCACGGCATCCTCGATGTTCTGGTCCTCGGCAACCTCCATCCGTTCGTCGGCTTCCGACATGGTGAGTACGGAACTTTTTATTTACTTATCACGGCACAAAATCGACACACACGTTCGGAGACCAAACCGGCTGCAAACGCTACTAGACCAAGGCCGATGTAAACAATGCCCATGTGCTTGCGAGTTGACAGTTCGAATGTCTGCCGTTTGACAGTTGCTCAATACAGGGTTGTAGCTTCTATTTTCAAACCAATGCAAACACGTGGTTTCGGTGTGTGTAACGTTCACGTGTACAAATTGTTTCCTTTTTTCTTCCACTGTATCCAATTTATTTAATTTACTATCTAAAAGACTTTATGGTTTTAAAAAAGGAAATTATATCTTAAAGATCCTTTCACTTAGAAATTATTTTACAAAAAAACTAACTTCCGGTTAAGATGAAGTGCTTTTATACACGATCGATCGAGTTGGTCTGCAGTTGAAATGAGTTCTACGGTTTAGTTCCGTGTTGCAATGGAAGCACATAGTTATATTTCATATCGTTGTACTTGTCCCGCTTAAATGCTAGACTCTTTGCCATTCCAATACAATATAACTCTCAAATATAATAAACCGGTTTTATGGACTTCTTGTCCTTCCATAATTCCTATCAACTAGGCTGCTTCAGCTGCAGCCATCAATCGAATTACGAGCTGTAGTGAGGGCGGCCCAATCCGCATCAAATTACCCAAAAGTTCATGATATGGAACCGCGATTTCTTCTCCTTGATTGATCCGTCTCCTTGACCGTGAATCAAATCTCATCCAGAGCGTGGCCCCGTAGTGAGGGTTGGCTATCCAACTAACAGACTATTGATTGACCTGCATGACCAAATAGATCGATACGCCAAGGAAAAAGAGAAGAAGGTATCTATAGTAATGAAGAAAACCTCAACCGCCAACCTCAATATACTAGCCACGTTGTAAAGCATTTATTTCGTTTAAAAACATAAAATTTTGTTGTAATACGACACGTTTTAATACTTTGGTTTTGAGAGTACGATAGTCAGAATTGGTTTGGTGATATCATTTTGGTATAAATACTATAAGTACAGTGTTAAGGTGTGTAGTCGTTAAATCTGGTTCCCGTTGACTCGTTGGGCGTCAATCACTACCGATCGATGTCATATGTTGCCGGTGGTACGTTCCGGACATTCCGATACCTCCACCAGCGTGGCAACCATCATTATGCATCGGTACACCACCGCTCGTTTGGTAGTGATGGGGATGTTGATGGTGATCCTGCTGCTGCTGCTGCTGTTGCAGAACCGTTCCATGATGCTGACGGTGATGATGAGGTTCCTGTCCGGATTGGTGGTGAAGCGCGCCGGATCTCGTCCCCAATCCCATCGGATCACCAAACGTACCATAGTCGTTCACACCCTCCAGGCTGGCCGTAGAGCTGACAAAATTTTCCGAGAATCCCACCAAACCGTTCGATGCCGTTGGTGCGATGGTTAGTGATTTGATATTCTCCGACATCGCGGCACCGGAGGTGACATCTTTTTGATGATAGTCGAGCCACTTCTGCTGCTGCTGTTCGGTGGAACATGTGGATTGACCGACATTCGGCGGACTCGCTGTGAACGACGACGTTGTCGACTGGGTCGTTGTTGTTTGCTGGTGTTTCGTTTTGCTCGTCTCGTGTGGTTGAACTTGTTGGAAGATGAAAGGCCATGCCTTGAACGACGAGGAAGAAGAGAAACAAAACGCATTAAATCTATGAAGACACGAATGAAAGAAATATTGAGCTCAATCGTACAATCGAGAAAATAGGAAGCCGACATTGGGGTTTTTTTGTTGTTGTTCAATAAGGACACATTATGAAGGGTCCTTCATATGTGTCTGTCAAAAACCGTCAGCTACATGCGCGGTAGGTAATGTGATACTTTCCTCAAGTACGTACCCAACCAAATCTCTCAAATGACCAAAGTCGAAAGCAAAAATGCGGGTGCCGATAATATAAACAGCGGATGTTGCCCAATGCACCGGTACCGGAAACGATTGTGTTCCAAAAGTGGCAGTTGTGGAAAATTGCATAAAAACATGTCCGGAATGCAAAGCACTTATCAGAATTCTATGAAAATTTGAATGGCGTCGATCTTCACACGGTAGGATCGGGAAAAGAAACCCATCCGGACTGTTCCCGCGTAGTGTACTATTCTACTACGAGGCAAAAATAAGTTTAGTAAGCCAGAAATGGAATGGCCGAATAGTTTGGTAAGCTAAGAAGAAGAAGGATATATCAGCAAAGATTAGCAATACAAAGATCTTGTCTTCTTGGTTCAAACTCAACATGTCCTTTCTTCCCGGTGGCATAAATGGTAACGGTGCAAGATCTCCCACGATTAGAACCGGTCCAAAATATCATCTGATTCGTTCTTAAAACCGTTCGTAAATTTCTAGTCAAGGGTGTCAGAAATGAACGACATCTCGAGGATCGAATGTCCATAGGAGAAGACGAATGTCTAATGAAAGCAAAATTTATAGGCTAGGAATTATCCTTTTTATCCTTATTGTCGATCATGATTTGCTGTTATGGCGATCCATTACTTCAATAATGAGGGACAAATTTAAGCAGAGATTCAGAATTTCAAGGGCCTCTTAAAAAACACTTCCGTTGAGGGATTTCTCGTATAAATCAACGTGGGCGATGCATAGAGCTACATACTATCATAAACGATCCCATAAACAATAAAACGTTACCATAATTCTAAATCACATCCTTCCACATCCGCTCTAGCTGCCTTTTGCCATCGTTGCTACATATGCCACACGCCATTAAACTCGCCGTTGAAGAGCCCTCTATTGCCCGGCTTCGATTGTTTCCGCAAAACCCGAAAACACGCCCGTGTGCGCATGTTTACAAGAAGGCACACAAAGTGTTTGTTTGGATATCGCTTTTCAGCGATCCCGTAAACAAGACGTTTGTTAAACAATTAAACGCCTGTGAGGTCCATCCGTCCGATCCGTACCGGGTACGAATCGGGCTGGAAAGGATTGTCTGATCTGTCGCGCTCACTGATGCGACGGGATGAAAAATCGGTGCCGGGGGAAAATCCATGAACCGAAGCGCATCCAATAGCAGCCGGCATTCGTCATAAAGTGCGCGTCAAGGCATCACATTTCCCAATGCGTCTTCAAAACGTTCATGTTGAGTGCGTTGAGTGTTGCTGCTCATCATCGTCATCATCGTATAGCCTGCCACCACATCCCGTCATATGTGGATGAGATTTTTTTTCCACGTTTTTACACCTTTTTCGCTTCTTTCCACCAATCGTCTGGAGGCAATTATTGTGAAGGTTTGTGGGTTTTTCCGCTCATTTCCACCGCACACAGGCACATGGAAAAACTACTCTTACTAATGAGTCACTTTCATCTCTTTTCCTGGGTGCGACGTCTACACTTCCCATTCCTCCGGTTGGTAAGTGGATAGGAGCCATAAAAACCATATCGCCATCGCCTATTTGTTCATCTCTAATGACTTGTAAACATCACATTTTCGAGATGAAAAGTTATAGCACTCGATCGCTCGAGACGATTCCGGTCCGGGAACGGTGGTAACAAAGGGTGGCAAAAGAAAATATGCGCTATACCATTACGGTACGTTCGGTGCCCTATCAGGAAGCGGGACCCGGCAACCTCGGTACGGTATCGGTTGAAATGATCCACCTGGCAGCAGTTAGGGAGTTTTCATGAGCGCTCGATCGTACGATCGTTCCTGTGTTTCGCGTACATTGCCGTCAATTTTCCCAAACTGGCTTCACGTTGTAACGCTAAATTTACCTTGCGGGACGGTGGTGACGCTAGTGGCTTACCGTTTTGGGTGGTTGTGCCAGGTTGGTGGAAAAGTCTTCCACCGACTGGCCGTCCAGTGTGGCTGCCAGGTAGGTGATGTAGTTCTTGGCCAGCCGGAGCGTGTCCAGCTTGGAGAGCTTGGTGTCCGCCGGTACCCAGGGGATGTTGCGCTTCAGGTTGAAGAATGCCTTCGACAGTACCCGCATGCGTGCCCGTTCACGTGCATTGGCTGCGTTGCGTTGGATCGGTGTTCCCGGTTTATCGTCTGCACCCAGACGCGCAGCGGAAACGAGAAGATGGGGTAAAAGTTTTTGTAGATGACCGATCGAATCGATGACTGGTGTAATTCTTTGTAGACTTCAAATTCCAATGCTTTTTTCATTGGACAATGGATCGTTATTTAGTATATACAACCAAACATTTGAATTATATTCCTAATTATTTCTTTTGCTCCATCTAGAGATTTTTTACTGAGGCCGTTTGATTGATAGTTATTCTAAAATATATTATGTTTTACTACGTTTATGTTTTAGTTACGATTACAATTTAATTTTTAAACGATCGTTCGTATGGTTTACAAAAGTTTACTAAGCCCCTTGTAGATACGAGTTCCTGCCTCCTTCGTAATTCCTGTAATTAGAGCCTTTATTTCTGAGTATTCGGAGAATTATATGAACTGGACGCACATGACGCAAATATAGCGAATCTAACCACATCATCTAAAACAGTTTTGCAATGCAAGGAATGCCTAGTGGTTGATTATTTGTATTATTTCCAATTTAATCCTGTCTATGGATGTATTATGCACCAATTTTAGTAGAAAATCGGACCAAAATCTTTCGTATTGCCAACTATACCAGAGGCCGACAAAATTCATTGAACCTTATAGTTGAACATAAAGCATGATTCCCAAATTTAATTCATGTGTCGAAATTGAGAGTGTACTGGGTTTTCCATTTCATTGCTGATCATTGGATTGTTGGTCATCTTAGAAGCCCCACACGTCTGTTTTTGTAAAGCTGATACCAGAGAGCAGAGCACAGGAGTTACTAACTTCTTTATTGTTACGGCTATCAATTAGTAATTTCGTGCATTAATTTAACAAACTTCGAGTGTGACTCGAGTGGATCTCGTGAGATAAAATATTTCAAGGAGCATCTGGCACATGCAATTGATTTAAAAGCACAAATGATCTTATTTGTTTTGGCCTGATCCAAAAACCTGTCACTTCGTATGGAGCGGGTTGTTGGGAGAACGGAATATATTTTACTCCAAAAATTTCGAACCCACCAAGTTCATTAGAGCTTCGTCCAATTGATTAGAAGATTATTATCAAGAGGAAAAAAAGCATTGCACACATCTCAAAACATTTTAAAATAGACTGATTTTAAACTGACTAAACTGATAAAAAGAAATATGCCTAAACATAAGTTTTTAAAATGTTTTTATTCCCTGATAATTTCAAGTAAATCCGTTAACATTTTTTCCATTTCGCTCAGTACATATTAATTTTTTTAAACAAAAAATTATTTAATTTAAATTTCCTCCAAGCTGGAACCACTCACATTTCAATAGAATTATACAACCTATTTTAAATTCGAAATTTAACTATTCAAATCATTAGTCAATATGAAACAGTTATACCAATCGGAGTCAATCATCAATTAAAAATATAATTTAACAAAAAACTTTACACAACTGTTATTTTCTGCAAATTGCTTAAATTCCTGAAGAATAATTTCGTACTCCCCTACACTTATAATTATCGTATGGGAAGTTGCATTTTGCTATCATCACACACCATTACTTCCATTAGCACTTTAAACTACATCGATGTGTTTCACTACACCGTTCAACTGCCGGATGATAAATTACCATTTGAGCTGAGATCATCATCAAATCCGTCTTCGAGTAGATCAAACTTAGGCGATGGTGCTTTTTTCCGTTTTGGCATGTTTGTGTCGCAATAGTGATGGACACTTTCATAAAACGGTGTAGAATTGTTTCACTTTTCCATCAAAACGATCACACACGTTTAGTACACCCTTTTTTAACCCACTTTATTGGCACGATCGATACACTATTATTTGATATAACGCACGCTTGATTAAAATCACTTCAAAGGTACACTAAACGGATAAGTGATCATCAAAACCGAAGTAAGAAATTGCTCCTACACTGTTGAAGAATGCTGCTGAACGTACAAAAGACAAAACCACAATGATCCTCTTTTGAAGATTGAATATTTCCACCAAACCATACAGCATAGCCACGCCCACTCATTTTCCGACTCCCGATCTATGCTTACTTGCAGTGAGATGATCTATGCGGTTATGCAAATACAGTACGCAGCTTTGAAGCAGGGACAGCAAGGAATGTTCTCATTTTTCCTGGGTTGTTCTGATTTTTTTTGGTCGTTTCTTTTTTTTTTGTTTATCTCATTTGCTGGTCATTTTCTAGGTATTGTTTTACTTTACGTGATCATTTTGATCTGTTTTCCAGCGTGTACTTTAGCTATTTAGTTATTTATTATATAATAAGGGTGGTATCGTCGACTTCAATATATAAATGTTGTTTGAAAAGGAAATTCATAATAGGTTTCAATTTTCTGTAGCGAAAGACAAAATTTACGTGAAAAGCCTTGAAAATTTTATTACGCTTCCTCATAACTTAATAGCCGTACAAAAGATGAAAGAGAAAAAAAGATAAAGTAAAGTGAAACTGTACGCCACATATTCCACCATACGCATCGTCACCGTGTCGCGTGTCGCGCTATGAAGTGAGCTGTAAAATTTTATGACAAATTAGGAACAATTTATTACTTACGTCCCACCAGGATCGAAAACCACTCCGGTAGAAGTGCATGTCAACCGACCTTCCAATGCGTTCGGTCCATCACCTCATTGACAGAATGCACTTCTCCGTTTCTACTTGTCCTTTTTCCCATTCTTCGTACGACTTCACGAGGATCTTGTTACTTTCTTTGGTGCCTGTTCGATCGCAGGACTCTCGATCGCAAGTGTCGCACCATCGCAGAAGAGAGTGCGGATCAGAGGATCGAATAACATTCCCACCAAAAACCCATTCATTGCGTGAACTCTGGCTTGTGGTTGATCGTTTCACGCGTTCAAGTGGGGTGAAAGCGTTGGCCATAAATTATACAAACGTCATCGAACATAACCGTCACTAGCTTACCGGCTATAGCTGGCCGCTATAAATCCTTTCCAAAATCCTTCCGAAAACTCGAGCCGGATGTCATCGGTTGCAAGATTCGGGGATGACAGGGTTACTGGCTATAGGGAGACTATTTATTTGTAAATTCCAAGCAACCGTTCACCTTTGGGATCGAATGGACTTCTCAGATGGCAGTCGGCATCGTACAGCTTGCCCATCACCTCGATCTGGTAACGGCCCGATTGCAAGAACTGGTTAGTGATCGGGCTACCGTCCGTACGCTGCACGTACGCCTGGCCGATCGGTTTCTGGAGCGTATACCCGTACTCGCCACGGCGCAAATGTCCCACGATCTCTCCATCCCGGTAGACCGCTTCCAAGCCCCAGATCGGAACCTATAGCAGCAAACAAAGTAGAACATTAAGTGTGCTGTCCCCGAACTACTCAAAGTTTGCCATACCTGATCCCGAACGGTGAAAAACGCCAACCGTCGATTGACACCATTCTCACGCTGTCGATCGATTATCTCCTTACCCTGGTACTCGCCATCTTTCCGGCACACAAAACCCAAGTTTGCCTCGATCGGTGTATCGTCCGAGCGTAGATCGAAACCCCACAGATGGTAACCCTTTTCGCTGCTCAGCGAGTACAACGCCCGGTATCCCGCATTTCGTAGACTCTCCTTATATCCTGCCTTCATCAGCGCGTTATACACATCGTTACAGCTTTCCTCCGGAATGTGCAACTCATAGCCCAGCTCACCGACGAAACTCACGCGCAGTACACGCACATTGCAGCTGTAGTGTGGATTGATCTTGATCGTCAGTATGGCGGTGGAGTTCAGAGGTAGCAGCTGTTCGTTCGACAGGTCGAAATCGGTGATCTTCTGCAAAATGTCACGGCTTTTCGGTCCCTGTAGCGAAAGCACACCCAACTCCTCGGTATGATCGCTCACAACGGCCCGGAATGCCTTCTCCTGAATGGCAGACAGAATGTGACATTTCGTGTGATAAGCGGAAGCACCACCAGCTACGATGTAGTATCCACGACCCTGTCAGGAAAAGAAAGAAACATCCCGTAGAGAAAATCCATATATTGAAGATATTCGTTTAAAGCACGTACCTTAAAAATGGGATCATGAAGTCCACCCAATCCGGATTCTACGATGCTAACCGTTACATCACCCTCCACACCGCCATGTTTGTTCAGTGCGCATGTGTAGACTGTCCTATAAGGGTATCAACATGTAAATTCTAGCACATAAATCCCGTTGAAAGTCTTACTTGTTGATGGGTTTGTCCAAGTTCGCAGTAAAGATCCACTCCGCCGCTTCCTTAGCCTGGCTGCCGGTAAGGAACAGTTTGCAGAAGTAGCTAAGATTGAACAGAGCCGCATCATGGCGACAGGTGAGTGCTTCCTCTCCAATCTGTAACGAAAACCACGATCATTCTTCAGAACATATTTTCTGAGATAGCGCCACCAAGCGTACCAAGTCGTGATGTTCGGAGAACCCGAATTTGTAGTCGCCCTTGAGCGCTTCCTCGTAGTGTGTGTTCGCGTTCTTGGGATGATCGTAGTACCCGTACCAATCGTACGGTTGCACCACAACCGTCTCATCCGGCAGGAAGTATCCTGGTCGTTCCCATCCGTGTCTCTCCTCCATAACAGCGCCGTATTGTATCATTTGCTGGAATGGACATTCAAAATACTCGTCAGCTGCGTTGTCAACCTGATCGAACGCCACTTACCTTGTGAAATGGATCGACGGTAAAGTTTCTTCCCGCGAGCGGTTCATCATGGGGAAACACAATACTATAGTTTTTGGCGTACGCCTCGTGGCTTCGTTCCGTTGCCCAGTTCAGTGCCTTCTTCTGCTTGGGCGTGAAGCGCCGAACATCATACGCAAACATATGCCGATCAGGCCGCTCGTTAATGATCCACTTGGCCAACTGTTCCGCACATCCGCCACCCAACATCATGCCGGCCGAATTGTAACCCACACTGTGGAACAACCCACTCACCGTCGGATCCGGACCCATCAGTGGCTTATGATCAGGTGTAAACGATTCCGGTCCACAGATCGTACTCTTGATGCCGGCACTGCCAAACGCCGGGCAAAGCTTTACCGCGCCCTGTATGTGCGTATCGAACACCGAGTAGTCGAGATCGTACAGTCCGAAATGGAAGTCACCCGGCACACGGTTTAGCAGGATCGGATTGTTCTCGTACCCACCCATGCAGATCGATTTGCCCTGGATGCGGAAGTACAGCGAGAAATCATGATCGCGCACGTTCGGTAACATCTGATGGATAGTGTCCATCGTTTCCGATACGACGTACGCATGTTTCATGGGAATCAGCGGCAGAAAGACACCGAGCGGTTCGATCAGATCACGACCCCACACACCCGTTGCGTTCACCACCGTGTTCGTCCTGATCGTACCCTTGTTCGTCAGAACGCCGCGCACATCCTTCATGCCGAGGAGATTCTCACCGGTAATGATCTGTGTTACGGTACACTCCTCAATCACGCGCCCTCCATTGGCGGTGGCTCCCTTCGTCAGGGCTGTACACATCATGGCCGGATCGACGACACCATCGCCGGGTGAGTATAGGGCCCCGGTAAATGAGCTTGGATCGAGTGCAGGGAATATTTTCT
Organism: Anopheles minimus; assembly: GCA_000349025.1. NCBI lineage: Eukaryota > Metazoa > Arthropoda > Insecta > Diptera > Culicidae > Anopheles > Anopheles minimus. Next base: position 14,467,314 of record KB663721.1, on the reverse strand, counting down.
GGGATTCTTCCGGCCCGATTATGTGGGATTCAATTCCGAAACACTTGCCCAACGTGGCCAATCGGCTGTACTCATCCAAACGTTCCGGAGAGTGCGAAATGAACAGTCCACCATTGTTGATCCAGCCCGAGTTTTGTCCAGTTTCCTCCTCAAGGCTCATCAGTAGATCGCGCGTTGCCGCTAGCAGACGTATCTCGACATCGTTTGGTCGGAGACGCCATACCAACCCGGCCGTATGCCACGTTGTGCCGGCAGTTAATTTGGATTTTTCCAACAACACCGCACGAACACCACGTTTGGACAACTGGTAAAGCGCATTGCATCCAGCCGAACCGCCACCTGGTGGGAAAAGCAAGGAAACGTAGTAATTGGTCAATTTGAGAGTTAGTGCACTACGTCCACTACAGGACAGGAACGAAAACTAAACAGCTGCTGCTGGTAGTGTATTGTTGATAAAGCTACCGCCACTGAACGAAACCTGAAAACAGATTATTGTACCGGATTGATAAGTGCTGCTGAACTTTGACCAAAAAAAAACATCTACCGTTTACATCGTTTTGTGTACATTGCACTTATTTGTCCTGTATGTAGTTCATGCAAGCAAACTCCTCAGAAGCCCCCCAATAGACCGGTCCATTCACCGACGTCAATCGCAAATCGCACTGGATCAGCGATCGTCGACGGATTGATCGCCACAGTAAAGGGTCACTAGGTTATCGACCGTTCAGTCTTGTACGCTCCCCCGTAATACAAGAGACTAGCGAACCAACGAGCCGGTTCATTGTTTTTCATTTCACGATCGCCCTACATACATAACGTTTTGCGGAAATTCTTTAGCTTTGAACAGATTATCATTTTCACTAGTGAAGTCGGCTTAATCTCACTTGAAATTAGATTAGTAGCAGTGTAACAAACAACTAATCGATGAAGCAATATTGACCACGCAACGCTTTAATGATCTTAAACGATCATGGAAGTAGATGAACTACATACGAAGTACAGTATTTTTGTTAAAACCAACTACTAACCTATTATTACTACATCAGCACTTTCGGGAACGGGGCTTTCTGACGAATATTTTCGACCTGCAGCCACAATAGCTGCTGCCGAGATGGCACTTGGATGATCACCTCCAAAAAGGTGACTTTTAAATTTGGCAACCGCTTGCGATCTCAATCTTAACATTTTGAACCAAATTTATCTGAGTCTTCACTTGATGTTAACCAATGTTTTTTTCGTCTGTTTTTGAAGGAACTCTGAAACTTGCTCTTTTTATTGTGTTTTAACTTTTATTTAATTGTTTTCGCCGCTGTTCAATCACTGTTTTTCTATTGTTGTTCTATTTATGTTGCGACTGGTCCGTGCCAGACGCAGCAAAACACTGATCGATGGTGCGCTGCGGAAGACTTAAAACCATAGTACGTTCCGTTGAAATCAGCAATGGGAAAATTGTGCTATTGATAACAACACACATTTCGTGGCAATCTGCTAGTCAGACGGGCGCAAACAAATCTAGCCAAACGGCTAGAGAAGAGATTTCGACGTAAGAACAGGACGGATGCGCAATGCTGTGTGCTGATTACGGTTGTTCCATCAGCTGGAAGGATGTTTGAATGGTTTAAATAAGCAAAAAAAGAAGCTGTAATGATGATAATCCATCCGTCCAGCCGGGAAGGTTATCCCGGTGTCAGCTCATCCGTATAAAACGACTTTCCCAGGCGATATAGAAGAATGGCGTGTAGCATGTAAAGGCACCTGTTTAAGATGAACAACTGTAGCAAACTATATGAAGCAAATCTTCCTATTTCAACTTATTATATTCTTCATTCAAGTTATGCGTACCAAATACAGGTAAAATTCACCTTGTCACATCCACCTCGCTTATTCTACCTACAATTAAAAATATCAGGGATTTCAATAACCGAATAATTGAAGAAGGGATAGAGGAGAGCAGTCAAACCCTTTACTTTGTTCTGCCGATGAAACAGTGTGAGTGTTTTACTCGAAATACACAAAGAACGGTTACTAACAAAGCACTAATAACATTTAGTGCATCAATTGTATGAGTGTATCGGTTCAGCATCCCATATTTGAATGTATTGCTGACGCTGACGAACATACGATTACTCCTACTCATCGCTTCTGATCAGTTGTATATCCATCATTGTCCTTTGCAGATCGTTTATCTTTCTTTCAACGTCGTCTCTTTTGCTGTGGCCATTTTGTGTAGATTAAAATGGTGCGTATTGCGTTGTTCGCAATTCTTGTGGCGTATAATTGATTGCAATTTTTTCCCCTATCCAGCGTGAGGTAATTTCAATTAATGTGGGACAGGCTGGATGTCAGATCGGTAATGCTTGCTGGCAATTGTTCACCACCGAGCACGGCGTACAGCCAGACGGTATGATGGCTCCTAATCTACAGGTCGAGGAAAACATGGCCGCCTTCTTTCAAGATACACGCTCCGGGCGAGTAGTGCCTCGAAGCATTTTTATCGATCTGGAAGAATCCGTCATCGACGACATCCGGAACAGCTCATACAAGCAGCTGTATCATCCGGAGTACATGATAATGGGCAAGGAGGATGCGGCGAACAATTTTGCCCGGGGACATTATACCGTTGGCAAACAAATCATCGAGCGGGTCTCGAATGCGATTCGCAAGCTCTCAGAACAGTGTGGTGGATTGCAAGGTTTTTTGTTGTTTCATTCGTTCGGGGGAGGAACCGGGTCCGGGTTCACCTCGCTGCTGCTTGAACAGATCGCAATGGACTTTGGAAAGCAGTGTAAGTTACAGTTTGCGGTTTATCCCTCACCAAAAATCTCGACGGCAGTCGTAGAACCATACAATGCTGTGCTGTGCACCCACGGAACTATGAACTCAGCGGATTGCTGCTTCATCATGGACAATGAGGCTACGTACGAGATCTGCTCCAAGACATTGCAGATCGATCGACCGCAATACACGGATCTGAATGCACTAGTTGCGCAGGTAGTTTCATCGGCCACCGCTTCCCTACGCTTCAAAGGCACCATGAACGTCGATCTGAACGAATTCCAAACGAATCTAGTGCCCTACCCGAGAGTACACTATCCTCTCGTGTCCTACGCTCCACTCGTATCGGCATCGAAGGCATCGCACGAGAGCAGCTCAGTGGCGGAAATTACAAACGCCTGTTTCACCGCGGAGAATACGATGGTAAAGTGTGATCCTCGCCACGGGAAGTATATGGCTTGCTGTATGCTGTTCCGTGGAGATGTCCTCCCGAAGGATACCAACGAGGCGGTGGCAGCAATCAAAACCAAACGACACATCAACTTTGTCGATTGGTGTCCTACCGGGTTTAAGATAGGCCTCAACCAACAAGCACCATCGGTTTTGCCGGGAAGTGAACTAGCCAAGCCTAAACGGGCCGTTTGTATGCTCTCCAATTCGACCGCTATCTCGGAGGCTTGGGCTCGATTGAACCATAAGTACGATCTTATGTACAGGAAGCGTGCGTTTGTACATTGGTACGTAGGTGAGGGAATGGAGGAGGGAGAATTTTCCGAAGCTCGCGAAGATCTTGCCTGTCTTGAGCGGGACTACGAGGAAGTTGCTGGAGATACAGTAGGATCCGATGAGTGTTACGATGATGAGTTTTAAATGCGCCGCAATCTGAAGTTATAGAGATAAAGATATTTATTGTTTTTAATAATATAGTTTTGCTTGATTTTTTTTCACTATTAAACCCAGCATTTGTGAAAGCTTACGAATCTTGTGAACAGGATCTCCTCCCGAACACACATAGCACAAGTTCCGTCATCAGGTGGCATTATTTTGTCAAACGATTTACGCGTATGTATAAACTTTCATTTTATTTCGTTACGTTCGACCCCATTTTGCTAAACACATAGAAAAGATTTATCAAAAAAGATGCATCGATAAAATAAACAAAAAATACGCAGCATTATACCTTTCCCATAGTTGAAACAATAAAACAAATCGAATGTTTGTGATATTAGTGATCGTGGAAGGATGATAGGCACCTTACACCCAACGTTACGTTTTAACAGTAAAACATTTAACCTAACGTATATAATGTTTGGAACACTTCGTGTAGCAAAGTAGCAAAAAGATCTATCGCTAGATCTGGCCGCTTCCCGCACCGAAAGAAAGAAATAAAACGACCTCTTCCACACAGGATAGAGCGTTTGCATCTGGTCGTTAGCGCTCTCTAGCAATGTAAAAGTAATCAAACACAATGTTCTTGCTTAATCCTTCTGTTTTATATGCCGCAAGGCTCTATATCTGGTTCACTTCGCCACCCGTTCCCTCTCTTTGTATGTAAGGCAGTCGATGAAACTTTGGTATCCTACTTTTCATAGAAAAAAGAGGTACATTAACCACCGATCGTCAGGATGTCGGAATTTCCTTTCAATTGCGAACTAATATATGCTGATTCATAATCACCACATCTCATTGCTTCCGTACACGATCGCGGTTGTGGATGGGTTCCGTTCAAAATTGGCTCACAGGTTGAATAGTTCGATAGTATGTTTAGAGTGAAATTAATTACGCTTCTAAATATGCTTGGCCTTTGTTTAGATTTTTACCCAGGTTTCCTTTTTGTCTGAATCCTCTACTAAAAGAGATGTTCCCGAAAGGTTTGTTTTTCTTTCCAAGATTGTTCCAGTGTTGCGATTCCTAAGTGAAACTATCATAAGAGTTGTGTATGTATGACTTACATTCCTTCTCTTGATTTTCCCTTCTTTTGCTTTCGATACATCCATCCAACTGCACCGCAGCAGTATTAGAACAAGCCCTCCTTCCAGTCTGGCATAATGCGATGGTATTTCCTGTTTTACACCCTCTCGTTTGTTACACACCATTCATTCACACGTTCATCCACTTAATATGTAGTTGGAAATGTAGCTACCCTCTTACTGGGTGAAGTAGAACCGATAGAGGATGGTTGCGAGCAGACCCAGGATAAGTGGCACTATCCATTGCTTCAGTTGACTGTAATTTTAAAAGGTAATACGTTAGTGCATTTAAATCCTCAATTATCTTGAGAAAAAAAACTCACTTATCGTCCTGTTGCTCGGATTTCCAGTCCGGTTCCTTCTTTACCGGGATTTGTTTGCGTTCAGATGCGATCAGTTCGCCCACTTTGAACTTTTTCATCATCTCGCGGGCATCGCTGCTGTGGCCTACATCTTCAAATGCTTCCGTCGCTTCCTTACCGGCCTGTTCTAGCAGCACTTCTTCACCGCCAGGATGCTACAAGGAAAGAAAAAAAAAGATAAATGAGTGTCAGAAATGGTGATCTTCGAATGCCCAAAGTAGATCACGATCTTTATCTATCAACTAAAAGAAGAAACAAACAGCTTCAGAGATAACTCCTCTTCGGGCGATGCGGTTCCAGTAATTGAACTAGTCATCATGACAACACTTCCTTATCTTATCGTAAAACATATAAGGGGGTCTACGATGGAAATTTCTACACGCTGAAGCGTACGTGACAAGCTAGATAAACTGCTTGAAGACACGCGTGAAATTAAAGGATTTAATAAAATATCGCATCATGATGAAGTTTTATTTCATGACAAGAACATTCGTGCTGATTAATTCCTCGAACATTTCCATCGAACGAAACATTGCAGAGTTGCAGGTAACCTTGTACTCGGAACAGCTGTTTGCAGTTAGCACAGGGTTGTACACACCGGGCATAAGGCAAACGAAACTGCCATGAACGTGTCGAACTCGCAACGTTTTATTCAATTGTTCATGTTTTCATGACTTCGTCAAGGTTAACACCAGCCTGCGATCGCCGTATACAGACGGAGCGCAATTACCATGGCAAGTGTAATAAGTGAAAACGGCGGTGCAGTTAAAAATGTAAACGAGACAGATTTCCCGTAAGCCTAATCATCTTTAACCTTACCGCCCAGGCCGACAGCTCTCTTCACATAAACTTTCACAACAAATAAACGGCCACATTGCCTACGATCCCGATGTACGTAAAAAATATTGATAGAGTGCTACTGGATTCATACAGCCGCGCATAAAAAAGAACGATAGGGCGTGTGTTTGATGATGTATGATCGACAAGATGATCTACACTGCGTTGTGATGTACAATGCTGCCTCTCAATAAATTTTGTGTCGTACGGAAACATTAAAATAATCAGCCTATCGTGCCGTTAGTGACCAATAAAAATGCACACATATTTGAACGAAACTCCACAGTCGGTCATTCCATCCCTCCGTCTCACATACCCGTGTGGGCCCCTAACCTTGAACTTTGATCATCGAGCATGATTTGCAAATATCGTGTCCATCGATGGTTAAAGATGATATGCAAGAAAAAACACACCGCCCGCTCTTCACTGTTCCTCCGACTGCTACTAATGCTCCTCTCGCGACCTCTCGTGAATGTCCACGTTTCGAGATCTTACCCGGTGGCTACAAACTGTACCACTTCTGATCTTGCCTTTTGTTTGTGTTTGCATTGCAAATACTGGCCCTAACGGCGCACACATGTGGTGGAAAAGCTGTTTCAAAGCGATTCACCATTATCCAGCTTCTTGACGCTTCGGTTACGCAATTCGAGACCGATTTCTCTCCGCTAACGAGACGACAACAACGGCCGTCCAAAGCGTGTCGTTACGGTTGCCCAGTTCATTAACTTATCTTGCATGCTTCCCCGGACCGGAAGGTGCATTAATTCTTCATCACTAACTCGTGGCACCCGTCATCTGTCGCGACGCACATTACAACGACGACGATGACGAGTGTGACGCACTGGTCTTCCATACGGGTTTCCACCCGGAAACACCACCTTCTTCTATTGCCAGACCCTTTCCTATATCGCTGCTTGTGGTTCAGCTATTTGTGCGTGCCTGGGTGAAACTGTGGTCATCGGATTTACCTCGTTCAGAAACTCCGTCACATCGAAGATATCGTTGTGGATTACGATCCAGGTCGATTTGTTGGTGTTGTGGGATTTCACATCCGCCAGCGAGTAGGTTTTCACTTCCGACATGGTGTTGCACTGATAATCGCAGATGATAGGTACTTGCACTGTTTTTTTGAAGAGCGACCGAAGTACGCGTTCGTCCCGTTTGCGTTTCGCGTGACGTTTGACGATGGCCTGCGAGCTGGCCGTTCGTGGAAGTGTTGTGTTGGGGAAGGAAGCTGTCAAAAGAGTTAACATATCGTTCCCGTTTATAGTCCAGTGCTCAAATGTTTAGCCAGAGTTGAATCTCGGTTTGAATGACGTTATCAATTTACATTTCGGATTGCGATGCACTTTGCGATGGGAATTGTGTGAAAATGATTGTTTTCATTTTGTAACATTGAAATGCAAGATTCGATGGTATGTTTTACGTAAAGTTAACAACAGATTTTTTTTCTCTACCATTTTGATGTATCCAAAAGCACTCGTTTGTTTTCACCGGCGCTACCGCTTTCCGGCTTTCGTTACGATATTATCACGTATCTTCCCAAAGGAAATTGCTTGTGGATTCTCCCGACATTGCTCATAGGTTATAAAGGACATTGTTGCAGTTGCAAATGTACCGTTGCTTCTCCGTATCGGTGCATAAGCCGGCATCCGTTTCCGAAAGCGCCCTTCCTACCTCAATTAAGCATTTGGACCGGATGCGTCACTGACTGTTAATTACTCCTATCCCAATACATCGAGAATCAACCTTTTTCCTCTTGCACATATTTGACACAATCGATGCTGCAGCGCTCCACCACATCCTCCGGATCATGTTTTGTCGCATGAAAGTTAACCTGGTGTGCAAACAATCATTGTTTGCATACACTCGCGATAGTAATGATGCACCACTATATTGTTATCGATTTTTGTCTTCCTTTTTCTATCGGTGATTGTTTTGTCCACTATTGATCGCTGTTCGATTACAGCACACGAACACTCGTAATCATAGAAACATGCAATCGCGTGCCATAGGGTTGTCCACGTAGGCACTCTTTTGCAGGCTTAATTGCTTTACCGCAGGAACAATTCCTTCGGCTACATAACAATCGAAGAAAGGTTATCTTTCGCTTCACCTCAACGGCTCTCGGTGGGTGCATTTCTCGCCAAGGTCAAACATGTAATAAGCCGGTCGTGTTTCACAGTTCTAGCATTTATTCTTCCATTCGCGTTCTCTTTGCAAGAAGCACTTAAAAGCAATTGAGTACGACAAAAACATGTAATTGTATATAAAATAAAACGGAATACTCCCACACGAGCAGGTGGCAAATGCTTGTTTCCTGCCGTCATACACAAATGCTTATTCGTACACCCATCCTTCGGCGGCCGGAGTCCAGGACACCAGTTCCTCATCCTTGAACCACAGCGCGATTTCCTTGTTGGCCGATTCGACGGCGTCCGAACCGTGGATGATGTTGCGGCCAACCTGGACGCACAGATCGCCACGGATGGTACCAGGCTCAGAGTCGGCCGGGTTGGTGGCTCCCAGCATCTTGCGACCAGTCTTCACGGCGTTCAAGCCTTCCCAGACCATCGGCACAACCGGGCCGGAGCTCATGTACGAGACGAGTCCGGGGAAGAAGGGACGCGCCGACAGATCGGCGTAGTGCTTCTCGAGCAATTCCTTCGATGGCTGTTGCGAGGAAAGATTGACATTTTCCATTACTCGAAAGGTATTAGGTCAAAGAGCACGTTTTTCAATGCACACTTTTAGGTTATGGTCACACAGAAGAGACCGGACCGAAACGGGGGCCGGCGCATCTCGGAGCACAGTTTTTTCTACTTACCCACATGAATTTCATCGCGACGAGCTTGAAGCCCTTGGCTTCAAATCGCTGGATGATGGTACCGACGAGCCCCCGCTGGACACCGTCCGGCTTAATCATGATGAAAGTACGTTCCTTGTTGGCGGCCATCGCGGATGAGAACAACGAGAAAAATGCAAGAAGTGAAGCGATCATACAAAAAGCTCGCACTTTATATATTCGTGGAACGGAACTAAAAATAGCCTGGCAGATCCGCTGTCAAAGCTTGCGCGCAACCGCTGTCTTGCGTGACATATACGGAGGTCTCTGTCGACCTTGACCGTTTATATATATATTTTTTGAAAACACATATCGAATTCTTCTGCATAGCGGATAGGATTTGTGTGATTCACGAACAAAATTACTAAAGTAAAATGTAACAGCACGTACACAAAAAAAAGCAAAAAGATCTAAAAAACTAAGCAGAAAAATGACTCATTGCACCTCGCCGTGCAACCGATTGGTTTGTTTACAAACAGAAAATGCAGCTGTCAGTTGTTCACACCTGGCCGCTCCATATATACATCTTGGAAATGCATCCAAACGAATTTTCCACTGGATGCACCGGCTGGCACTGACAAACACAGCGCAGTTCGTGTGTGTGTATTTTGGTGGTGCATTGGGGCGGAGCGCAAATTCGTGAACGTCTCGTTAAAATCGGTAAAGTTTTATGAAACTGTGAAAGCACATACCCTTGAATGGTGTTAAACTTCCTGTGATGGTGTCACACATCTTTACCAGTGAATGAAGTTGCCCCTCAAGCACTGAGAAGTTGTTTGATACCTTCTTAACAAAAAAAAGTTCTTGTGGTTGGGATGCTGGTACTAGTGGAGCGTTTTTAAAAACTCTATTCTCGTTCCGACCAATGGCACACTTTCGTAAAATCATGCAAATATTCCGAAATACCGATGCCCAATACGTGGGTTGAGTTAGCAAAGCAGAAATACGAAAAAGTACAAGTTCTGAAAGGGGTTTCCATAGGCCCAGGAGAATAATACGAGCCAAGGATTCCTAGTTAGTACATGCCAGTTTGTGACCTAGCCATACCTGTTATGCAGGAAGTGCTAATTTGAGGTCAGCGATGTGGTTAGTGAATAATATGTTTATGACCCAAACTGATTGTGGCTCTTCACCTGTGTGGTAAAAATATTAAAAATTGTTTTTGGCAATCGAATGGAGAAAAATGGTTTCATAATCAATAAAAGGAGCTATCGCCTATAATAACATCCTGGTGAGGGTGGTTTGGATTATGTAACTCCCACCAACATTGTTGGGGATCAAATGATGGTGAACTTGGCTGAAATGTTGCAGCCAAGAATATACATTGTTGCAACTGTGGCTGTTGATGGGCGAGAGAATAGCTTTCGTACGATTGTGTTTATTCTAACGAATTCTTATCGTTTCGTCCTTTCAAGCCATGTCCAACATTGACATCGTCCAACCGTTGTGGGATCTTAGCACCTTCACTGGACGGCTGAAGCATTACTTCTGGATAACTGACCCGCGCACATGTTTTGCCACCGATGAAGAGCTCGATCGCGCCAAGGAGTTGTATGTAACTGTGAAGTAAGTACACAAGGTGGAAACCATCAGTGTGATAAAGGATTAATTGGGGTTTTTTTCGCTTTTACACAGGGCCGGCACAATACCTCAAAATACAACGATCGATCAGATACATTATGCAAAGAAGCTGTACGAAAGCGCTTTCCATCCGGACAGTGGCGAGAAGCAAAATGTGTTTGGCCGTATGAGCTTTCAGATGCCGGGCGGAATGGCCATTACCGGGGCAATGTTGCAGTGGTACAAGTATGAATGGGTTGAATAGTGTGATCCTCTGGGCAGTTGGTTAATCTTTTTTTCCTTCATCATACTATTCCACTTCCAGAACGACTACTGGAGTGGTTTTCTGGCAATGGGTTAATCAATCCTTTAATGCGCTGGTCAACTACACGAACCGTAATGCAAACTCATCCCTCTCAACGACGCAACTAGCGGTGGCATACGTTTCGGCAACAACGTCCGCCCTGGTGGCCGCTGTCGGATATAAAGCTTATTTGCAAAAGCGAGCCACCCCATTGTTCCAGCGTTACGTTCCATTTGTGGCGGTAGCGGCGGCCAACTGCATCAACATACCTCTCATGCGGCAGAACGAACTTATTCACGGAATTGGCATCGAAGATGAGAATGGTAATGTGGTGGGTTCGAGTAGACTGGCCGCTGGTAAAGGCATTGCGCAGGTTAGTCAACATGATATACGGTTCCAGACATGTGCGGTTATTACTGAACATGTTTCGTACTATTTTACAGGTGATATTCTCTCGCATTGCCATGTGCGCACCGGGAATGTTAATTTTACCCGTGATCATGGAACGATTGGAACAGTACCAATCATTCCGCCGAATGGCTATTCTTCACGCACCATTCCAGGTTTTGGTCGTTGGTTGTTTGTAAGTATAGCCCTCAGCCGACAATTAGAAAGCACTTTAATCTAAAACGATTCCTTTTTGTAACTCCAATACAGCTTAACGGTGATGGTCCCGACGGCTTGTGCATTGTTCCCGCAAAAAGCAGAGCTGAGCACGAGCGTAATGAAGTTGGTCGAGCCAAAGTTCTACGAGGAAATGTGCAAGAAAACAGATCGCATACCTGAGCTTGTGTACTTCAACAAGGGACTGTAAGCCGAACAACATTGCCATCCCGCTGGTGGTCGCGACTAGGCCCTGAAAACAAGCAGACTTGTTTTACACTCATACAACCCCGGCACTAGTCGGCGTTTCGAATGCATCTAATGCAGTGCAGGATACAATAAAGTAATCGTCACCTGGTAGATCGTTGAATTTGTTGTTCAATACTTACTCTCTACGTCTGGCATTTTGAATATCATCCACGAGTTTTGTAATCCACGCGGGAAGTAATGAACATTTCAAAATAATTTTGTAATGTAATTTCTCCACAAATATTGGAATTTATTTTGCTTTCTACTGCAATTGTCGTTGATATAGGAATTTCAAAATGTTTTCACGATTGTCAACATAATTGTACCAGCAGCACGCCCATTGTGTTTTCTGGCCCGTGAAAAAAAATCTACCCACTTTGACAGATGATTGTGTGTGTATATGGAAATTGTATATGTCCAACTTGTTCCTGGTGCGAAGAAAGTTTCGCGTTCCAGAAATAATAAATTTAATCACAATTTTTACACAAACCTTACCGATTTACCGATTACCTTTACCGAATTGACCGAGCGTGTAAACAATCCGTTTTGTTTGTGCTGTTGGTTTACCCAGGGTTACCAAACCTCCACTACGGACGGGCGCAAGTGAAATGGAGAGCCGAAGCAAAAGTGTTTTGCGTTTGTGCATTTTGTGAGCACACACATCCCAACTTGTCGTACGAAAGTGCCGTGGCGTGCCGTGCAAAATGTTCTTCTCCTACGAGTATGGACGGGCGTGCATTGGAAAGAATGGACAACGGTGCTTAGGAGACGGGCACCCTGCAAAGAAACAGATGCAGCTGCGTGTGAAAATTCCTTTCCCCTCGCAGCATCTCCAGTGATTTACGGTGTGGACTGCTAACCAGCCATTGATGTGGCATTTGTGGTATTGGGGTTTTAAGATTCGGTGGTTGTGGAAAGCCGTGAGAAAATAAAACGATACATGAATATACTCGAATCGGTGACCAGCTTTATCCGTCGACACAGTTACCAGGGCGAGGCAAATCTTGCGCGAGAGGAAAAAGGAACAATATTTTTATGTGGTAAACTTTTTCGAATCATTGCCACCCGACGGGAGGGTTACAGGAAATCGTAAATATAAGGCGAGAGGTCAGTGAAATATAAGGCGAAAACAGTGAAGGAATTGAGGTGGTGAGGCGAAATATTAAGCAACACAGTACCGTCTCGCTTGCGTGAGACACCCAAACAGCAACTATAGCAGCACCAAGCAAGCACAAGTGTTGAATTGATGCCAAACAAATAGTGTTAGTGTCGGGTTGGAACGGAGAGGGGAAAAGGCGAGGCGAAATGAAAAACTGACCTACACCCGTTCCGTGCGAATCTGTACGTTTTGAACGAATTGAAAATGAATGACTTTCAACACACCGAACCAGCGATGAATAACGATGGTAACTTTTACGTTGCATACCGTCCCCTTTTGCCGATAGATGTGAACGTGAGAAGAAAAAATAAATAAATTTTTTATTTCTATTTTAGGATTACCTGCACCGCTTCACTATGCGCCGCTGGCCACATGTAATCGTTTCCCCTGCAGCCAAACTCCAGCCTGCTATGATACGGCACCATCTGACACGACAACATATTCGGTTGTGCCTGCAGCGAGGAGCCTTCTGCGATAGGGAAAATGCTGCATGCGATTGTACAGTGTGGCACGCATCGATTGCTGCGACTGGTGGTTCTGATTGTAAGCGTATCGCTTGTGGATTTGATCGCAGCCTCACCGACTACCGTGTATGATAGTTACAGCGACAACCAGGCACTCCTGGTGCGCTCAGGCGTAGAAGAAGCATCCGGACGTGATCAAAATTCAATTTCCTTCCAACGCAACCCACTGTCGGCGGTTTCTACCGGGTTCGGTTTACACGGGGCTGACCAGCGGGATACGGCGGAAACGCTTCCCGTGCAGCAACAGCTACTGAGCGTTGGTGGTGGTGTAACGCGCGTCCCCTGGTACGGGCTAACCGAACTGTCCGACATTCTGCTGCTCGGTGTGCTGGTAACGGTCGCCGTAATCGGAACATTACTGTTTGTTGTGTTAGTGTTGGGTTTGCGGGCGAAGCTGCACCTGTTCCGGGAACAGCGCGCCGATCGACACGATATACCACTGTCCGCGGACTATGTGCAACAGCTGCAGGTGCGTGAGTGCAGTGGAATCAAGTGTGCCGGAAGCGGAAGTAAATTAAAGTTGATAAAAATACCACCCACCCCTCCGTCACCACCGATCGTACTGCTGGAGGCGAGTGCGCTGGTAAAACCGGTACCGACCACGTGTATTGCCGTAAACGGGGCTGATAGTGGCCGTCGCCGTGCCGAGCAGCATTTAAACCTGTCCGATAAGCGGCACCGTTCGCCGAAAGGGAATAAACGGCAGCCGGCCATTAGTGTACCACCGTTGCCAGTGGCAACGGTAAACATGAGTGCGTCGATCGGGGCAACCGCGATCGACACCACTGCCAGCGCCAACAGTGAATGTGAGATCAACACCGAACATCTAACGATCGACGATAAGGAAAACCGCGTGCAGCTTGTAGCGGCTGAGCACGGTGAGGAACAACATTCGGCCGGACAGCGCAACGTGCTTAAAAGGCAAACGGTCACAGAACAGTCCGTGTTTGGACCAACCGGCACACCCTGCGTACTGCCAGGGACTCCCGGGAACGATTCACCCACAACGTACTACCAGCTGTTTACACCTTCCTCAGCCTCATCGCTGTCTACGTCCGCCGCGACCACCGACAATAATGCGACCCCTACCAAGGGTGCCACCGAGTGCGGTGGAAGCGTCAGTGGTGGGCCGCTATCCGGCGCGGAGTCAATGGCCGCCGCACGATTCGGCTTTTCGCCCCGCTCAATACACTCGTTTACCGTGCAGACGGCCACATACTTTCGCTTTCCGGATGTGGACGATTTTACACCGACACCGCGCACGCTGCCGAAGCGGCACGGTAGCAAGGAAACCTGCTCCACCCCGCCGGCCGTTGATGCACGCACCGAGGAGGAGGAGGAAAGTGAACCAATGAAACGGGTGGAGTTACGCGATGCACCGAAGGTGGCCGTTTTGGCACCGTCCCCGGGCTCGATGCCGTTGCCACCGGCGCCACCCGGAAAGCCGGAACCAAAAAATGAACAAACAGCGGACGTGCTGAAAGAACCCAGCATTGAACCGCGCCCCGCTCGCATCTGTGCACCGATGGCAAACAGACGCGTACGGCTCAAATCGATTTCGCTCGATTCCGAAGGTGCCCGGCTGGTGGAGGAAAATCTTACCTCGACCATTCCCGTGCAAGAGCTGGTCGGGATGGCAGCGCATCGGTCCAGTGGGTTCGATAGCGTCATCGATGACGACGACGATAATGAGGACGAGGAGCAGGACGACGATGACGACTACGAGCGTAAGCACAGCGATAGCGATAAACCGAACGCATCCACACACCATGAGACTGAGGACGAGGACGAAAATGCCAAACGATGCGCGGCACGAGCTAAACGTGTGCGAAACATTTTAAACCTTCGACTAAATATCCCGCCCATGCCATCCGGCATCGGTACGGTGCAGTCGCAGACGAGACCACCACAACCTGCCGCCTCACAGTCGACAGGTTCGGTGGCGAAACCGATCGTAAAAACGGTCACCGTTACCGGGTCCATTTCCAACCCAACGATGAGCACCCAGCAGCAGCAGCAGCAACCGCAACACCATCACCTAGAGGACAGCAATGAGCAGTTTTACTTCGAGTACTTCGATTACGGTGACGATGAGGATGAAACGGACGACGAGTACGACGAGGTAATGTATGGCGTGGAGCACGAGGACAATAACAACAACAGCTGTAGCAACAGCACCCATACGGTCGCGTTGCCACCGGTCCCCAAAACGCCGACCCTTTCGCAGTCCAAGCAGAAGGCCAGTTCGCTCGATTCGGACAAGCTGAAGGTTTCGATACAGTACGGCGGGGTCGGTGCCGGTTCCAGCAGTGCATTTGGGTCGGTAAGTTGTGGCGGGGGTATGAGCCACATCATGAGTATCGCACAACCGACAACTGGGCAGGGTATGTCCATGCTCAGCTACATTCATTCGCACACCCAGCAACAGCAGCAACACCAGCAACAGCATGGACAATTTCAGTTCCATCAACCGCATCAGCACTACACGTCCCAGCAGACAACCGGACAGTTGCAGCAACCCCGACGGGTGTCTTCCGTTTCCGTGCCAACTACCCCGAAGCGATACCAGTATCGGACGGCGGTAAACCATCACTACTATCACCATCAGCAGCAGCAGCAGCAGCAGCAGCAACAGCAGTACTACGCGAGTGGACAATCAAAACTGAAACCCTCCTACCATCCGGGACCTACCAGTTCCTCCTCCTCATCGGCGGCACTGGTCAGCGAGGGTGCGGCATCGAATGGCAATCGGAAGGAGAAGAAATCACCGCTTGGGTTGAAAGCGATCGCTGCCTGTGACGGTAGCGCAACGCCTCAGTCACAATCCCCTTCGGACAAAGAAAAACCGATCGACGGTGGGAAAACATCCGTTCCGACCAGTGGACGGTCGAGCATTCTGCAGCGCCGCGGTTCCAACCACAGTCTCACGCTCAACCTGGACGTGTACAATCGTGGGGGAAGTGTCGATCTGACCTCCTCCAGCTGCAGCCTCTACCGGGGTTCGTACAAAAATCTCCACCAGGTACAATCGCACTCGCAGCTGTACCAGCCACACCCGGTGGAACCACCGGTACGGGTGCAATGCCATCAAGCTTCACCACAACAACAGCAACAACCTGTACCAACGGGGACGTCCAATGCGGCGACCCACAACAGCACCGGCGATGCTAGTAACGCCGGCAACGTGAACAACAATAACTCGAACACTAACAAAAAGAATCTCCTTCAAAGACGGGGCTCCAACACGAGCCTTACGCTGAATCTCCGGTCAGGTGTTGGAACCGGTGCCGGTGGTGGAGGTGGCGGCGGTATCGGTTCCACCTTTGGACTGAACCGGTTCAGCAGTCACAATTCGCTCAACACCGGTACGCTTAATGCGGGCACACTCGGCACATCCGGCGGTGGACATCCGCATCAGCAACACCAGCAATTACCGTCCTCGTCGATGGTACGGCTAGCTGGGTCGCGCAAGAGTTTGCTCGAGCGGCGCAACTCCAACGCCAGCTTAACGCTGATCAACGTTAACCAACGCACACTGTCCGTTTCAAACTGTAATCTGCGTGGATCCATCTGTAGCTTAAACAGTCTGCTGACGACGCACACCCAGAACGAACCGGCACCTTCCGGCATGATGCTGGAGGAGGACGAATTGGATGGTAATGGTGATAACGATCATCAACATTATCACCATCATCATCACCATCACCACCATCACCAGCATCATCCGCATCAGCACCACGGTCATCATGGGCAGCATGGGCATTCCGGGCAGCAGGGCACACACCATCGGGTGAGTGGTGAGCTACGACGGTTTGGTAGTAGTGTCGATGCGTCTTTTACCGGAAACGACGGCACGGCTGGACAATCGGACCTGGGTGCGAACGAAGCGCGGGAAGGGAACAGATCGTGTGCTTATGGTCGGCTTACGGTGAATTCGGGACATACCTCGATGGATCCGCATCATCACGGTGCTCATGAGCATTCGCGTGGCAGTCGGCAACGGAAGTTCCGCAGCTCGGACAGTTTGCACAACATCAATGTACGCGAGCAGGGTCTGCATGGGTGTGAGTTGATGGGTGGCAGACAGCATCATCACGGGCACGGTGCGATGGACCGTACCCATCTGGAAGTGGACGGGAAGATGATGTCCGTCAGTACCTACCAACAGCGCAGTTGCCAATCATCGTTCGATGAGCGCCATCATTATGGTAAGAGCCTCCTAAACATTTACTGTACAGTTGGATGCATCTGATTCAATGAATCTCTGTTGGATGGAGAGTCAATATTCTGTATAAAATCTTGGATCTTCATGATCGCAGTTTTGATAATTAACTTCCACAACATCATTAGTTTAAAAAATGCAGGCTATCGTTGCAATCATAATAGTTAATTAAAGTAATAGACAATTTAAAATGAATTTATTAATGTAATTGATTAAAACAAATGGTTCT
The DNA here is from genome assembly GCA_000349025.1 of Anopheles minimus. Lineage (NCBI taxonomy): Eukaryota > Metazoa > Arthropoda > Insecta > Diptera > Culicidae > Anopheles > Anopheles minimus. The sequence goes on along the minus strand of KB663721.1, from coordinate 14,449,675 downwards.
TTTGACTATAATTAATATTGAATGAATCAAATTCGGATTCATAAATCTGAATGAATCATTGACCGCGGATGATTCATTGAGATTAATAGATTAATCTCTTAATTCTCTGGGGATTCAAGAATCTTCTAGGTGTCGACCCATGATTTGAATCACTCATTACAGAAGAATTATATGAATGACTCTTCTCGAACGATCCATAAAACATTAACACCAATATTTCCCATCCTGTAGGATCGTCGGAAAATTTCAAGGAGCATCAGAACAAACTTTCTATTCACCGCGGACTGTTCCAGAAGGATCCGTCCACCGTAACGTCCACCTCGTCGGCCAACAATCTGTCGGCGCTCGGTACCGGTTCGCTGTACAACTGCTGTTGCGCTTGTTGCTGCGGCTGTTGCTGCTGCTGTACCGGCACCATCGATGGTGGTGGCTGTTGCGACGGAACCGGATTAGCGATGAAGACAGGCAACTTAAGCATCAGCAATTCGAACGTACGCAACATCTCGACGAAACCGCTCAGTCCGCAAACCACCAGTGAAGATTTTAAGATCTATCTGGCCAACATTCAGTTCCTTCAGAATGCCTCGAACGTACTTACGATCGCGTACCTACGAAAGTTGCACAATTTCTTTAGCAAAACATACCGGAAGATGGTTGCTACCGCGGCGCAGGAAGCGTACCGGCAGCAGCGCACCAACTCGAAGGAGGGAAACGAAGATGGGAAGGCAGATGGTTCCGCCGTGCAGGAGTCGTCCACCGGTACGAAAATGATGTTGCTACACAGTGACAGCCTGCACCATCCGCCGGTTTGTGACGATGAGTCGTACGACGAGGAGCACAAGAAGATGGTGCTGAAAATACACCAGGAGTTTTGGGATTTGCCCACCAACTATCAGGAGAAACCGTTGGTGTTTGGATCGCAGGCAAAGAATCGCTACAAAACGATCCTGCCGAACGAACATTCGCGGGTTATTCTGGAACCGGAAAGGGCACCGATCGCTGGAGGTGAACCTTATATCAATGCGAATTACATCAAGGTAATAAGGCCCTCTGAATGAATGGGGGGATGAATCTAGTTTTCTTTAATCCGCTGCTCTCTTTTTAGGGTCCTGATTATGCGAACAACAGCTACATTGCTACCCAGGGACCGCTCCCAAACACAATCTACGAGTTTTGGCTGATGGTGTACCAGAATGTCGCACGCACTGCAACGGCAGCCGGAACATCGCTTCAAATCAGTGGGCTAGAGCAAAAGATAGTGATGCTAACGAATTTCGTCGAAAACGGTCGCCAGAAGTGTGCTGTCTACTTCCCGCAGAACGAAACCGAATGGCTCGCATTCGGCAGTACGGCCGATGTGGATGTGAGTGACGTGCTGCGGGAGCATGATAGTCTTTCGGCTAGAATCTCCCAGCAGGAGGAACAGGCAGATAATAGCCGATCCGTCACGGTGAAAGTACGATGCGAAAGTTGTTTCTTTCTCGTACACAATGTGTGTGTGGAGCAGCGAAACGGTTACACCGTACGGACGCTGAACGTTATTTACGGATCGCAAGCTACTGATGGATCGGAACCTAGCGGTGATAGCACAAACACGGATGAATCTGGATCGCTGTTTGAGTTGGTGGTGTTCCGGGCACATCACTATTGGTTTCCCGACTGGCCCGACCATCGCTCACCGAAAGATATAAATGTGCTGCTGGATTTAAGTCTCGATGTGCTCGGCACGAACGTGGTCGATACGCCGCGGCCGGAAAGTAGCAACTCGCTGAAAGGCAATCAACCTGGTACGCCGGGACTGGAGGAGATGGTTAATGCGGGTCAGCTCGCCGCTCTAGGTTCCTCCACACCGACTGTATTGCCGATTATTCACTGTTCGGCCGGTATCGGTCGGACGGGATGTTTGATTGCGATACTGAACGGATTAAGACAGCTGCGACTCTCCGTGATGGCACACCAACGCAAGCTGCAACAGCTGAAACAATCAACACAAGTGGCTGTTCCACCTTTGGCGACTGTCGCGTGTAGTGATGATAGAAGCGGTGGGATTAGTCCACCTAGCGATGGTCACAAAACAGCGGCAGATGAGCTGCAGGATGAGTTAGAACAATCGTTACCGCTGCCACCGGTACCGGATGGAGCGGATGGACGACGGAAGTCCACCACCAACAGCAGCAGCAGCATTCCATTGACGGCGGCCGCTGGTGGTAATGGTACATTCCGAAGTCAACGAGACGGTGGTAATGTTCAGCGTGAATCCGGACAGGTGGATATTTTGGGCATCGTGTGCAACCTGCGACTGCAGCGTGGTGGTATGGTACAAAACTCCGAACAGTACGAGCTAATCCACCGGGCGCTCTGTCTGTATCTGGAGAAGCTAACCCAGGACGGACACATATGAATCCCACGATCGAATAACCGTAATTAAATCATTGTCTACAAGTACCAACCAGTGTGTGTTGCTGTAACACTGGCAAATGGTCATGGGCGCAACATATAGTGTGCGCGTGATACCAAAGAGAAATGAGACACCGGGCGAACCGGGAAGGATAAAGCAGCACAAAACAAAACAGAAATACAATCAAACTAAAAGCAACTCAAACGATACACCCAGTGGGATGAGAAGTAAACGATTAGATCTGAGTAAGTTAGATGAACGTAGCGGTAAACAAACTGACAACAGATGATAAAGAAACAACAACAAAAAAACCCTAGGTGATAATATTGTAGCCCGGGACTATGTTTCGGACATGGAGGGTGGGCGCATCCTCGCACATTTAATGGACTAACGCGCATGTTATGATGGAATTATGAATTCGATGTATGTTTGTCCATGCTACTTGCGTATTCTAACGGTGAGGGATTTGAATTAGTTCGACGGGGAAAAAAACTCCCGCTGATGATAACATATTGTATTGCAGTAAAAGCAAACAAAACTACAAACAAAAACGACAAAATCAAAGGTAAATCATTATAGATTGTAGAAGCATTATAAAGCGGGGAAAACATGGTTGGTATTGCAGGTGAGGGCTTTGGTGAAGAATTTTACAAACACACACTACACGGGGATATATGCAAGGGTTTAGTAGCGTTAGGTTACGACAGGAAAGGGAGAGTGCGCGCGCTTAATGAATGTTTAGCGTGTAAATGCGATGTTGCGTATGAGAGCGATGAGGGTATGTTTAAATTAATTGATAGGGACAAACTAAATTATTACCTAGATGGAGCATATATACATTTACACGCAGCCCAAACACATCCATATACGCATATACTATATACTTATATACCTATACCCATAGAGGCACAACAGCAGAAACAGCTTCCTAAAGAAGAATCGGAACAAGGCTGGATTTTTTTAAACAACTATTTAATATTGTATGACCGGTGTTTTGTTAACTGGAGCGCGCGCTCGATCAGGAAAACTGCAAAGATCAAAACCTAAAAATACAACCAAACACATAAACACGTTTATAGAGCGATTGCAACTGGTTGCGGCGGCAATGCACTTGCCGGTATTGCAAAAATACAAAACAAAAAAACAATCTAATTTGGCACATGGAATACGGAGAACGTCGTGTTAGCAGCGTTGTTGTTTAGCAGTAGTGCAGCGATGGGGTAGATAATGGAAGGGAAAGTATTATAATAGCGTAGAACAATTCGCAACAAAACAGTAGATATATGGGAGAGGGCGGTGCTGATGCAATTTTGCTAGCGACAGCCGACACACATTGATATGGACACAACCTATGCAAAATAGAGAACTATTTTTAATGAACTCAACCTATACCGCCGCTTCTTGTGACCGTGTGTACTCTTGTGGTGAAATAGGACAATTTTATTCGGGTAATCCCATTGAAGAATGGTACAGAAACACACAACAAACACACAGCGCGCATACATGAGGCGACAACTGTGTCGCACTGTATCGCACGCATTTAGTACAATCGATCGAAACCGTTTTTTGGGTGTGCTCAATGTGTGTGTGTTTTTTTTATGTTTCAAATTTGTCACCGGGTATGGGCCGCGCTGAACGCCGGGTGGTCAAACAAAAGCGTTTAAAACGAATATGGAACACTTGCGTAGAGCTTTTTCGATGTTTGCACAAGGACGTTGGGGTTTGGAATGGTGGTTTTGAACCATTTAAACAGAAAACCATACCGTGTATTGCTGGCATCGAAAAAGCATACGTATATTGTTGCTCCGGGAAATCAAATGTGCATGCGGTGATAACAATACAGCAGTAAACCAAAAAAAAAAAACAATGGAAGAAATCTGAATCGCATAACATAAGAATCAACCACCACAACCAACAACAATATGTGTGTAAATAAATGTGTGAAAAAATAATACATTCTTTTGGTCGATGTTTGGCTACCTGTTTGAGGAGTAGAGGAAACACTGAGAATCACAAGATCATCATCATGATCGTAAGGTGTTTTGGATCTTATTATTGCACAGTGCAACGTTTTTTTCAAACCCCAATCAGGTATGTTTCTTTGTCTTTTAGAACGAATTCGATTCATCCTTGATTTCAGCTCTGACACTAAGTGCTTAAAATCCTAACATTTCCTTTATTAATGATAAATTATGTTTTTATTGCATTTAAGGTTCCTTCTGTGGCTGAACGCCTCCACCCGCCGTACCAGAGCTTCCCGCTACCGTGCCTTGGTCCAGCTCCAGTTGCTTCAACAATCGATACAGTGCGGCAGCCTCCCGTATCCGGCTAAACTCAATGCAGAACGTTTCGATCTCAATGTACAGTTGCTTCACGTCAATGATCTTGTTCCGGATCAAGCTCTGCAGGAACACACACACCAACCGTACCAACCGATTCTGCATGTACTTATCGCGTATTGTTGAGCACGTACCGATGCTGTTGACGATGTACAGATGCACAAAGTGTACCGGAAGATCAACGGAAGTGGTAAGCCGGTTAACCACCTCCATCGAATGCAGGGACAGTTCCATCTCGACGATAACGTCCAGGTAAGCATCGATATGACGCGTTTTTAGCATTCGCATCAAAATTTCGATCGCTATCGTCGGGTTGTATTCGATCAAGTTTGGAAGCTGTAAGGGAAAAAGAAGTTTTTGTTTTTTCCTTTATCTTTATCACAAAGCCGGACACAACTCGGTACCTTTTCCGGGGTAACGCACGAAAGGTGCGTTTGCTGCGTGTCCTTCTCCAGCTCGTTCACGAGCGTTTGCTGATCCGCAATGCTTAACGCTTGCCGGAAGGACTGGTCGAGCAGCGTTTGTAAACATTTGTCCGGTGCCGGTTCCGCATCACTGCAGCTGTTGTAAACTGGTTTGTGGTAGGACGGGCTACCTAAATCTAGCCATATCAGTTCATCCTCACAGGTTAGCAACGGGGGCGCTACGGACATAAACGTAGGCCCAAGTGCGTTCGTCAGGGGATTGCTCGGATTCAGCGTCATGCCGTTGATGAGCTCTTCAATGGCCGGTCCGGTATAGTTTTTGAGAGCCGGTTCCCGGCCAGGTAGCACGGCAATCGCTGGCACAACGTTCACCACGTTCGATCGTACGGTAAGGGGAAATTCTTTTAACCGTTCCGTGACTTTCGCCTTCACAAATGCTATTTCGGCCGGTCCGATCGGATTGGGCAGGGAAGTAAAAGCTTGGCAAAACATCCGCGGAGATTTCTTATCAATCTGAAACGTTTGATAAATCATGTTTTGCACACAGGAACGATACATGAAAGGGAACGATTCCGAATGGTTGCTTACCTCGGGATCTCCATTTGACAGCAGCAGGTGTATGAATTTGAGTTCAACCATTTGTCTCCGGTTGTTGTTGGGAGTGACGCCACCGACCGGTTCCAGAAATCGTGCCAAGAAGAGATAAAATGGTGATTCTGCTTGCTCTTTACGTCGAATATCGTACAGCACGTAGATGCCCGCTAGCCGGTTAAACGGATAGGTCAGATCGTTTTGTAGCAACAGCAAAGCAAGCGCTGATCCGACTACGGAAAGGAAAATGGAAAATTTCCGCTGTTATTGTCATCTAGTACACCGAGAGTCATGCACACATACCCTGGAACCAGTTGCCCGCATTGGTAAACCGTTTCTGAATAATCGTGGAAACACTTTCGAACGTTTGATGGTCGATATTTTTCCCGGTGATCAAGCTGCAAAGAAAGAGGATGAAGGTACGTAAAACCCCATCCGTTCTGCTCAACTGGAAACCGTTTTACTTACTCATATAGTTCACGCATATTTGCAAAACTGTGCTTTTAATTAATCGAATTAAGAGAGAAAGTTTCCGTTTTCCGGGGGACCAAATTCGTCAACAGCTGATGGTGAAAACACGCACGAACACCGACACCAAAACAATCGTTCCATTCATTGGGCCATTTTTGACAGATCCAACATGGGGTGGAAGCGAAAGAAAAACAATGCAACGCTAAAATAAAGCAGAGGAAAATCGTTAAAATAAAAAGGGGCTTTGCCATGGTATCCGAAGGAGGGGACACCACGCATACGTAATTATGTTTTCCCATGCTCAACAGCAACCGCGGGACCGTCTCCAATGACAACGGTAAAACGAAAGAATGCACTTGGGCGAAACGGCCGAAATGCAGCATCCCTCCCTATTTTCTTAACTGAAATCTGTATCTATTTTCGGATGAGTACTTTCGTTTGTAGAATGGGAAGAGGACAAAGTATCCGATGATGTTCAATGCAGCTAGCTTTTAATTAAGCTGTAGTGTATAATTTATTTGTTCCGTCATTTGTGTAAGAGAGATAGGGGCTCAGCGCCATTGGTCTAGCAGCACCAGCTCACGGTTCACTTTTTGGAAGTTATAATACCATACGCAAAATACACAATTAGAAAGTAATAGTTAGTAGTAGCATTAAGTAAAGGTTTTGTGTCGTCTTTTTGTTTGTTTTGTTTGATTTTTGGCAGTACTGCTAGCCATTCGCGGAGACGAAGGCTAACGGAGGGTGTTTTTGAGGGGGGTGTGTGTAAGTGTTTTAAAAGCTATCAAGAATATCGAGGTACACAAGGGGACACTAACAAACAAAATGGAGCACTCTCCGTGAGCGGCCAGGTGGGCCCGTTTGTTGCGTACACGTTGCTCACACTTCACGGGAGGTAGAGGCTACAGAGTACACACGATGTAAACATAGAAAAGCCGAGATCTGGCGTGCGGGGTGCTGTTGACCACATCCCGTGAGTTTGGTTCCGATGCAAAGAGCAGGTGCAATGCAATGCGCGATACTGGCTTCGATGTGTGTGTGTGTGTGAGTGTAGGGTGGTGAGGTGTGTGCAAGGGGCAAACAAATCACCAGAAACCTTGCGAGTGACCACCCGGTGGCACACGGGCCCGTTCGGAGGAGGCCGATCCTGGCTTGTTCGATTCCGCACCACCGCCCAATGATGATCCATTCGATGACGCCACGGCGGATCCATTTTGGGCCGGTGACGATGGGCTATCACCACCGGAAGATGGAGCCCCGGTGCGCTTTCCCCCATCGAGCGTTTCGTTCGGGTCCATCGTGCCCATCACCGCGTTCATGTTGGACGAGTTTTGCTGGTTGTTCTTCGGTCGAGGCGGATTCTGTCGCACTTCCGAGCCACCGAAAATGTCGGAATGGCCACCGCCCGGGGGCTTCAGTACGCGGCTCGATGGTTTCGTTTCGGCGGCCACACCAACGTTAAAGTTTGTCGACGACATGCTGAGCGGTGCAGGAAACGGATAGTTTTTTTTTTCGTTACGGTACAACGGAATCAAAATGTGGGTAACACTGTTGCGAGCACGCCTTGTTCTGCTAACACGCGAGTGCAGTCGAGTCGCTTTTTTTAGTGGATCAATAAAATGAAGCGACGCAAGGTGTTGAAAATTCAGTTGGCGTTTTGGGGTGCGTTTGACAGATGCCATTCGGTGGAAAATAGGTCGAACGGCGTGTTGCCTGGGCAGACCACGAAATGTGACAACTTGCAAATTTAATTTTACTAAAAATTATTAAAAGTTCAAGAAAAAATATGTTACAATGCTGTACCACAATATCTTACAATAATAACGCAATTTAATTAAGTTTATGCGCATTTCAAATCCAGAAGATGTCCCAAAGATTTGGGACATTTGCAATTCAAAATGTTTGTTTTTGGTTTATAAAAACTGTTGCACACCAAAATATATAACTTTTAACAAATAACTAGAATATCTAAACAGTTTGTATGTCCAAACGTTTGCTTCGGATTCCATTGTAAATGATCGAGAAGTTGAATTTCTCATTAGAATCTCTTTCAATCTTACCGATGAAAATAAATCATTATATATTTGTCTATATAGCATGTAGAACCGTCTGGTTTCGCAATTCACAAAGATGCGAGCGATGGCATGAGGTCAATTGCCGGGTTTCTGGCAAACCAGATATATGCTGTTGTAGTGGCTTTGGTGCATGGAGCTGGGATTTTGAGAATACGTCGTTACAACATTCGTTTCATTTTTCTGGAAAGAACAGAAAGGTATTCATACTTTGAACGCGGGAAAAACAGGAAATGTACTTACGAGAATGATGAAACCAAGAGAGCGTATGATTTCAAGCAGATCTTCATACGTAGGCTCGATGCTACCTTCACCGGGCACATCCGAAAAGTGGTACAGCAGTGGGCCCAAATTTACCCAGATGCCTCCGGGTTTAAGAATTTTCTTGATCACCTCGATGAATTCGATTATGTTGTTGGCACAATCGATGAAAAAGCACGTCGCTATACACTCCCAATAATCCTCATCACGATAAACCTGCGTGAGAAACAGATCCAATGAGAAGAAAGTGTAAAATTATCGAATACAGCGGGTAGTGCATAAACTTACTTGCAGGAAGTCTCCCGCTACCATGTTCATCGTTCCCTTTGGAGGAAATTTTCTGGGACTGACATCGGGAAACGACACGGGAACGAGTTGGTTCTGCTGAGACAGATTGTTCACAAATTGGTGCACCCAGGGATAGATTGTACACTGATTGGCAATGATGCATCTGTTAGATAAACACCACATGTTGTTATTCAAATGAATGTACCACGATTAGTCCATTCCATATACCTGTTCAGCACAAAATTGGATGCAATCAACATGAAGAGAGAAAATTCGTTTCCTTCACAGTAGAACCCCTGGCAGGCAAGCTCATAAATCAAACGACCCAGACCTGCGCCGGGCACCAGTATTTTCACCTTTGAGAGGTCACTGAAAACAATGCGAAGAAGTGTCATGATTAGATAACGCCGGTGTGTGCTATCTTCGCTGGTCCATCGACTCACTGTTTAGCTGGGTCGAAAAATTTCGTAATCTCGTCTATTATGGGAGTGTAGCACTGATCTCGCTCAAGCTTGCCCAGGTCGCTCCAGTCACGGAATATTTGCTTCATCGTTATTTGTACCTGTAACGCAATGGATGCAGAAGGAAATCAAGATGACCAACAGAGCCCAATCCTGCACACGTCCATTTACCTTTTGAAAATCCTGATAACGTAATTTCAAACCATCCGACGGTTGTAGATCGGGTTCGATATTGTGGTCCGCATTTTGAAAGAGACAATTTGCATCCTGAATGATCTGCTTGATAACCTGCGCATTCACATCGATGCAGTGTTTCAGGTTTTGCAGGTGCTCCTGATAACTGGATAGCATCTTTTGATGCGCCGGTGTTAGCGTCTTCAGGAATGTTTCCTTTCGCTTAAGTTCAGCTAGTGAGCTGTGTCTGTAATGGGCAGTTTTTTAAGTTATACCAAGGCTGATCTGAGGACGCCGATAGCAAAGCTGCGACGACACACGTTTTAATTCCATACCTGTAGTACTTGAAGGCGGCAATGATTTTGAAAAAGTTTCTTCGCTCTTCCTCCATGTCTTCGGACACACTGGTTTCTGGATCGTCCTTTAAAATACCTGCGGTATTGTTCGAAGATGAAGACGATTCCATGATGAATGGTGGTGAGATACGTTTCAAAACCCCAAACTGTTTTGTGTGCGGCGTATCCAGCGATTGCAAATAACAACAAACGCATATTGCAACTCTTTTGACAGTTTTCAGATGCACTTTTGGTGCAAGTTTATCATACAGGGTTGGAAGCTTCTAAACCGTTGAAAATGTTCGTTTGATAATGCCCTATAATTGTGTCTTGAATTAGGGAAAACAATCACGTAAATTACGTTTACGAATAAAACTGCATTTTAATAGTGTTTTCCGCCCGGTTGAACAAATAAAAAGGGCATTATTTTGCAAGGAAAACAAAAGAATTTGTGCCACGCATGACATTTGAACGGCGATGCAGGAGAGCGAATGAAACGGCGATACACACATTGCGAAACATGACAGATCGGGTTTTCCACGGTGACACAGGCTCGCTCGTACGTTCGCTCCCCGAAAAAGCCCGTTTTTCCAAACCGTTGAAGAAAGGGATGCACGCAGCAGCATCAGCAGCAGCAGTGCAATCGCAAACGTAGTAGTAGTAGAGTGCAGCTGGTAAGCTGATGGTACTGTGTGTGGGGACACAAGGGTGATTTGGGGCAGTTTCCTCTCGTTGGCGGTGGTGGTGTTGGTGATGATGGTGGTGGTGGTAGTGGGTGCAGTGCCAGCCCAGGGGTCGTGGTCGCATTCTCTTCCACAGTCGTTCGCAATCTTGATTTCCCAATCGAACGGTGCGGATGGGCGAAAGTAATAACAAAAATAATATAGCCCCTGTGCCGTAGTGCCGTTTTTGCTCCGACTTTGACACCGTGGTATGAAAGTGCACGAACGGTGTAGGGTATTGTGAGTGCGTACAGTGAATTGTGGCCGTGTGTGCGGTGTGTGCTTTTGCTGCCCATGTGTGGGGTTTGCTTGACGAAGGGGTGAAAAAGGCAAAAGTGTAAGTGAGTTGTCAAAAAAGTGAAACTTTTATGTCCAGTCGGCAGCTACTCGTAAAACCAAAAAAACATACAGCCTCCCATCGAGGAATGTAGGTTTCGGCAGCTGGCGGACTGCGAACAGGAGGAACCAGGCAGTAGTAGTAGTAGTGCCGAAAGAAAGGAAGTGTGGCCCCGCGTTTCGACACGACTACATGAAGGGAAGGAAAATCCGATATCCCCACGGTGCGATGTGTTGGGGTTTTGCACCAGCGTAGCGACGAAATTGCACTACCCTGCACAGCAGTGACGGCCCAGATAGGGACAGGTCAGGCCAGATATAGATTTTTTGTTTCAGCTCTTCTTGCTCGGAACACTTGCAAGTGGTTCCATGCATAAGGCGATTCGCCTGAAAGGAGCTGAACCAACCATACTGGCCTGCTAATCGTCGATTCGCGTAGTTAGTTTTTAAATGACAGCGAGGAACATTTGCCTACTACGATTCGTCACGACGAACACGAAGACGTACATTCTGGCCCTCCCCTCGAACCCGGATGTGCGAGCTCCAACTGTGAGCTGGTCGAAAGTTCGGACAGCGGTCGGTCTCTACGTGCGACGGATCGAACGGAATGAACAATGCACGACGGAAAGGAATTCCATCTTTTGCCACGCAAGGACATACAACACACAGGGTGCTGCGTGTGTGTTTTTTTTGCTTGTGAAAGGCGCCGTCACAGCAAACGCACACACTATCAATAACGCAGTACAAACCAAACCCCCCCGGTTGTCCCCATCGTCGTCGTGACTGCGTGAAGATTGCGTTACGGATAGTGAAGCAGCCACAACCGACTGGTGACTTTCGGGCAACAGAAGGTAACCGCCAGCTTGAAAAGCACGGGTAAAAAAAGGTCAACATTCCGGCCGTGTCCGGATTACTGTGCGTGTGGCATGGACCCTTGCACCAGACGTATGTTCCAGGGAGGGAGAACGTGAGAAAGTGAGCGTTATTTCGTCTTTTGACCCCTTTGGCGGCCGAAAAAGAAAAAGCATTTCCAGTTGTCGCCAATTGCTTAGCTGGTATGAGTCAGCACTGTGTGTAGACGACGACGACGACGTCGAAGGCTGTGTAGGTGTGTTTGTGGTTCGTTCGCGATCGCGTATGTGTGCCACAACCGTCCCGGTTGTGAAAACGTCATCTTCCCTTGACAAAAAAAAAAACGACGAGAGCAACTGTCATCCCCAAACACTCCCCCGGTTTTCGATCCCGTGCTGTGGTGCTGGTTTGTCGACGTTCTTTTATCTTCACGTCATCAGGATTTGCTAAGCAGCTGCATATCCGGCTGGTGGTCATTTTCCCCACGGCGGGAAGGTCGCATAGGAATGAGTTTTCGTACCTTTCCTTCACCCACCGATAGTGAGGAGAAAAAGAAAACGTCCACCAAGCAAACCAGCAACCAGCTGATGACGTTACCGATCCGATCCGGCGGAGACGACGATATACAGGTCCGCGGGTTTTGTTAGTATTGGTCACAGTTGTCACTTTGCATTGGCTTGGTCGGCTGGTTGGGGTTGAAACGTGCGCGAAGTTAAAAATCGTTTCCGAAATTTTCCTTTTCGCCTGGGGGGAAAATGATGCAAAGTGAGAAACGGAAACGATCTACGGTAGTTCCTCAGGGCAGTGATTTCACTATTTTTAATTAAACATATTTTTAAAGTGATGTTTTAAACGGTGTCACTCATGCTCAATTATCGTGAATGAATGTGTGCTAAAGCATGATACGTTGCATCAGCTTTGCAATATTGCATTAGCGAGACAGCATGCACTTGGGTGCATCCAATGCATGTTGACATTATTCATCCGTGAGTGAACAGGTTGTTCACCGTGAGATCATCGTGCTACCATTTCTTTATGTATTCAATAGTATTGATCGAACAAAAAATGAAATTCTATCAAATACTGCGTTGGAACTTGTTTTTTCTTATTGCCAGATCATTTCATATGCATCTGGAATTGCATACATTTTACATGATCTTGACAGGTTTGAACAGGTATGATCTTGCCTTGATCGTACCATATTTCAATCGAAAATTAACCCTTCGTTTGTAGTTAGATCATCCCGGATGCAATGGGGTTTACCCGGTTGGAAAATTATCTCCATAAAATACTCGGAATGTGAGTTGTAACAACCTTGGGGATTTAAATGATAAAATTTTCCCGTTGCAAAAGGCAGATAATTGAAGGATCCAAAGCGGAAGGAAAAGCGCGTAAAAAAGAGAGGCTTTGGAATTCGGAATGCTTCAGGGCGAACAAGCAAAAAAGCTTTGGAAGGTAGAGAGAAAGAGAGAAATCGGCATAAATGTAGAAAAAGGAAGTAACAGTGAATGGGCAGCGAACAACAACAGCAAAGGCGCGCGTGATGTGGCGCTGAAAAAAAAGCGAAAGGCCTTATGTACGAAAACCCGGCCTCCCACTCCTCTCGGGGGGAGGGTGGCCAGCCAGTCTGGTCTAAAGTGAATTGTTTTTCCTTCTCCCCCATGCAGTTAACCCGCAGCAGAAATCGACAGCAAAGCAGCAGAGCAGCCCAGCATCATCAGAGAAACCGGGGTAGATGTGTGTAACGTGTCTAACAGCTTTTCCTTATCCGGGGGGAAAAACGAGTCGAAAGTGGAATCAGGTGTAAATAGCGAAACGAAGAAGAAGTGATACGAAGAAGAAAAAAAAACATCATCCACGATCATCATCATCATCCTGGGTGAGAAAGTGTACGCAAGCATCCGTGCATACGCGTGAGTTGTGTGGTGTGAGCCACCGGTGAGAAAGTTTTCACGTTCGTTGCGCGGGCCGAGTGTGTGCGTGCGTGTAGTGTATAGGGTGTGAAAAATAGTGTAAAAAGAAAAAAGTAAGCCGCGCGATCAAGAAGCAGATTACTGCAAATGTGGGGTGAGCCCACCTGTTGCGAGAGTGCGTAGCGCAAAAGCATCGGATCATTGCACACGTGTGACATCAACGTGCGTGCGTTGTTTGTGTGTGTTTGGGTGGTGTGAGTGCGTGTTGGCAGCTTGCTTGTGCGAAATTTTTCTTGCTGATCGTGCACAACGGTACGGGCGATAAAAAAGGAGGAAAAAAAGCAACGATCATCACATAAAGTGATTCAGCTTTGTGTGTGCGTGCGTGCGGTCTATTGTGTGCCAACTGTCATCTCGTAGCACAAACCGATCACTGCTCGTTACTGAGATATCTCACCAGCCCGTGGCTCACTTGCTCTCACCTGCCGTGAGACGGTGACGTGAAAGCGTGATCTTTTGTTGCACCACCGTGCGCAGGTTGCTGCGGTTGTCATCACGAGCGGAATATCTTCCTGTTTTGCGGCACGCGGATCGCTCTAGCGGAACGTTGGATGTGTGTGTGCGTGTCTGGTGTTTTGGCGCCCGGAAGGAAATGTAATGTGTTTGGAAGCTAAGACACAAGGTAAGTTCACACGCTGTGCAGAAAGCTTTAATCGTATGATTTTTCTTTGTAGTATGTTGTTGTGTACATATAAAAGTGGAATTATATCTTTCGTTTTCATCGCTGACGCGGACACAATTCCATATTGCGTGTTGGTCGTCCCCGAACCCGGCTAACGCTGGAGCATTCGCTGCTGACGTCAGAGCTGTTGCGACCCGCCAATGGAACGTGGTCGAAAAGAAGGGGGTTTTGCATATGGAACAAGCGATACGTCACGCGCGCCACCCTGCATGATTCATGTCTGCACGGTTCGATCCATTCGCAAGCGTCATTTGTCCATTTGCATTCTTCTGGCGCCTGACGTTGCGATAGTTCTTTCTAGGTCTCCCGCTGCCGAAGGAATGCTCTGGAGGCGCATTCATTCCCAAGGCAAGGCGCGCGAGACGTGAAGTAATTTTGCTTCGCCAACCCGAAATGTAGCAAATTGCAATGGCGAGACGGACAGTACGGACGGTGCCACAATTGGGAAAATGTGGAAAGTCATTAAAATTGGCAACAACCGAAAAACCGTCCGCCTTTTAACGCGTAGGCTCGCACTGGTCAGCAATTGGTTGTTACGGTCCATCCATTCGCCCGGAGGCATTATGCAGGAATCCGATGGGATTGCTATTTAATACGCTTTTACGAGGCGCCCCACTATAAGGATACACCGGCCGTTGCGGAATGGCCTCCAGCGGATAACCGGAAGGCGTCAAGGGAAAGTGAAGAGGTGCTTTATTAGATCGTTTCGGTCTCTGCTGTGTTTTTTTTCTCGCCGACTGTTGTGGCCACGCCGTGGATGTCGCCTTTCGCTTTGAAAGAGTACGCCAGCTGACAGCAGCGTTTCGACACTATGGAGTGTGTGTGTGCTTTCTTGTTTCTTGCTTTCTTCTTTTCGTTGCACCGTGGAAAACAAGGCTTGACCGCCGAAAGCAATCGATGACGGCGCTAAATTAGGTGGCAATATGGACCTGGGTGAATAGCCTAAAATAGCACGATGAGCACCGCAGGCTTGTGATGGGATGTGAATTGGAGACATCTCAACGTGCCTACAGCGCAATCCATTGATCGCTGCCAATAATGGGCTGCGGTTTGAGATGAATGGTTTAAACCAGATGCTTTTGCTTTTGAATAAGGGTGGTAAATTGAATTGAGGGTTTTTTTTTCATTGAGGAAGATTTTGTACATTAATTCGTCTATTGTTTCCTAAACATGAGATGGCGGTTGTACCAATCTTATTGTGAATTATTTTACTTCTAAGAGGTTCGTCTTCTTTTTTTTGTGGTACTACAACTGCAAAAGGTATAGGAAATGTTTGCGAACCAAACGTGCTAGTTTAATTTATTTTTTCAAATTTTGTACCTCATTGTGAGTAATACGGCATTATTAAAAAAAAACTTCAAGAGATCTTGTCCTGTGATTTTTTAATACAGAAAAGCGTTCCGGTTGAGATTTTTGTACCGATTTAAGACCTTCGTGTCTCCCCAATTTCCACCATAAAAGCCTTAAAAAATTGCCTGCTCGTTTTCCTCAACTTGATTAAAAGTTTTACGCGATTCGTGCCCTTTTAAAATTTCCCCAACAATGTGGAAAAGTCATCAAATCGCATACGATCATCTTCGAAAAGGTTATGGGAGCTTCTAAATTAATTTTGGCTGGCAACAGCAAAAGTCAACCCCGTTCAAGAAAAGCTTTAATCAGGTTTTTACGTGCGGTGAATGAAATGCAACACAAAATTGTATATCCGGTCGGTTTACCCATATCGCTCGGTTCTTGGTTCGGACGGGATTTCCCTCCTTTTTTTTTGGAAAAGGTTAAGTTTCTATTGAAAAAAAAAAACAAAGATACGAACTGACAGTTAAGTAGGAAAGCCTATCAGCATAAAAAATAATCAACTTGTCCGTGTACGTATTACCCGTTCGCTGGGACAATGAAGAAAACATTAGCGGAAGGCGCTGAACCGCCCCTTCCGTCAGTGGTGCTGTATGAAGAGCGTTCTGTTTATGATTACCCACCTCGGGGTGGTTTTTTTTGTTCTTACTGTTGACAACCCCTTCAAGAAATGGCTCCATGCTTTTTTGCCCTGTTAACACGATCACAGGTGGGGTGCCAGGATCGCTCGCAATCGTGTGCTGTAGGTAATGTTCGGAATGTGACCTCTTTTTCGCTGTGCCGTGTAAAAGGGAGTATAAAACTCCCTTTCTCACGCATTCGACGCATGTTGACAGCAATAACAATATTAAGCCACCCTCACCCCGCACAAGGGTGTAACAAGTTTACTTACATGGCAGCAGGCAGGCAAGGGTCCTTTTGGGTTGCAATGTATTACACCGGAACATTGCTCCCCGTTTGCGTTGGATGATAATATTCTCCCCGAGCTTCGAGTACGGCATGATGAAACAACCCCACAAAATGGCAAGAAACGATAGTGATAATGACTTTCGTTTTTATTTTCTATTTTATACACTGTTTTGTTTCGCCCGAGTGGCATCAATGCGAAAAACCATGTCGGTAGCTTACGGCACACAAACGTTCCCGGTTTCGGATGGATCCCAATTAAATGAAATGAAAATGTCACCAAGATAAGTTTCGGTTTTTACCACACCCCCCCATGCCCATTTATTTTCTATTTTGTTTTAAGGATGAACGAAACTTTTAGTCCCCAGTGTGAGGTTTTACCTTCACGGTTTTTTGTTTTTGTCTTATCATGATCGTTGTAATGGTTGTGGTTTTATGATTTTACTACAGAAAAAAGCGTTTTTTTTTGGCATCCTTGGTGGAATTGAAATTGTACTACCGGAAGAGTTGTTTATGGAAACGGAATGAAAGGATAATACAACCCTTTTGCCCTACTCCAGGCAGGACACATTCCAATTTTCCCTTCATTTCTGTTTTTTTTTTTGTGGCGAAAGCTTCAACTATTTTTTTTTTTGCTCCCTCTCTAACCAGCTGGGCTGTAGTGATGGGTGATTTTTTTTCTCTCTCACAGTTTTATCCAACTCTTAATGGAGCTTCAACCAATAATTGACAAGAGAGCTGAAATATTAATATAAAACTAGAGAAAACTCATGCGTAAACTGGGGAAAGCCCAAAAAACAGAATGGATAACTTTTGAACAATATTTTTAAATAATACTCAAAAACTTGTGCAAAAAAATGTTGCTGGAAAAACTGGGAAAAAACTAAATTAATTTTTGTTTTAAGATTTGTGAAGTACATTCCGGTGAAAATCCGGTAGTCAAATTCGAAATCAAATCCGGAGTTGAATCTGAAGTCGAATTTGGAGTTGAATCCGGAATAGAATCCGGACTCGAATTTAAAGGTGAATCCGAGGTTGAATCCGGAGGTGAGTTTGAAGTCGAATCCAGAGTCGTTTCCGAGGTAGAATCCGAAATCAAATCTCATTCGGAGTAATCCGAAACACCCAATCCCGTGTTTGGCTTTTTCCGGATTCCAATCCGGTTTATATGCTCCGGATTCGGAATATACCATCACTACTGGGCTGTAGAAAGTGGTGTGCGGTGGAGAAAGGATAAAGTTGCATAATGTTTTCTTTTTTTCGCGCTGTTCTATTGCGTACTGTACAGATCATAATTTGTAGCAGAATCTGAAAATTAATAAACAACAAAAAAAGGAAAAGGACAAGTGTGGTTCGGACACACAGTGAGTCAAACAGAACGCTCAATGTCACCGGCACGGCGGATACGGAAACAAAAAAGAGGAATAAACGGAAAATCTCGGATGGTTTATGATGTTTCGTTACGCTGTGCTGCCGGAAAAGTTGATGATAAATTTGCATTTTGTCCCGAGCAAGCTCATCTGGTGTTTGGGCCTTTTTTTTCACCATTTGCTTTCGGAAGGTATTTTTCTTCTTCCCTCCGCAGGACAGGAGTAATTATTCACGGATTTTCTTTGCCACGCGGTGGCTTACAGAGGGGCAGTGGATTATTGGGTATGGCAATTGGAACTTAAATTGACACCGCCACCAGAAGAAGCAAGCCTTCGGACAAAAAAAAAGAAGGTTGTTTCTGCGGTGGTCAAAACGGGCTTGGACATTACACCGTAATTGGGTGTAGATTTCCCGTGGGGACTGAATGCGTCCAGTAATTTATTAATTTTTATACATTATTGTTCTGCCGGTTGGAAGGGGTACCTTTGTGAAGGAACAAGTAAGAAAGGATTCGAAAAAATAGTGCTAAAAGAACATTAAAAACATATAATAAAGGAAGATGATAATGAAATAGACTGAGATTACAGAATCGTAGTCAATTCGTTTATAAAAACGAGTAACAAAATAAAAAAAGAAGTCAGGATGAAAATTCAGTAAAATAAGAAAGCAAGAAAATATGAAACAAAATTTAAAAAAAAAACACATAAGAAAGATCATCAGTACAGTAAAACAATAAAAATAAACAAATGTTAGAAGTATTACAGTAAATATAAGCTTAAAAAAATTGTAAACCAATTAATTATTTGCTTGTTAGGCTCTGGGATTTGTTTTTAAATTTTCTAATCATCATTTTCTTCGATCAGGTTGTTTTTTTCTCTCTCTCTCTCTCTCTCTCTCTCTCTCTCAAGTAGCTTACGACTAAAGATGACTTCCTGTTGATACTTTTATAGGTTAGATCATCGCCATTTTTTTCTTTTTCCACCAGACCAGGAAGCTTGTCGTGTTTTTTCCCCATCACGATACACACTCTCACACACAAACCCACTCATACGTCCTAAGTTGATTTTACGCATCCAGTTTCTCTTTTCCTCGTTTCGGTCGGATGGAAGCCGAAATTGGTTCACTGTCGATCGCACTGGAGTCTTTGCGTCTTGAGCCGCGGTCGCGTTGAGCTTTTTTTTCTCCTGCCATTCGGTTTCGCGACTACGCAACGATCCGATCGAAAGAAGAAAAATCGAGGTTATGTTGAAGCCCTGTTTTGCAAGTTTCAGTTTCGTTCGGTGTAGTATCAACATCTGATTTTCTTTTATGTGTTTTCCGACTATTTTCCCTCCCACAGTTTAAGCTTTTGATTTTTTTTTCTTTTAAGTGAAAAGGACAGGAAAAGCTTTCGTGTTGTGTATTGGCACTGGATTCTCGTCTGACCACCGCCATCATGTCTCGTCCCATCAACCCCGTTTTCCAATCATTTGATCATCTTTTTCGCAAACAGACAGTTTCCATGCGAATGGGTTTCCGCTGCCGGATGTGAATGGCGGAAGGGTTATACATATGTGTGCGTGTGTTTGTCTGTACTACGCCACTTTTAAATGGCGTTCGCCACTTTTCGGATAATTTGTGCGCGCCACACCATTGAAACATTCCGTTCGAAGCATCGTTATCCGGCTCTTGCGTTTTTGGGGGAGCTTTTTGCTCCGAAAAAAGAAAAAGAAAAAGTGAAAATGATGTCTTCTGCTTACGCGTGCAACACCGCTTCGCCAAGCATATTGCCTATTGCACAATAGAAGGAAGTAAAAGTGTACAACAATGGAAGGAAGTTGCTCGGGTGGTGCCCGCTTGTTCATCAGTAGTCTCATATTTATTTTATCGTCTTTTTTTCTCTTTCTTCTGTTTTGGAGGTGCCGTTTTTTGTTGTTGGTTGGCTTACTTTTTATTCGATTCTATTCTCTTGTTACACTTTTGTTTTCGTAACATTTTACAAAGCTGCTTTTGCGGGATGATGCTACTGTTGTGTTTTCGGTGGTGGTATTGCGTTGCGAAGGCCAGCTTTTACCCCTTTTTTGCCCTGTTGCACGATATTTCCTGCATCCATTCTTTGCCTAACCATTTCACTGTTTTTCTTTAATTTTCCGACCCAACATCGGAACGAGGAAATGGGGATGGGTTTTTGTTGGAAGGGTTTTATTAATTTATTTTCGTATCTCAACATACTTTTTCAATTTTTTTTTCTCTCCCGATTGTATCTCAGCTCGGTTATTGATAGTCGGAAAATGGCGTTTTTTATTTACTTTTTATGAATTTCCCAATCAGGTAGATTTTTTTAATTGTTTTTTTAAAATATCACTCCACTTGAGTTGGAAGTTGTATAACTCAACGGTGGGTGTAAACGTACGTAACGGGCCCATTTCGCAAAAAAAAATCTTCAACTGCATTAAAACAAACCAAGATTACGCGTGTAAAACGAGAGAAAAAGACGAAGAGACAGAAATGTGTGCTTAATAACGCTCAGCAATATAAATACAAGTTCAAACCATTGTTTTTTTGGTCTTCAGCTCAAGATGAGTGGGAGTTATCTTTATCCCAACAGGGAAAAAAGGAAAAGAAAACCCATCCCACCCCGTCGGTAAATGCCATAAAAATGGTCAACTGGAAAATTTATGAAAAACCCCACACTGCTCTGCTGCCTTGTGAAACGATTACGAGACCCGGGGCCCATCGCTTTTCCTTTTTGTCTGCGCCAGACAGCGAAACAGGTAACACACAAAACAAAGCACAAAACCTGAGGTTCAGGTTAAACAAAAACAAAAAAACATTGCACTTACACAACCCGATTGCAGTGTGTTTCCACCCCGCTCGTTACGAACACCATCCACCACCACCACCACCACCAGAGTCTCTTGTCAGGCGGTCGCCTGTGTTCGGAACATTTTGTAGCGGGTTTTCCCGACGTGAAAAGAAAAGTGCTTTCCTAGTGGGGTAACCTATATGTTACCGTGAGGCGAAATTTTTCCTTCCCGATTTTTCGCAATTCTGTACGGAAGTGCGACCTCGGGGGCCATCCTTTTGCCGCTGCCAAATGGAATGGTCCAAAGCGGTTCGGCCAAAAGCGAATGTGGCTGGCTGTAATGTGCTCTTCGCCGTGTGTGCGGTGCGTTGGCCAGCGTGTGTGTAAGTGTGGTGTGTTATGCTGTGGGCACTAATTAGTGTTTCCATCACCACCGACAAACGACCGACGGTGACGACGATGACGACTACGTGGCTGGCACGTAATCAGGCCATTACCGGTTTCTGAAGCGGATGCGGACAAACACTCCGTAATGCTGGTGGTGGTGGTGATGCACTAGCCAGTCGCACCATACAGTGTATTGTGGTAGGGGTTCTTTTTTTTCTGCTGCAACCGCTGTCAGTTTGCCTGCTGCACCTGCCGTTTTACCATCGGGAAGGTTGGTGTTGTAACAAACTGAGAAGAGTCATAAAAGGAGAGCAGGGAGGGGGGGGGGGAGGTTTGGAGAATGGCCAGTAACAATTCAGGGTGTGTGCATATGGTGGAGATGCATTACTAACAGGTTGCCGCTGCATTGCTGTATCTGGTAAGGTGTAATGCACTCCGCATAACTGCAGTCCGCAGAAACGAGAAGGTTTTCGCACGAGAATCTGAACGATACTAGCTCGTTTAGTATCTTTACTAGCTGCTTCAATTACGCTCTAGACGGATAAGCACGCACGGGTGTATATTATATTATGTTTTCGTTTACTGTGCTTTATTTTTTTGATTTTAAATTTAGTTTTTTAAGTAACAGCATTATTTTTATTTTTTTTATTCTGCTTTCTTATGTAGTTGCTTATTTTTAAGTTCTTTTATAAATATTTTGTTACATTATAAGTAGCACAGATTATTCACATAACCTTACATAAGTGTTATAGGTTGTTTGTAAACAACTTTTCCTTTCTCTTATGGTCGGCTACTGTTTATTGTTCTGTTTTGGAATTTCTTTCAATTTTTGTTGATTCTCGGCAAATTCATGTATATTTTTGGTTTATAACATTTCTATTTAATGAGTTGTTGATTATCTTTTACCTAAATTTTTTTAAAGTAAGACTTAATAAGTCTTAGTAAGTTAATTTTCTCCAAATTTAATATTTATTTTATTTTATTTTATCTTTTATTTATAAGAAACGGCCAAGGCCGTATTGTTTAAAGAGAGAAACTTAATCTAGATTAAAATTCACGTTCGATGGGAGACATTTCCTTCTCCAAACCGTGAAAGGGCACCTTATCCCGGGTGTAATCGGTTGTTATTTAATATTTATCAATAATTAAGAATATAAATTTTTGTTCATACCTATATCAAAGTGGAGAGGGTTTTTAACTCAAGAATCATTACGAATAACCAACTCATTATGTTAAGTAAAAAGGTGTGAATTTTGAAATTTGAAAGCTCAGTAAGTTTTTGTTGGACAAAATTCAAGTAAATGAAATAAAAAACTGCAAGCGAACAAGGTCATTGTAATTTTTTTACACCGGAGTGTCAATTACTGCTATTAGTTTTGAATATTTTATTTAATACGATAAAATTTAAAATAGCTTATTCTGAAGGTTAGATTGAAGAGTGACTAATTCGAAGTAATATAGAGGTTACTAGTGAACTAATGTGACGCTTTGGAGCTTTGAAATAGACAAAGATTTGTTCATTGTAGATTGCTCAGAAATAGTTGGAAGTAGTTGTGCATCTGTTCGAGTGAATTATGCATATCCTAGCAGAGCGGTAGAATAGTGTATCCGGGCGACATTAATTTTATTAACTTTAGCTACTTTTAAAAGCATTCAAAAACTATATCACGTTTGGAAAGATTGTTTTTTCTTTCGCTTAATCATAATTATAATTTTAATGGTTTATTATTGATATCGGAAACTAATACGTTGAATAGTTCCTCAGGGCATAACTGTCATCCTCATTTTTTCTTTTTACTTTTTCGCCTAACCAAGAATCATTTCACCTTGGGAATATAACAAAACCTTTGAAATGGCTTTAGGGATACCGCAAACCGCAACGTCTTGGAAGAGAACGTTTGCACAGAAAGTTACATCGGTCATATCAACTGATGCGACTGCTGTTGATGCTGATGTTATGGGTTGTCCCCATTCGGTTGACTTACCCACTTTCGATGTTGATGTGGCAGTGTATGCGATGTGTGGTGACGGCGATTATGACGATGATTGGGAATGTCTCCGATTCGTTGGTTGCGTGGGCGATGCATTACTTTTTCCCCGTCTTCGTCTCGGTATAGTGGTTCAACATTATATGCGCACAATTATGATGTGTAATACTAAGATTTTGATATTTATGAAAAAATGTGTTACTTGTACTTAATTTTATATATTTTACTTATTCATCGAAGTTTACTAACTGAAGTTGAAGAATATATTAATATTTAAGATTGCTCAATTTAAGATTTGAAAGCATTTATCTGAACTCATATTTATAGATATATTTTTCGTTGTGTTGTATTTGCTACCTAATTATATCTTCCCTGTTTCGCTAAAATTCTAGAACTCCTTACATGCCCGTTGGATTTTATCACAAAAAATAACACACGGAGGATCACCGAACCCTCAAGAGGTTGACAGCGATGGCACCCCTTTCTATCCAGGGGCGTGAATTTGACGGTACGGTCACGTTTGCACGTTTTCCCCACTTTTTCCCCCGAGCGCATCTTCCCGGGCGTTCTTGCTCATCACCGCTGGAAAAACTTGCTGACGCGCGCATTACCATTATGTTTTGATTGGATGGCACATAATTAGAGCGTATCATAATGGTCTTTGCCACATCTTATCCCTTTCCAATTGAGATCTTTTTTTTGCGATTTGCTGATGGGTGTTGGTGCAATTTGTGGCTTAGAATGGTTACCGTGTGCAATTTGGAATTGAGACATTGTGCGCGAAGACACTGGAACACTGGCACTTCGTATCGAAGAATTTTATGTTCATGTCAGGGTGGGGGTGGGAGCTTAAAAGTTATCGATTGGATGGCACACTGGAACTTTTGCACCAAAAAGAAAGGTTACGCTAAATTGTGAAACACTAATTCCTACTTAGAACGCACCTAACTTAACCTTCGTCTACTTGGTGGAAACCTTTGCGGTGGATGAAGAGCACACCAGAAAGGAACGGGAAAATTGGCAGTGGACATTTTTACCCAAGCTGTTGGCTACTTTATGGGCACCATTTTGCTTTCGTCCCTAATGTCCCATCCAAGAACGAAACGCATTAGAGAAAGTGTAATATCCTGTCGGTACTTTTCGTCCTTCCATTTACCATCGAGGGAAGGACATCGACAGGAGGACGCATGATTGTTGGCATTTGTCGTACCATTTGCTCCCCGGAACGTGTGTCCTGCCGGCGTTGCCCGGGACCCCTGTCCCCAGCGTTCTAGTTAACGCAAATTAAATGACCCCGGGAGACAGCATGATTGCTGTCCTCGGGAGACCCGAAAAAAGAGGATCGAACTTTGGGTAGTATCAAGAATGGGGTTGTTTTTTTCCTGGCGGTCCCAGACAGCGGTCCAGTTGTGGTCTTACTTAGCCAATACTTTCTGTGCAGAGTATGGTTTGCGGTTGAAACCACTTATCGTTACCACTCTCTCTCTCTCCTTCTCTCTGAAGGAATGGTTTTTGGTAAGCATTTAAATGGGGAACTGTTTGTGAAAAAGTGTTCAATTTTAACGTAATAAGAAGATCACTTCTCCGGCAATATTTGCACAGTTTTGAACAGTTCGAACAGAAAACTAAATGGTCGAGAATATCATTTACCCACCTCACTTAAGGGAAGGATGGAGACCCTATTTTGCAATGGGCTTAATTTTCAGTTCATTTCGTAATAAAAGCTGCTAAAGATGGCTTCATTTTTCGCACACATTTCGGGTCAACCCGTGTTTGTCCTTATGACCGGAAAATGGGTCTCCTTCGAAGGTTATGTCTCGATTTAGGTTGCCCATAAGGGGGTTCACGGGATGCTGCACCGATGTCTTCGGGAAAATGGAATGGCTCATTTTCTCCACACGTTTGAACATCGTAGAAGCGATGGCGTAGAGAAAATAAAGGTTATCATTTTTGTGTTCTACCGTTCAACTCCTCGTCGTTTAGCTCACCGGGTTTTCTTCATTTACCCTGTGTCGACAACTTAGGTTTTGATTTTCGGACTTTCCACAATCTTTTCGTTGTTGTGGAACCCGTTTCGCATCGTTTAACCGGCCGAAACCAGGCAGTGGCTGAGACAGCTTTTTGCTGCATGATGATGGAAATATTTGAGGTTTTGTAAGAGGGGTTTTTTTCTCTGCTGTTGCTGCTGTGTGATCCTTTATGTTGGCAGACCGTAGAACACGAGGACAGAAAATTCAATTTCATCCTAACGCGATTGCGAGACGGTTGGGTTATTGCATACGACATTATTAGATATGTTCGGCCGTAAGGCCGAAGATTTGATCCCGCTTTACATCCTGGGAACATGGTGCCGGCACACACGTATCGTTTCGCACAAATGAAATGTAATCGGAAAGGCAAGGGAGAAAAAAAAGAGGTAATCGTCCGTACGAAATTTGGACTTTTATTTTACACAAAATCAAACTTCTTGCCACGTAAGAGGGCGGGCCAGAAGGAGAAAAAACTCCGGTAAGGTTATCTTGCCTGCACTCGGTTGTATCATGTGGTATTGTTTTTTTCTTTGTGTTTAACTTGTAACTTTTCCCTTTGTTTGGGGTTTTATTCCTTCGTTCGCTAGACGCAAAACAAAAAACCCTCAAATCCTCTATTTCCCGTACACCGACAGAACCATGACTTTTTGACGTTCTAATACAGTCACGAGATGATGTTGTGTGTAAATCGGCCGTAACAGTGGCGAAGAGCAAGTAGGAGCCGTATCGAACACACGTAAGCCTTCCGGAAGCTCTCGAACATTGGTAAAAACATAATTCCTGTCGGCGCTGATGCGTGATGAGGTCCGTGCAATGAGGGAACTGCTGGCCACCATTGGTGGGAAACCTTCTGCCACGCGATCCGTTGTGAGTGTGTGTGTGGGTTTTTTTTCTCTCCTCCGTCATTTTTGCTTTGCTTCACCTTACAAACCGTTGTGTAAACTCTGTGGGTACGGACGGATTACGTGACACGAATGGAAAGCTACGGAACCTTCTCCCTTTCAAAACCGGGTCAAAAAATACGATGTTACGAAATGGTGTATAATTCCACACGAGCAGGAAACGAGTACTGGAGCAGTGGTACTGGAATACCAGACCAGACGGGGGAGGTGTAGAACACCAAAAAAGAAAAACGAATTTTCCTTGCCTTGTTTGCAATGTTGGCGGCGACAGAATCTCAATCTAGTTTTGTGTATAAAGTGTAATAAATATGCTATGGAAACATTGTAACGCAACAATCGAGTGATCGAGACGAGATACGTGTTCGGTCGGACGATCCTTCAAATCATTCTCGTGTCACCCAAAAATCAATTGCATTGAATTCTGATTTACGTCCTTTTTGGGGAATCATTTCATGGAACAATCAAAACTAAACTTTTAAACACCGATTGACTTGGGAAGATTGAGTTTCAAAGTAAATAATTAAATCCCTCGATGGGTTTTGGTGTAATTGTTTACAGACATTTATAATTTTACCTTTTGCGAGCAGATGCGGATCAAAGACAAGAAGCCTCCGGGTACTGATGGATGGAGTAGCTGTTAAAATATTGATACAACAATCCGTAATTCGTGCTGTCTCAACGATAACGTGTCTTATTTAATTACAAGCATGGGAAACAGATACATCAAACAGAAACTACATCGAAGAGTATTTTGTACAGATATTACGTTGATAATGCCAAAGTTGGAAACAGTATCTCAAATGTTCAAAAATTTAGATGTTGCACGGGAGTATACCAATTCGGGGCTCTTCCATTTGATGCTATTTAATTGGAATCTTGGCATCATCTACTTTATATACAAGATGGAAAACCTAGAGTAGTACATTAAGTACAGAGGTCTGTAGGATATTCTGTTGAAAACTACTATAGCGACTTTTCATCGTAGAAGATGTATTTGGGAACTATTAAAAAGCATTCTGAAATTAAAAATGAACCACTAATCAGATCTCCACGATGCTGCAGATCTTGGAGCAGTAGGTGGAGTAGTAGCTCCACTCTTTCCATCCCTCCATCATCAAGTAGCTCCACTCCTCCATAGCCAGGGTATATCTTTACAACTTCATTAGCTCCTTTTAATTCCGGCCAAGACTTGTAAGAATGACAGTGGCCGGCGTTACAACTCAGGTGCTGGCTTTTGAAAAACTCTCAATGTACTTCGCTACCTTCAAGGGTCTGCGCCGAAGAAATGGTTTAGCCTGTCTCCTCTTCAACATTACGTTAGAGAAGGCAATCGGCGGCTTGAGAGAACTTCAGAAACTCTATGAGTCGATCCAGATCTTGGAATACGCTGATGATACAAGTATAATTGATTTACGGTTCTCCTATGTAGCAAATGTCGTCCAGAGGAAAGACAGATCAGACGGTGGAAAACCTTGGGTTGGGGATTGTCAAGACAAAAACCAAAATGATGGTGGCCTCGTATGTGATACAATGAAGGAGTCGTTATAAAGACATGCACTATGAGTTGCATCATGAACTTACTATCATCCAGTTTTGAGTTAGGTAGGTCACGTCATGTGAAAGACACCGGTCAACCCAGAGAGAGACCTTATCGACCGTCCTCATGGTAAGAGCAAACTGAGGTGGAGTGATGACGTTAATGCGCCCTTCACAAAGGCACCAGACCGTGAGTGATTTGGATAAGTTCCTCTGCAGGTCAAAACCGCGAAGCGGTTGTTACTCCAGCTAAAACAGAAGCATCTAAACGTCGAAACAATCGAAAACTGTACCAGTACGGATCGGCCGTCCGGACGCGATGCGGTCCCGCTTTATTTACCAAATCAAACTATTTCTCAAGCCGGATGTTAAATTAAAGTTTCTGATGGAGATTAAATTTTCCAACCCGCTTTCAAATGCTGCGGTTTTTTCCAATTCCAACCCAAACACGCTACGCTTCCGCAAGCGCCGGTTAGTTGTACAGTTGAAAATCTCGGCCAGAAATCGGTACGGGTTATGCTTCGATGTAATTGTAATTTTCCCTCCCGGTCGTTTTGTGTTGTTTGAGCTTTTTGCTGAGCTTCAGCTTGGTTGTACTAAACCGCTCTTAACGTGCATTTGTGCTGTTTCGGTCCACAGTTTGGAAAGCGAAAGGGGCTAGGACAGCTCACCTAGTTTTTCTTATTTTCAATCCCATCGCTAACCGGTTCGGAGGGGGTGCCACGAACGAAGCAGTAGCACATAAAAATAAAGCGTAAGAAACAATGGTTCATCAAGCTGCTAAATAACGATAAAACTTCAACCGACCGGAAGGGCGCGTGCTGGTGGTTCCCAATCGGGCATCATCAGCTTAGCGCGCAGGAAGGGCCGCACTATCAGTGGAGGTGAGTTTTCCCCATCCCTTCTTACAGTAAAGTCGATAGACAAGTTTGGTTTTTCTGCGGTTCGCAGGATGGAGAATGTTTTGCTCCGTGTTTTATCACGTTCGGAAGTACCGGAACAGGACGAAGTTGGTGGTCGTTTGACGGGCGAGTACGCAAACACCTTCTATCGTTGTTTTCCCGGGAACTCACGGTTTCGCTGCTGAAGGGCGGGCCCGGGTTGAAGAAAAGATCGGTCGAAAGATTCTGCACGAGTAGAAGGAAAACGCATCAACGTCAACGTCTTTGCCGTTGTGGTAAATCTACTTGAGAAGACCACAAGATTTTCGAGCAACGCGAGATATGGAAGGCGACTTCTTACCGGACCGGTTCCATCGCCATAGCTACGTCCCCGTGAGATGGCCGATGGGTTTCTGCACGATGGAATTGGGATGGAATTGAAATTGGTTTCTTCCTACACCTGCCAGGCTTCGTTTCCTCGCAGTGGAAAAAGTGCTGCAACAATCAGGAACGCAAGTGTTCTTCATTTACCCCGTTAACCTTCGGGAGCCATAGGGCAAGCGATTGGATACAAGTGCGAGAATTAGATTAGTGTTTAGCATGGATCCTGTTACCGTTTTATCAGGTTTCGTTACCAGAGGTTTGTGTTTGTGTCATAGCGGTATGTTTTGGTAATTAATATGTGAAGTAGCATAGAGCATATTTGATGTTAGAACTCAATGTTGGAGCAATTTTTCGACCATTCATTCCTGTAAGTCCCAAGAAAAGATCTAGATGAAATTTTGAGGATTTTTTACATCATTCTCCTCAAAAAAAAAATGAATGTCTTTTTAATACATAATAGACTTAAAGAAGAATATGTTGAAGAAAAAAATTGCACCATTTTAAGCAATTGCATAAGTTTTTAACATAATTTAATAGCGACTCTACCCTAATTACGTAGAGGACAAAAGTATAGATTTCTTTAATTTCTCAATTCTGAAATTGATGATATGTTCCTCCTCAATATTTCAGCCAAAAACGAATTTAAAAATTGACAAACTTAATAACACTTCAGGAAAACCATCTTTTATACTAACAAAATGTAAGTGGTTTTTGGGGATAATCAAGAAATTTAAATCCATATGCAACATTTTCAAATTCGCGTATCTCGATTCTGTGTAACTCGGGAAAATTTCATTTGAAAAATAATTGTATTGAATGAAAATAATAATTCTATTGTATCTCCTTATAAGTATAAAATATAATATTTGGAATCCTTATTTAATACAAAAATTAGAAGATTTACCTGGGCGCCTTAAGGGTTACCACAGCTCGGCTTCAACTCGACACGATTACAGCGAGAACGTTACGCTAAAAGGGCATTTCGGGGGATAGTTTGGCTTTAGCTTGATCGTTTCACCATCGTTTGCCTCCAGCCGTTCGTGTGGCGTGGTGTGGCAAATGTTATTATTCTAGCTGTCTTGGGAGAAGTAATGTTGCGACAGGTTTGTGATCTCCGGCAGATACACCGGTGACCGGTCCTTACTTCAATCCATAGCACCGAAGATACAATCGAGGGAGATGGTAATTATGGGTCCTGTTCTTACACACAATCTAATCGGAATTGGCAGTGAAATCTTGCGTCTTGGTACATTGTCTTCCTTTGGAATTATTCATCCACAAACACACACACACAGAGGGGTGTGCGCCGGTATATAAAAACACATACCACGCATAGCACGGCCAAGACTCGTTAACGAAAGTGTCTCGAAGCCGAAATTTTGAGGTGAAAGTTTTGTCTCCCTGACCGCTGACGGTGTGTTTCCGCCTGTCACACCGCAACCGCTTTTCTGTTTCCCCAGTCCCAAAACGGGGCTTGGCCTGAAGTTTCTGACTCTTTCTAATTTTTTTTCACATTTTTACTGTTTTTTCACTTGACGTTGGGAGGTGTTTTTTTTTTTTAATTCACCAAACCGGAAGCACGGGAGATCGTGCGGGAAGCTGTGTGGAAATAATTGAGCGAAAAGCGGACAAGAAACACGGTCGATGGCAAAACGACTAGATGGAGGATTATTAAGGGTAAGAAAGGCAAAAGTTTGGAATTTGTTTGGGCATTCCCGCCGGGGCACGGTACCCCTTTTCCCCTTTGCCCCGCTATGTTTGGACCACTGCTGATCTTCGGTTCTTTGTAGCCGAGCACTTTCATTAGAGGTAAAAGCATCGTCCCAGCATGGTTGGCCGTAAGGGCCGTTGCGGGATGGTTAAAATATTACAAAAGGTTAACGTTAAAGTCCCCGAAGAGTGCCCCGGCGGGAGCCATTGTATTGGGAAATGGATGTGGAACTTGGAACCACCCCTCCAGAAAAAAAGGAGAACATTATGTTGTAATAGTGGAGTGGATTGTGTGGATAAAAGTTCCGATTTCCGGTTCTTTCCCGCCCGGAAGCAACCCGTACCCGCAATCGATGTACCATTGTTCGGGAATGCGCCCCTTCGCCGGTGTACCAAAGTTTACAAAGAGAGGCAAAAGCTCATTTGTAACACCAAATGAAAATGGAAAGCTTTACAAAACGTCTGGCACCTGTGCGGCAATGAACGCGCTGCGTACCTATCACAATGAGATATAGTTTATTTATTAAGATAATTTGTTTAGTAATAATGATCAACTTAATCTGATACCGTCGTTCAGTATGCAATACATTGTACCGTGTACCATTTATGACGGGAGAAAAACTTTGCACCGTTCTAGGTAATACACCAAAACCCCGAAGGGACGGAACCTTTGCGCTATGGAAGGCACGCCGACCAGCGCACAGGATCGGGAGACGCCTAATAGATATGGTGGTGCTTTCTTCCGGGCGTGAGGCAAAGGGATTCCATCGGGGTTCGGCATTATTTGTGGCATTTGTGGCATTCGCTGTTGCCTTTTGCGTAAAGAGCACCCGGTGGGGCGCTACGCAAAAAGTTATGAATAATAACTACACTGATCGTGTAGCCAAACGAGCGCGTGATGCCGTTTGTTTTCTGCTGCTTCTTCTGGTTACGAAGCCCGGGGAAGTCCATGGTCCCCGGCAGGCATAGAGATCTGGGCACACTACGGCTGCTGCTGCTGGCTGGCTTCCGTGTGAATATTCCGCGTGATATGGGGAAAGGTGACTGGTGAAGCTGTAACGAAGAGTAACCCATGTGCTCCGGTGCCACGGTGCGTACATGTTTCCGTTGGGTTGAAACTTTAATGGAAAACTGCCAACCACCAGTGTCTAACCAACGTGGCGTTTCACCCGTAGTGAGCTTTCTCGAGGGATGTGAATCGTGTTCGTGCGGTGGGAAGGGTTTGGAAGGAGTGGAACTTTCGTTACGTACACTGGTGGGAATGTGTTTAATGGATGTAAAATGAAAGAATTAATCTATTGTTGGGAGATTACTTTTAGCGCGTCACAAAAGGTTTGTTGCGAAAGGGGAGTATTTTCTGATTAGCGTCGTTTTCAGTTATTGAAGTTCTGTTGCACAGTTAAACAAGTCTTACTGACATGTTATAGGGCTAATACGTTCCAGGTTGTGACTCTTGTTACCTATACTATTCTATATCGTATCGTATACTAGTCTATAGGACTCGAATATCTAGAATTTGACACATCTCAATTGCTGTTAACTAGAAACTAATATTTATTATAAATAATTTAGTTAAACAGGCAAAACATTATCTTTGAAAATTTTTTATCAGATAAATGACCAGAGATGTGATTATCGGAGACTATCTTCTTTTTCTTAAACAACCTGTTTGGCACATTTTACAATCTGACCGTCTAATGGCTTTCTAGACTTTTCGATACCATTTAGTTGGACATTCAGTCTTCATTACGTGGGAATGGTCCGAATGGAATTTGAATCCCAGTCCTGCCGTGTGAAGTTCTCGCTCACAGAGCCATTATCCTTTTGGATCGATTGGACCCAATGTGACCATTTGGAACTTTGAAATAAACAAATTATTGTCAAAAAATTGTGAAAATCCCACATTGCTTATTCGAACTGGTTTGTTTGGAAGTGCCAAGAATAGCCTGGCCCACGTCTACCAACTGCAAGCCTCCGAGTTATTCTTTATCGTGGCGCTATGCCATGCTTTGACGCAAGCAACATGTTTTTTTTATTCAAGTAGAATGGCTGGGCAGTATTGCTGAAAATTAATCTATGAAAAATTGAAATCTTTTCAAAGTATGCAAACAGTGTTTAGGATCACTTTTTTTCGATATACAGTATCTAGGAAACGTTGAGATTGTATTAAATGTACCTATTAGATTACGACCACGGCACCAAGACCTCCAAGTCTCATCACAATATATAATATTTGTTATCGATTCAAAAACAGATCGAAAAACTATGCATTGAAATTGAATTTGTCCAGTTTTTTCAAAGGGATTATAATAGCTAATGTTTAAGCAAGTTAAAAAATCCAGAAGCTATTTTCAACATTTCAAAATACTGTAATACTTGAGCTACAACTTTTTTTATGCCCTGCACTGTATTATTCAATTTACTTGCTGCGACGTCCAGAGGTAGTTAGAAGAATTTTGGGCAAAGGGTTGTCCAGGGAGAGAGAAAGCGCACGGAAACTTACGCGTTTGCTATTCTTATCCTCACCTCTCCCTTATCCAACTCCCACCGTTCTCTACGCTTCCGAATCGGATCCGGATGTAGCCCGGACTGCTCGTTTTGCCTGTCTCCAGATATCCCCAACTGGAAAGCCTCGAGCGCCTGGGGGGAGGAAAATTTCTAGCCGCGTCCGGAGATAGGAGGGAAGGAAAGGACTCTTAATTGTGCGGAAAATTGGGTTCATTGAAAATGAAGCTTTAGCACCATCGCTTCTTGCACTCCAGCACATCCTCCGCTTCCCCTATCACGCTACTTCAACTTGCCACCATTCCGTAGCGCACGCGTTCTATCTTTGCATCACGTTCTGCATGCGTTCGAGCTCCGTGTTAGCTACCGATCCCCTGAGCGGTGCAGCAAAATATACACTGCCCTGGTGGCAAAGACCAACTTTTCCCACTCAATCGCGCACATTGCAAAGGTTTTCACGGAAGTGATTGGACGACCGTTGTCGGGTTGTGGTGCGCGCGTGATATCGTGAAGCCAGCAGAGTACGCGCACTGGTATCTGCTTGTTTCCTCTTTCTTTTTTTTGTTCTCAACCTGGATGAAGGGATACCGAGTTGACGGACGGGCTGTTAACCGACAATGGCACTCGTTGGGCCGGCTGATCGTACGAAGCATGCCCCCTAGGGTTGGTGTGTAGCAAAAGTTTGCATACGTGGTTAGATGGAACCCAATCAGAGGATACAGAATAAAGAAAGGCAATTGATACAAATAATGCAGAATCGTTGCGGAACGCGGGAAGGAAGATGCATAATTGCTATGGAAAGTTTTCCGATCGCAGAATTGCGTTCCGTTTCCTGTGTCGGTTACGACCAGGGTTCGTGTGAAAACAAAAGGGGTTGTTTAAGGTTTTATTTGTTTCGGTGGTTAGCAAACTTTTTATCTTTAATTAGTTTGTTTGTTTTTGTTTATTGCTGGATGCCTTTTTGCGATTCTGTTATGGTGGGGATTTATATTCTCGTATTCTTAAATGATTTGCTCAAAAACTTCAAATTGCTAACGACGTTAGTTAATGTATAACTGTATTAACGTTAATTAATATTTTGAATTCGGGTTCCTATAATACTAGTATTTCAACAATGTATTTTTTTTTTAATTTCCTTTATACACTTATTTTTTACTGATGTACTATTAGCTCTTTAAAAGCATATTGATTAATGCAAGGATTGCTTAAACTTTGAATATAACTTGATCATAATTGCGTAACAGTAACAGCAATATATTTTTCCCTGTTTATTGCTATTACCCCCAAGCTTTTATTTTATAGTTTTTCGAATTGTTTTCTTCTCGTTTGTATCCACTTATAGTTTAAATTTGCGTGTTAATAAACTCCTCTCATTAACAAACATGTGTAAAGTGCTTGTTATCTAAATTAAGATAACATTTATTTATGGTTCTCAATTGCTTCCTCCATTTGATGTATATTAATGATTTCTAAGTTACGATTAAAAAAATGTTCAATTTGTCGCATTTGGTCGAAATATGTTACGGATATCTCCGTCCGCTGATTTGTCAATGCCATATTTTAATTGGCGTGATTGAATTATTTGTTTCGAAAAAATAAACGAGAAATTTGACATTAAAATTTAAAAAAAATATTTTCAACATGCAAACCTAAGCCTAACGAGTAGAAAAAACCCACCCAAACCGGAATTCGCTTTGCCAGTTCTTGCTGGATATGTAAAGGGTGGAAAAAGAAATAACATAAAAAAAAACAAACTTCCAAACGTTGTCGCGACAACACTTCTTATATCACCCACTCACCCGAACGCGCCCGCAAGCCAATCGATTTCTTCTGGACGTGTTCGTAGACAACATTGTTGCACTAACCCACGTTTCCTTCCCTTGGCTCGTGTGTACGTATCCGTTCAGGGTCTTTCCGAGTCTTGTGGCATGCCCGATGTGCATGTTGTTTTGTTTTTGCTGTGTTCTTTAGCTTTGTTTCGGGAGTTACGTTGGAATTTCTTTTGCAAACGGTTGTTTTTCTTCCCAGCAAAGGACATTTGCTTCAATCACTATTCTGGTCATGTTGAGGTTGTAGAACTACTTAAGGGATTATGTTTTAGAGTCTTTTTTGCGTTGATATCTTTGGGGTTTAGCGTAGGTTTGCTTAAATATCGTCTGAAAAAATGTAAAAAAAGGTTTTTTGTTTCTTGGAATATTGGGAACAAGGCCTTGGATATTTCATTTCTATATATTTAAATTAGTTCAGTGAAAATATTGTTAATGAACAGATAAAAAATAACTGAAATCAATACTTGTTCCCAACAACATTGTATTTGGTTCGGAAACAAAGAACCACTATTACAGTTGAGCTGCAAATTGATCCTTATTTATATTCTGTCACATCACGTTTTGTAGGGCAAGTTGAATATTATTTCCATTTTTTATCTGTGCAAGAAAAAAGTGTATCGGAAATACGAACATTTTCCTTCGCTTCATTTGCAAACACAACAGCTGTGCAGGTGGGCCTTTGTTCGGGCACGAAATGTGTGTCACTTTTGAAGAAGAGTCCGTTCTGCACTAGCCATTGCATCCGGGTCGATGGGTTTTGTTTATAATTGCAGTCTATTTCAACGACACATTGCCATAATCCCATTGGTACGGTCCGGTTGCTCTATCCGGCTGAATTTGCAGGACATCATCAACATCGAAAGCGATTTATTTCTGATCCAATTCAGCCTCCAACGCTGGGCAGCGCTGGAATCCGTAAAGCCTCACGTTTCTTTTCTGTGTGAGGTGCAGCCGAAAGCGAATGGCTGTTTTTGTTGCTTCATCCCTTTTGCTACAAATCGCACCATCCCGGATGTCCGGATGCCGGATGATGGCGATGATAGTTTGGGCCGAGATTAGCGCCGAGGAAATTGGAGAAAAGTCGCAGACAAATTCGATTACACTACGGAAGGGATTGACAAAGCTCGTCCAGCATTAGAGGATGATTGTCAAAAATAAGCTCCATTCGTTTCGAAAAACCGTCCGAAAGATTCCGAAACGGAATGAGTGAGAGGGAAAGGAAGCTACCTCCCCATTGGCGACGCACCATAACGCTTACGAAAGCGAGGAAAAGGGCCTTCTCTCTAATTCGGTGCACACGAGTGCGCCGCCCATCACGATTGGCCTCCTCCCTCCTTCACAACGGGTGGTGGACCCGCCAATCAAGCTCGCTAGAAAGCGAATCGAGAGTGAAAATGAAGTGCTGCAGCTAAGATATGGTGGCAATGATTTTGATGATGATGGCGAAGATGATGATGATGATGAGGAGGATCTGCTGTTGTTACCCCGAAGATTATATGGACGGCGTGGTAGACATTCCATTTTTGGGGAGCTGTTGACGGACGGACGGACTGGTGGCCTTTCGCCCAGTGCCGCCCAATGCAAAAGATGGCTTTTTGAAGCTTTTTTGATTGAACTACACTACGGTCCGTGGTTGTACGTGCGTTTGTGTAGGTGCACGAGTTGGATGGCGTCATAGCAAAACGGTTTGCCACGCGTCGCGTCCGGAGGTCAGACATAAGTCTAGCATATATGTGGGAGATTGAAATGTGTCTAGAATGATGTTTGGATGGTTTATTAAGTGAGGGTGTTTTTCAAACAGACATTCAAATATTATGTGCAAGCTTAATATAGTTTTTTTTACCCGTAAGACACCTGTTAATAAATCTTTCAAAATGTCTACTCAACTGTCATCTAACGCAATACCAATATGGTGAATGATCACTGCTTTAAATGATATCGATGGCATACTTTTAGGCGTTCCATCCCGAGGAAACAGTGTGAAATCAAATTTACTGAAGTTTTTCTTAAAAGTATAATGCAATTTTTAATAGCCCTTTAATATATTCCAATTTTCCAATTTTAATGGAACTTTTTTTACGTTTTTTTATGATGTTTTTTGAACAATCTACTTTATGAAAAATATAGGCACTTTTTGCCCCATTTGATATTACTTATCGTTCCATACCGTTGGTCATCCTTTCATGCACGTCAGCTCAATGTCAACGTCAACAGTGTCGAAGCCGCACCAACGAACGGACGCGATGTCGTAGGAAATAAGTATCATTAAATTCATCACCAAGCCGCCCGGGGGGACAAAAAAAAACAGTTCGAACGTTCGATTTTTTTCCCCCTACATGTCGATTCGCTGTACAGACGCATTTTTGCACATGTCTTCCCTGTCAAAATCTCGGTCGTCGTGGAGTGTCATTTTTTATGCAATCAGCTCGTCGTGTTTGATATTCGAGAAAATTAAGCTTTCCAAGCATATCTCGCGCTGGCCAGCGTTTGCCGTGGGTGCTTTCTCCTTTTCGAACGTAGCCGGTTTTATTGGAAGACGGGGAGGGGTGGCTATGCTCTAGTGTCTACAACGCCGCCCCACATTCATATCCGGCTTCGTTCGACCTTCCGAACGACCTTGTCCATTTTCATCGTTGGTTAGCGTCTGTTGCACTGCGCCGAACAAAGCGGAATGCATATTTTCCGGTTCTCATTTATTTCTGATTTCAAAAACGCATGAAAGCATTAGCTGGGACAGCAGTAGCATTACAGAAGTCAGAAAGAAACGGGTGTTTGTGGTTGGGAATTGGGTGAAATGATTTCCTGTGCCTAGACAGACCGAAGCTTTCACCGGTCACACTAAAGCTTGCTACTATTTATTCTCTCCTTCCCATTCATTTATTCCTGCCGCGGCAGGCAAGTACAACTGCAACTAACCTTCCGTTTTCTTTTTGCTGCACTTTCGCCATTTCGTTCACAGAATGCCAATACAGGCGCCCCAATGGACAGAGTTTCTCAGCTGTCCCGTTTGCTGCAACGAGTTTGCAGCGAATTTACGCCCACCGATCAGTCTAGGATGCGGTCACACCATCTGTCGCACCTGTCTCGCCACCCTCCACCACCGGCAGTGCCCGTTCGATCAGGTATGTTTTCATTTCGTTTCAGATGTGCATTCTTAGCAAATGGAGTTCTTTTTTTTTATTGGCCATTACACGACATTTATGTGAGTTCTCAATTTATGCAAATCTGTTTATGATTTGATTGGTGTATGTTACGGAACGATTGTGAAACTGGTTTGCCATCGACGTGGTGGGTCTAAAGGTCATAGTAAAATGGTGCTAGATTTATGACAACTTTCAGGCAACTTTTGCGGTTGCCTTGGTTTGATAACAATGTTCCGTAGAATGGATTGAAGTTGGAACATGATCATTCATCTTGTAATGGTGGTAGTTCCGGAGCGCTCCTTCGATTGTGAAGGCAACACTGACATCTGCTCCAGAGTCGATTCCGACATCAGTTCCTTAGCCGATTCCGATATTCGCTTCGGAACCGATTCCGATATCCGCTCCGGGGCAATTCCGATCTGCACTCCAGTACTCCGGAGTAAATCCTCCGAACAAATCGTTCTGGAGGCACTTCCGAGCTAACGGCTACCGGATTGCTCCAATCAGTTGTTATATATGTCGGTGCCGCCTCCAACTCTTAAGCCATTTTTCCATCACAAACATCTGTAGCTAAAAAAGCTGATGTCCTTCACAAACATCTGTAGCTAAATAAGAAAAAATATCCTGCCAACCAACAGTTACTAAAGTAATTAAACTGTTTTTATGATCAATTTTGGAGTTTTGGAGTTTAATACAGTTGGATGAAGTTGTACACAGTTAATTGAGTGCTTAATAAAGTATTAGCACTTAGTGCTATAAAATTAACAAGGCAAAAGTAAAGCATATGAAGATGCTTTAAAACTTCTGTAACCGATCCTCAAACCCGGCCTTTAAATACATTCAATCAACGTAAATTTACTTTCCGTTCGACTTTATAATCTACACTGCGGAAGAAAAATGAAGATGCGATGACATGAGGAACGTTTTATAACTGGGAATGGAACAGAGGAACAGGAAAAAAACACTCCATACCACACGCACATTGATTTCCTTCCGTGCCAGCACTCTCGAATGTGAACAACTCACGTGGAAAAAGTAATCAAATAACGGCAAGTCAAGGTTGAAGCACAAAGTAAAACAAATCAACTAGCTTGTTGCAAAGCTCAAACCCTTGGTGTAAGAAGGACGTTCCCGAGCTTCTGACATGCAAAGAAAGAATCCCCACCCCTGCTTAGGTAAAGGAGCAATAAAACTTTATCATCTTCTCCATCCGGGACTAGGGACTGCCACTTCGGCAGCTTTGCGGAAGCAAAAACCGTCTGTACCGCATGTGACACACGGGCATCGTATTACGGAGGCTGGCCGAAAGGCCGGAAGGCCGTGCTTCCTTTGCGTGATGTCATTCAATATTAAAGTTATGACGTTGGTGTTCCTGATTCCGGATGGTGTTCGGTGTGCTCCCAGCGGACGGTAGACGAAACGCGAACCGCTGCGGAGGGAGTTAGAACATTAGCTTTGCCATGTGTATGCGTGTCGGGAGAGATCCTTTTTTTTTTTTGGTCCTCCTGATCTTCCCACTAGTTGGAAGATTTTATTTGATACGAATGTAAAGAAGGTGGCAAAAGGGTTCATATGTTGGTGATTTTGGAATTTTATTTATTTCTTTGGGTTTTTCTTTTATCTGCTCGGGCAGATTGGGTTGGCATAAGAAGGTGTTTGATATGAAGGCACATATCCGTATCGAGAATTTCGTTATGTGACGTTTTATGCTACGAGTTTCGTACTGCAATCGGGGCCGGTTAAAAACGGAAATGAAGAAAAAGTGCTTCGCCAAACGTTTCCTTAATCCTCCGTCCTATCTTTTAGCTCCGGATGTGTGTGTGTGTGTGTGTGTGTGTGTGTGTGTGTGTGTAGGAAATGGCGAGAGGCAGGGGGACTTTTTTGAGCAAATGGAAGAAAATATTCTTCTTGCAATATATTTATTTTCAATGTACAACCGAAATTTTTAAGGCAAGATAAACCAGAAATAAGCCAGAAATAAAGAAAATAAACTAAATAATATAAAAGGTAATGAATGAGGGACCTTAGGAACAAAGTTGTGATGCGTGATCTGCAACAACTTTGGCAGGATTCCAGCCTGAGAGTCTGAAATCTGAATATGGGTTAATGAATCAAAGGTTATTCAGATTTAGGCGAATATAATCCAAAGCACATATACAATAACAAAACAAATAATCGAAACGAACCTCCCTTCCGCTTCGTTTAAAATATTTCTTTT
Source organism: Anopheles minimus (assembly GCA_000349025.1). NCBI lineage: Eukaryota > Metazoa > Arthropoda > Insecta > Diptera > Culicidae > Anopheles > Anopheles minimus. The sequence continues at coordinate 14,409,370 of KB663721.1, read as the reverse complement.
AGCCTTATTCCAATTTAGCCATTACTTGGAAGCAGGTCCAATAGCCGAGCGGATAGCAGGCTGATTCTCACGCGGCAGGATCAGGGATCAAATCCCAGCTGCACCATGGTAACAATAAGTCTAGGAAGCCATTGCGACCGGCTCGACCAAACAGGTCACTAAGTCAAGTAGAAGAAATTATGGCAGAAAATGTTATGGTAACAATTATTCAGTGGCAGCAAACCCCGACGTCTATGAATATTATAAACGGCAACATAACATTCCCAGATGAAGCAATTCAATGTTCAGGTCATGTAATCCCAAGGTGTTATATTGCGGCAACATTTAAAGATGAAACAAATCGATTTGTTTCTCGCGTAACAAAAAAGTTCTCACAGCTTGAATTTGACATTTCATTCGTACGATTTGACAGCTAATATTCCCGTGAGTGAACTTAAACATGAAGACAATAGCATAGGGTTGGTTTGGAAGGTTTTATAACCATCTTACTGTATGTATTTTTATGTCATTTATTAGGTAAGATACGTATTTTGCTATAAATAACTAGCTAAAATAAATTTTTCACAAGAATTAAAAATTTAGATTGTCCTCTTACCGTCACATGCTTATATGCCCCCAGAGCAGAAGAGACTATACGTTCTAGTGTCTGCGTAGCGTGGGAAAAGTTCCAACATCCCCCATTGCCAAACGCGCTTTGCTTGCCTAAGTCACCCCAACAAAAAAAAAATATCCTCCCTAATCTGATTTAACAAACATCCGCCACAAAACAAACGTGCGGCGTCTACGGTTGCTGTCATCCCTTCGCGGGAAGCTCCCTTATCATGAACTGTACGATCTTCCCCAACACCCACAACCATGACACAGTTGAAAACGAAATTTGTAAATCCGTCGATAGGTAGGTGACTTGATATAGCATGAACGTAAAAAAAAAGAAAAAAAGCCCCAGAAGTACGACCGGAATCGGCGTCAGACCGAAATGGTGTACTACTGCTCGAAATCGACTGGAGAGGTATTAAATTTTGATGCCTTCAGGGGAGTTCTGCTTTTTTTTTGTGCTGCTCTAGTTGGGATTGCGTGTGTATCTCAACTTCATTCGGTATCCTATCAAGTCCCTGCTATCCTGGGGCACATTTTCCCCCGAAAGAAAGTAAGAAAAAAACATTATATATTATGTGCTCTGGTGCGTGTGCGGTAACTTTAGTAGAAGAGCGTATGGAATTGACGAGATTTTTATCCCCTTTTTTTCCTGGGGACTTTCCGAGAACTGTTGGCGAAAAGTTGGACAGTGATGGGATAAGCAGGTGTAACACCTTTTCCCTACCGGTGCGAGCCAATGGTAGGATTTTTAACTATAGCCGCTCGGCTAATATCCCGGCTAGAGGAAAATCCTTTTCTTTCCCGTCTTGTTTGCTACTAGACGACAACAGCCTTTTGCGGATTTTTTTTTATCTTTCCCATTGTCAAAGTCATTGTCCCTCGATGGGGGCGGTGTTTTTGGTGTGTTTTGGGCGACGATCGAGCTTGTATTAAGTGGAACAAATCCTTGTCGAAATATTTAAACCCCTTTCTGCGCCAGACCGATACCGAGGGAAACGAACCAGAACGAACGCCCAGAAGCCCGCTGGAACATCTTCGGCCGGGTGACGGGGTTTTCACATTTAACCGCTGGTTGGCTGATGTAATCACAGGTGCGGATGGAGGGTTCGGGGTCGAATTGTAGCTATTTATGTAATGCGGTGGAAAACACGGATACCTAAAGGATAAGCGGATTGCTTATTTTGTGTCTTTTTTCCCCCCACTGAGCCGTGGCGCTTATGTTTGTATTATTTAGCATGCAAACATTTCGCCACAACGCTCTGATCGCGCATACCGAACTATTTTATCGTTTTGCTGGTAAAATGTGCTGTACCAGCTGGAATTTGATGAGAGATTATCTTTTTTCCAACTCATTTAAGCTGTCTGTGCGCTGTAACTTGTGGCACGATGTGGCAAAACTCGCAACAACGTTAACGAATGTTGTGTCGTGCATTACACTACACATCAAAGTGAAATGCTCTCCCGTAAATGGATCCTGTGTGCGTGTTGGGGTCGGTTGAGATAAATGCAAAATTCATGTATATCTTTCCTTCATTTTTTTTGCAAATTACCTTGTACGCTATTCGGCAAATTCGAACGATTGGCATGATCCTAAAAGTATGGCGGTATGCGCGGGACATAAAAACAAACGGACCAACCAGCATCCAACATCGCGAAGCAACAAGAAATGCGCCCGCAAGGGCAAATGGATTTGTACCGCTTAATATGAATAAGTTTATATTACGTTTATGATTTTCCGCAGCGCTGTGTGTTTATGTGGCTTGTGTGGTTTGAGACGCTGTGCGCTCCGTAGCAAGTTTACGATGCTCCCGGCACCGATACCTCGTGGTTACGCGCATTATGCTGTGTCTCGCGTATAGTTATGCTTATGCTCGGTGCAGAGCAACCGAAGGAATATGAGATTCAAGACACAGCGATGAAGAAGTATGAGTAGGACGCAAGGGAAGGGGGAATTTGCTCCTTTTTTTTGCCCCAAATATTCAATCCTTGGAAAACTCTGTACCTTCCACCGAACGCAGCCACGATGCTGTTTGCTGTTGCGCTTGGCACCGGGTAAGATAAGCGTTCGATTTTTCCAATGCTTTTTTGTGCCGTCCACGGTCCATATATATCTCAGCTATCCTCACACACACCGAGAACCACGAATAAATCTAAATCCTTGTTGAAATGGAACCGCTTCTGCGTAGCGCACCACCGTGCCGTGTTTGTTTTCCCACCGGAGCGCTTTTTAACCCGAATGGAGCAAACGAATTCGTCAGATAAATCACACGTGGTCGTAAGGAAATACGAACATATCGCTTACCGTGTTGGTTGGCGGTATTCAACGTTCGAGTTCGTGATGAGGCTAATATATGCCTCAAAGGTCATATCCTTTTCTGCATTGGGTTTATCTGCATCCCTATACAGTACTTGCGGCACACACACACACACACACACACTAAAAAAAGCTTGCAACCGGTGTGTGGAGAAGAACTTTTAATATCAGGTCTATATGCTGTTAATATCCACAAAACTGAAGGTCTCTGTTTAAAAGTTGGTGTTGAGTTATGGATAGAAAAAGAAGATGTTATGGTAAACATTTCCGTCCGTTTATTGAATAACCCACGGAAATTAGGTTTGTTTCACAGAAGAACTCATAGTATAAAGTAAATTATAATATTTCCTATCTAGTTTATAAAAGTCGGTGTAACTCCGCATTAACATTCTCTGTTTATCGTTTTCTACTTTCATTTGCAGACTGTTATATCGACTGATTTAGATTATCTACCGATAAATAATGCATTACTGCAGTTGGTCAGTACACCGGGAGCCACGTCCTCGTCGGCGTATGGCACAAAGGGAGGAGGAGGAGGAGGAGAAGGACCGAACAACACTACCAGCAATGGTGGCACTTCGTCACCGGGAGGAGGAAGCTCGCAGGGTGCTGTTTGTGGAAGCAATAGCAGCACTAGTAGCGCAAGTAGCACTAGCAGTACCAGTAGCAGCAGTAGCGTCAGTAGTAGTAGTAGCAGCAGCAGCAGCGGTAGTGCCGGTACCAGCGGCTGCAACGACTCCACTTCTTCCTCCGGTAGTATAAATCCTCCACCAACCGGCAATGTGTCCAATGCTTCCGCAGGCATTACCGATCCGGACCTCAACTCGACGAGCGTTCAGAGTCTCAGTCCAGAGAATCTGCAGTACTACAAGTCGGCCAAGGCATGCATTGAGGAGCTGGCGCTTTACCTGAAGCCATGTTCACCGGCCGGTAGCGCATCGTTGGCGGCGGGTGGTGCTGGTAGTAACAGCATCGTCACCTCCTCCGGACCATCCGGTGCAAGCCTGCTGTCGAGGCAGATGCAACGGAAGCTGGTGATACTGGTCAACTGTCAGCTGATCGAAGATGAGGGCAGGGCACGGTCGCTCCGTGCCGCTCGCTCACTAGGCGAGCGTACGGTCATGGAGCTGATCCTTCACCATCAGAACCCGCAGCAGCTGAGCACGAACCTGTGGGCGGCGGTAAGGGCCCGCGGCTGTCAATTTCTTGGCCCGGCCATGCAAGAGGAGGTGCTGAAGCTGGTCCTGCTAGCCCTGGAGGACGGATCGGCCCTATCGCGCAAGGTGCTGGTGATGTTTGTTGTGCAGCGTCTTGAGCCGCATTTTTCGCAAGCCTCCAAAACGAGCATCGGGCACGTGGTGCAGCTACTGTACCGTGCGAGCTGCTTCAAAGTGTCGAAGCGGGAAGGCGATTCCTCGCTGATGCAACTCAAAGAGGAGTTCCGCACGTACGAAGCGCTACGGCGCGAACATGATGCGCAGATCGTGCAGATCGCGACGGAAGCGGGGCTGCGGATCGCACCCGATCAGTGGTCTTCGCTACTATACGGTGACACGGCACACAAGTCGCACATGCAGAGCATCAACGACAAGCTGCAATCGCCCCAATCGTTCGTGCAGTCGGTGCAAGAACTGATTATCGCCCTACAACGCACCGGCGATCCGGCCAATCTGTCCGGTTTGCGCGAGCAATTGAAGCTATTGGCGAGAATCGATTGGAGCAGCGAAATTCACGTGCCTAGCTGGAAGGAATGTGCCGAAGCACTGCTGGCGGTGAAACGTGTCGTTGCGGGGCTGGTGGACTTTGTGCAGCATCATGGCAACCGAAAATTGCAGGAAGCAGGCCATCTGGCACACAATCGAAACTACAAGATCAGTCTGTGCCGGGATCTGAACAATCGGGGTACTTGTCCCCGCGGGCCCAACTGTACCTTCGCGCACTCGGACGAAGAGCTGGAGAAGTATCGGACGAAGTTGCGAAAGAGTCACGGCAGCAGTGCGACAGCCAGTCTGCGCATGATGTCAAATGGGAAAGATCATCATTTGAGCGGGACGGGGGGCGGTATGTCGGGGACCGGTGGACAGTCGGGAGGTGCGAGTCGAACACGTTCAGACTATCATGGGCACTCGGGAGGTGGTAGCAACGGTGACGGAACGGGCGGTAGTATGCATCAAAGTTCGTCCTCATCCCATGGTTACCATTCGTCCGGCGAGGAAGCATCTTCCCCAGTGCGTTATCAAAAGACATCTTCCATTGGAGGTGGTAGAGATGGGCCAGGAAACCAGCATAGCCATCGCATGCTGGACAAAACTCACATCGGAAGCCAAGCCAGTGGAGCAACAGTTCCTGGTGCAAATGGACCTGGAGGTACACATCCGTCCTCGTACAGTGGGGGTGGCCCAGTGTCCATGAACGGAGGTACTCGTGGTATTTTCCCTGCGGGTGGAGGAAATTCCTCAGGACATTATCCACATGCTGGCGGCGGAAGCAGCGGAATGAATTACTCAAACCGTGGTCCTCCTCATCACTCTGCCGGTGGTTCCTCGTCACAGGGAGGTGCTCAACATAACGCTTCTCAAACGATGAGGTTCCGTCATCCATCACACATGGGTCCAAACCCGGGGGGAGCGAATGCTAACGGTGGCGGCAACTATCATCCTGGTGGTCCTGGTCTAGGTGCTGCTCTATCACCGCATCCTAATATGCATCATGAGACTGGTGGGAATGGCGGTCATTTTCCAGGTACATACCCACAGCAACTGCCTGCCACTCAACCATCTGGTGGTCATATGCCTGGAATACACGACATCGAACAACATCTATTACTCTATCCGCGGCCGAACTCTATGCATCATCCTCCGAACTTTGGAGTGGGCGAATATCCCGAAGGTAAGCATGGCACCGAGCATGGACCTCATCACGGTAAGCCACATCATCCACATGGCCATAACCATCCTGCGCAAACAAGACGACCGCCCAACTATACCATTTGGGACAGCCTCGCCAGTCCTCCCCATCATCATGTGGGGGGTGGACACCATGGAGCAGCGGGCAAGGTAGAACCTTCGGGTCATCAGCAGCAGCAGGGTGGTAGTTTTGGAATGACCGGACACGCAGGACAGCCTTCACACACGTCAGCTACGCCATACGGTCCAGGTGGAAGCCCAAAGAATGGACATTCAAACGCCGCAAGCGCACCCATGGGATCAAAGTACATGGGAGGTATGCAACATCAGACAGGTCAGCAGCAAGGGTACCATCACCAAAAGTTGGGACCTCAGGTGGGACGTGAGTACAAGGACAAGCACCAGGGTAATCGGGGTTCGCATCTAGGTCCACCGCACACCATCCCAGCGATGCCACCGTCCACCGGACCACCTTACCCAGCCGGACGAAATGGACCGCATCCGCCACCGCCCTACATGTCTTCTCCGATGACTGGATCCGACCCCGTGGGCAAGAGTCCAACGGGTCAAGTACCTCCGCCTCCACCGCCACATCATAACGGCTACAATGGGGCCCAGTCCTATCCGCATAATGTTCAACAGCAACAACAGCACCACCAGCATCATCATAATCATCCGCAACATATGCATCATGGTTCGGCGTCGTATCAAACGCAGCGATCGAGTGAACCGTCCGGCTATCTGCCCAAGATGATCTTCGATTCGCTCGGCACGACCGGTGGAGGGAATAAAAAGTCTTACAACCAACAGCTGATGAACCAACATCTGAATGAAATTGGAATGCCAAACCCTTCCGCTGCAACTACCAACAAGGATATGTTTATCCGTTCCGACTCACTGCTGGCGGACGATGATGCACTGCTAGTGGCGGAACCGGAGTTTAACAATGCCGCCCAGTATGGGCCCATCTCGCGCATGAATCCGATCGGTACGGAACGTATCGATTTGGGGTTGACACCGCGTAGCCATCCGAGACATGCCGGTGTACACCAACAGCAGCAGCAACAGCGGGGTGGTGGCCTATGGTCCACTACTTCCTCCTCTTCGCTCGGGGACAATCCATCACCGACCGGCGGTGGTAACGGTAGCTCATCCGCTTCCTCTCCATTCTATGCAGGCAGCAGCGGTGGCATGATTCCTCCTGTGATGCAACAAAATCAAAAGCATTCGATGCAGCACCCACCACACCATCCATATCACGCACAGCAACAGCATCCATCCTCATCCTCTACCGCGCTCGAGAAAATGGCTCCAGAACCGAACAACAATTCGATTGACTTTGATCTGCTGCGAGGAGATAAAAAGACGCTTGAGTATGATTCGGCCGCCACTATTGCTGATTGTTGTGACACAGGCTCCACTTCGGCAAGTGGTAGCAGTACGTGTGTGGAAGCGGACTTTTTGCTACAATCGTTGGTTTCGCAAAGTGGATTGGTAGGTGGTCATTATGGGCAGCAACAGCAGCATCATTTTCATACGATGATGATGCCGGAAAGGAGCGGTTCCCCGTCACATGCCCCACAACATCAGCTGCAACAACAACAACAGCAGCTGTTGTCGAAAGTGTCCCAATCGGATCGTTGCAACGGTGGAGGATTGAATGATCGACTAGGATCCGCATTGTCACCCGCCTGTGCCAACGATGATCTTCGCAAGATGAACGATATCAAGGTATGTAGATTTTTTTTTCGGGTACTTTGTCCTTATCTATCAAAACACTCAACAAAAATGTATATCCTTTTAGAGCCCACAATCATCACTATCGGGTATTCAGTCACCGGCTATGATCATGTCGGTAACATCAGAATCTTCCGTTTGCACGACACCACCGAATGTTGGAAGCGCTGGTTCCAACGGTGGAACGTCCATGTGGAACAATCTACTGGAATTGTCCAGCTTTAAATCACCTTCCGATGCAATGAACAACCCGATCGAACAGGAAGGAAGCTTCAATGGACGAATCAACGGCACGGCGGGATATCCGATGACATTCGCTTCAGCATCATCCACCTTTATACGTTCCTCCGAACAGTACAAGCTTCCAAAAATGATGATGGATTCTGCTGGTGGTCAACAGCAACAAAATTTCCTCACCCATCAAGGTAAAGGCCCAGCAGCGGTGGTAAGCGATAGCCTAGGTGATGTTGCTCGTTTTCATGAAATGATCAATACCAGCCAACCAGCATCGCCCAGCTGTTTGAGCGATCGTGTCACTAGCGATGATCAACGCAAACTGAACACCTTCAAGGAACTGAACGAACTTAGGGTAAGTTTCTTTTAACAAAACAATCACTCAACATGTAAACAATATAGGATGCGTATTATTCCCATTTCCAGATTCAATCATCTTCCGTAGCGGGTATTACGCCCTCGGGAATACTAACCTCCGTGACGGCATCGTCATCCCCATCCGTAGTGTCATCCACCGGTGGTTCCGATGGTGGTATGTCCCTGCACGTCGACCAGTCGGCAACGTCCTTGTGGAACAACTTGCTCGATCTTCCCAGTCTCAAACCATCGCAACTGTCCACGATCTCACCGGGGGTTGGTCTGGAACAGGGGGGCACCAACGATTCGCTGCTCGGTTGTCACACCGGTAGCACCAACAGCAGCAGCATCAGCGCACTGCTAAACACCAGCAACGGTAGCAGCTGCGATGATTCGTACGAAGCTGGCATTGCGGACGATAACGAAATGCGTGAGCTGGAGCTGCGTCTCGAGTCGGTGTTCCAGATCGATGAGAATGGAATTTAGCGGTGAGAGCCGACGGGAAGAAGGATTGTGCCGGCAGTGCAAGCCACACCATATCTGTAGGATACAATCCAACACTGTGTTTTAAGCTAATGACTATGGATATGCAAATGCCAGAGGTGTTTGTGTATGTCCAGCTCGTTTTATGTTATGTTGCCTCCTGTGGGGGAGCAATCCGCCCTGTCAACTCGATGTTCAGTCGGCTCAGTTTTAAGTACGGCGGAAAAGGTGACACGGGAATACTAGCGATAATAGCTCTGACAGGGTTTTTTTGTTTTGTTTTTCGTTTTTTTTCCTACAAAAATGTGTTTAAGCATTTTGCTTGGAATAATGTACACGATCATCGACTGGTCGGAATTACTTTAGCATATGAACAACCTCCGGTCGGGTGGTGACAGTTTGCAAAACAGTTAGGAATGGAACTGGAAATGAAGGATTGGTCCAGACTGCGATGCGATCATATACTGCAGCACAGTAGTAAGATTAGTAAAACCTCTCGTTGTTTTTGTTGCAACCGGACCGATATTCTCCATAGATATACATATTGACAGGCTCAGTAAGCAAAACGTTTGACACATGTTCCCGTTACTAACAAGTTCCCCGAAAATTTTCGTGGAAAGACATAATTTTCGTTTGAGTATAGATGATCGTGGGCAGATACGAGATTCATTACAACATTCAAATTGTTACTTGTGTTCCACTATCAGTTTCTAGCTCAATTTTGCTCTATAGTTAGTACTAATTACCAACCTTCTTTACGTGTTTTTTTTGGTAAAGTTACTGCTGCTGGCAGATGGTGTGTGGATTGTTTAAAATTACAGCTATTGCAAGCTATTTTTTCTGTGAAGGGTGTAACTTTACCTGCTAGGTAGTGTTTTTTGTTAGATAAGATACAAAGCTAATGTTGTTTTTCTTTTTATCGCTTATAAAGCTTTTAGACGATAGTAGAAATGCTTGGGTAACAGTTTAGAAATTTTATCATTGTTTTTTTTTTAAATATATATACGAACACACATGAACATCATGTATATGTATAACCGCATATATAAATAAGAGTGGCAGCAATGCTTTTGATTTTTAGAAAAGCAAAGCATATGCAGTTGCTGTCAGACGTTACACTATATTAGTATGTTTAGCCTATTGCCCTTGGTTTAGCACGTCACGTTTGGGTACGTCGTTTACGGAGCCATGTTTACAAGTACGGGCGAAAAATACTCTACATTTCGTTCGACTGTCCCATTCATTAGCGCTTGGCACTATCTATTACTACTGCTAACCATGAGCAGCAAACCATTTGGAGGTTATCCTTAGTCCTAGCAGTGTGTAGCGTTGAGAACTGTTGTTACCCATGTACGTTTGTGTGTGCACGCGCACTCGGCTGCAGGGAAGTTGGAGGAAGTCACTAGCAAATTGTAACCGAAGCCACGCAAAACAAAAAATCGTTCGATAGAATGATATGTTACTAGCAGAAGGGATGATTGCTCATACTGGAGCGTATCAGTAGTAGTAATAGTAGCAAATAGTTGGGATCTCCGCTGGTATGGTGGCAGCGGATCGAGCAAATCGAGCCGGCGGGAATGTGTTTAACAATAATAGTCCAATTTGCATCGGTAACCGGTGTGCAGATACTCCGCAATCGTTATGCGCTGTTCATTAGGTTAGTGTATATTCTAGTGAAGAGATAAAAAACACAGACAAACACACACACAAACGAAAACAAATACGCTAGGACAAAACCACACCCGCATAATGATACATTCATTTTCAATTTTGTATTTTTTGTGGTTTTACACAAAAAAAGAGATAGGAAAGCCAGCCAGGCTCGAGCGCACTAAACGTATGAAATGTAAACTAATGTTAGTAGCGAAATTATCACCATTTACCTTAAAAAAGCAGCCACCTTGCTGCTGTACTCTCGGAAGGTTAACAGAAAAGAGAACCATTGGCGTACACGTCCACCATTACCCATTTGCCATTACTCTCCGTGGCATTAAATGAGGGACTTTATTGAAGCGTACGGGCATCCACCGGACAGGGGAACAGTTTCGATCAGTAACCAATTGTTTACGATGTAAACTGGTACGGGGCTGAGGAAATGAGGACGTGCGGTGGTGTGTGGTTTGTGGAAACATTGGATTGAACGCCATTGACGCAACCACTTTTAATATACAAACTTTCGATGGATTCTGTTAACTATCTAGTGTTTGCGCATAGGAAGATTTGTATCTGCAGGCCACGCAGACAGTCGGCCATCTTGTATGTTGTGCTTTTGTTTTTTGGCAACGTTGTTTTCGTGTACGCAATGAAACGAACGTTTCTTTTAGGCTGTTAAATAAGTAATATCCCTTTGCGCTTTGACGGCAACGAGACCAGGAATAAAAGACAAGAAAGCTACGGTGTTGGTTGGGAAGGATTTTCAGGATTGATCACTTTACTCTAGCCTGGAGTATATGGGGAGGAAGACTGTTCCAACCATCGCGATCCCCACCACCAGCACGTTCTTGGTCAGCAAAAAAAAGTGTGTCAAAGCGCGAATGGGACGATTACTGTTTTGTTTTCTAAACCCAATGGGTTCACGGTGAATGGTATACATTCTGTAAAGCTAATCTATTTATTGTAGAAAACTGACCGACCGCGTCAACGTATCCGATCAAAGCCCTTCTGTACGTATATCGCTCCTGTTACGACAGCATTGGCTTAAGGTTATGTACCGACTGAGAGACCGGCGCGCGATACAATTCGAGCGAGGATCATAAGACAGCAGTGCAGGATGAAGATTTGCAAAATGCAAAAACAAGCGTGTTGGGAATGCATTATTAACACACTAACGTAAGCAGCAACGAGAGGAATACGACGATAGGGGACGCTTGGAAGTTTTTCGCTGAAAAAAAATGAAATGAAAACCAACAAAAAGGTGTAAAATACAATAAGTGAATCAATTCAATGATTCCCGTCGCTTTGCGCCAGCGGCACCGAACCGTATAGGGACGATAATTGATGAGATTCTGATTGTTAGCTTACAATATTGTCATTATTGAGTCATTGTAAAGAAGGTGCAGTGTGAAAATGAAAAAAAAAAAACAATTGTCGTGTGGGGGCAGCAAGTTAACGCGCCAAAGCAAACAGGAACGTGGCGCAACGTTTTGTTGTCCCTGTGTAAGGGGTAAAAGCAACACTGGTAAATAGTAGCTAAGCTTTTACTAGCCATGGAACAAGCCAAGTCTTACGAAGTACGGTTTGTGGAAGCGTAAAGGAAATAAAAACCTACTGAAATAACAACTGATACAAACACACACACATTCTCCACACTCGTAAAAATGTAAAATGCATACAAATGCTATGGAAAAAGAGTCCAACAATCTTGTGTATTAAAAAATTACACATAAACAGCAAAACGTAAAGCAAAACGATACAAAATCACAACAGAAAACATCATTTATACATTTGAATATCCCCTATACAAACCGGTGGCAAGAAAAGAAAAGAAAAAAACACACGCGTAAATGATGGAAAATGGATGCAACAGAGTTAACATTTAATATATATACACACACATATATATATATATAGAAGGATATATACATACCTATAAAACATATATTTGAAACAACAAGAAAAGGTATATAAATATATATATATTTTTAATATTCGGACGTTAGGCAGCAGGGCCACGTATATGGAATCTGAGGATATGGTTATTGAAACGTATTATATGTACAATGCAGCAAACCGTGCGGAAACTAGAGAAAGGAAGCAATAGACATAAATATCCCAGCCCAAAATCCGCAAAAAAAAACACCCTTTGTAATCCTTGGTGGTGGATGGTGTGCATATGGTGTACCATTCTCTTTCCTTTCGGGGTTTCGGCGTACACAACCACGACGATCGTGCAAAAGACAAACACATCAATTAAATCAATCATAAAAACACAAACCAAATAAGCATAACTAAGCCGTGGCTTGTAAGCTGTAAGGAATATCCGTCGTGCGTATGGCGTAGAGTAAATGTTTTTTTTTTCTTTCTTTTGCGATTAAATTGTTTTATTTTACGTTTGGAATATTGTTAAAGAAAGAGTCGGTTTCTAAATTTAATATGCTCATAGTTTGATCGTTTGTCTTCTGTTTCTCGCTTGCTGGTTCATGTTCATGTGCTTTAGCGCGGGGAAAAAGGATATTTAGTGCGTTATTTAAAAACAAAACACTTTTCACACGTTAGACGAGAAGGAATTTTAGCATTGAACGTAATGATGGTGCGTGTTAACCGTTAAATAGCAAAGTTTTGTTTTTTACTCTGTCTGTCTCTCTTTTGATTACTCTCTTTCGTTACGGGCGTTGGTTTATTTGTTAACCCGAACATATTATGACACCCGGCTGTTTTACAGCATCTGTTTGCGTGCGTTGAACGTTGAACGTTCGTGTTTCTTACCTTATCGGCGCTTTATTCCCACTTCCTAACCACAAACAAACCGAGAATACCGAGCTTTAGTGAATAACCTCGTACATGCGGCTCATACATCGTAGCGTTAAAACATGTAAGCGTTTAGTGTAGTTTCTTTTCGCGCGTTGATTGTTGATCGATTTTTATTATTATTTTATAGCTGTTTGTACATTACCGAATACCGCGTAGCTTGTACAGAACTTTGCCCCCGCATCGGTTGGACTGTGCTCATATGTAGTTTTTTTTTCTTGTTTATTTTAAAACTGCTTATTATAATTACGTTCTGTTATCAACTTCCATTACTCTACTATACGAAATGTTTAACTTATTTACACCTTCGTATTCGCATAGGGGTTTCCATTGTTTTTCTTTTTTTCTTTCCCCTCTCCCTCTCGGTAAATTGGTTTCGTTCGTACCCGGTTCGAACACTCGCGTTGCTTAATAATTAAAAACAAAATACAAAAAAAAACAAACAATTTCCCTTCTTCCTTTCCCAAACACTAACTTGGTCCAAGCAAAACATTATCTCGTTAATGATTTTAACCATAGAAATCTGTTTGGTTCGTTCCGTACGTTGCTACACCGTTTACCAGATTCACTAAACCGCGGCAGCAGGTTAATAGAGCGATCGTAGATAAGCTTGGATGCTGGCGTTAGGCTGGGAATGCGTTAAACCACTTACGGAAAGTGTTAAATGAAGTTTGCGAATCGGTTTATCGAACGAAGGAAACGGCCTTAGGCCGCCCCGCGTAATGCAGGGCGAGAAGTATTTAGCAAAGCGTTTAAAAAATACCTAGTACCGAGTAAAAACCTGACCGGCAGAAATACAAGCGTTAATAGTGTTGAAATTATGTTTTATACTGTTTTTTTTTGTTTTTCTTTTTTTGTCTTTTGCGTTATGTTCAAATCATTTCAACGTTATGTTATAATATCACATAATTTACTTCCTTTCTCCTTTTTTTTCTATTGTTTCCTTTTTGTGTATTAAACATTTTTATTAATTTACCTTTTTTTCTTTACAGTTTTATACGCCACTTGAAAAAAAGAACTAGGCTCCAGTAAAGCGAATAACTCTTGTGTGTTTTGGAGTGTTTATGAACAGAAACAAAATGAAAATGAAAACAAATTTAAGGTATGCTTATATCATCGAGCTGGAAGCGAAGAGAATGGCCGCAACTAGTTACGATCCTGTAACTGCTCGTAACGTCAAGGGCGAGGGTGTGTGAACAGTAACGTAAGCTAGCATTTACCTATCCATTTACATCATCATTCGTATCGAATCGTGTAATACCCGACTAGTGTTATCAGTGTTGATCAGGCGGCAATCTTAGATTTAGGCAAACTGCAACTAAAGTAAGCATGAGCAAACCAACTAAACAACTAGCTAACTAAACTAATGAAACCTACAATACAAATGCAGTTGGCAGTATGTAATCATGGTATGTAAGAACCAGTGTGCATAGCTTAGCATATAACCGTTGTTTGTTAACATTTTGCCAGCAGAAACACGAACCGTAGAACGAGTGTAGCAGTAGGATGGGACACCCCCCTCCGGTTACGAATGCTTTGTGTGGCCGCGCATCAGGGTACGATCATCACCTAACTTGACCAAAAGTTGTGTCCGGCACGGACGGAGGCAGTCGAACAATCTATATCATCTTATACAGTGTTTAGATAGAAGGAATTAGAGTAAAGCGACGTTGTGCGTTAGAGGATCTCAAACTAACCCAATCCCTTCAAGCTCTAACGCTCAAGCTTCACTTATCGTCTCTGTTTACCAATTCGTTTTCTTTCTTTTTTCTTGTTAATTTTTTTCATAATTCCCTTTTTTATTAACTTTATACAAATATTGTTATTCGTGTTGTACTCCTGTCGGGAAATGGCACCCGCATACAGACAGACATCACTGGAGAGTTTTTATTCACCGCTAGGGGAAGAGTTTGCTTCGTTTGCTACTAGAGTAAAAGTGCCTTTTTACAAAAAAAAACAACAATACTTGTAGTTAACTTTCACGTGTATTTGCTATACAACCGATTCGGGAGCCAGACACTAGTAATCATCCTCTTGGACACACTCACACGCGAACGTGTACACCGACAGCAGATTTGAACTAAAATCCATTGCCTCTCCAATATTAGACGATTAGCATAACTAAACTAGCATAAAACTACCACCAACAACGATGGAACATTAGTTCTATTGCGTTTCAATCAAGATTTGGTTTTGTTTTGCCCGAAGTTGGACACTACAGGCCGCGTAAAACTCTTGACTGGGTATTCTGGAATTTATTACCCAAATTAGAAGAAAATCCTTAAGTAACCGTATACAACCAATAGAATTTAATGCACGTTTCGTTGAAGATATCCATCTTAACCACGATTATTAGCCTTACCTGTTTAACACATCACTATTACATTATGCAGAGAGTTTTATATCGCTACTACACTATTTAAAGCACTGTTTAGCGTGTTTTCAGCTGTTACTATCCTATTTGTTATCCCATCCGTAGCCGTTTGTTAGTTGTTATTAGCGTAGGCACAACAAACACCCGCAACAACAACCCAACAAGCCCTTAAAGTCGAGTTCCTAAAGACGTGTACATCTTGCTATATCTACTCTACGGTGATGTGAATTCGTATGTTGTAAAAGTGCAGAACTTTTTCCCACAGAAGTAGAAACAAGATGGAGTTTTGATATCTTTCCTTTTTTGTATTTTATTGATGGTCGTCGTCTATAACTACCATTGATGTTGATGTATTTTGTTTTATAAATTTCCTGTTTTTTTTGGTTTAGTTTTTTCACTCTTTAGGTTAGGAAGCTTGGGCTCCGTTCATTACAGTACAGTGTATTGGCGAACGAATGGAACTGCCCTGTTCCCCGTTCTACCAAGGAAAGTTTAAAATTTGCTGAGCGAACCAATCGAAAATCGAACGTTTCTTTGTATTAAACGCGTGGCTCTGCCGGAAATCGTACACAGCAAAACAAAAAACCCCCCAAAAACCGATGGCCAGAACGCGCAAGCAAAGCACTTATTTCCTTCGAACTTGTGATGTGAAATTTAGAGTTAACATTCGTTCATCCTCCAGTTTTAATGGAAGGGTGGCATCATACTTTAAGTGGCTGAGTGGCAGTTTATTGTACTTCAGTGTTACTGGTAATGACAAGAAAAAATGAAAGTAAATTAAAAGCAAACACACACACACACACACGCATACAGAAAAACCAACCTTAAATCCAATATTATCAAGCGAACAGAGTCGTATCATAAAAACCCGTAAGACAACCAGCTCCATTGAACCGAATACCTACTCCGAATTCAGAATCAATCCTGCATGGTGTAACTAACAAAAAAAAACATAAACTAGCAATACGGACATTCAAGAACGGCGTTCACACGAATGTGGCAAATCATAAGCATACACAAGCATATATTACACTTCCGTGCAATGGACGGTGTCGCATTGAACTCAGCTGTGAGGTAAACAAAGACGAAGAAGACGAAGTAAACATAAAGAGATAATGCACAAACACGTTGAATCCTGTATCAGATAATATAAGCATAGTAACATAACTAACATATACTATTGATTAAGCTCCACACCTCAATGGTAACTCAAGTAGCAATAGAAATTACATTCATTATTGGAAGTTTAACAAAAACCCGACTTGGAAAATCGGAATGGCCAATGGTCACGAAACAGAGGAATGATTTCGTAACGAAATCGATCTGCCCGCACGATGCGATGCGTCGGTACGAGATACAATTGGAAGAACGTGAAGTATCATCCTGCACACAACCAAACAAAAGAAAACTTTATCATAACGCCACGCATATTACCGTGGGGTGTAAACGGGACAGTAGTGTGTACGGATAATGGAAGGAAATAAAACATTAGTTAACATTTTTACAGTTTCTCCGGCTATTTTGTATACAGAGAACGATTAGATATGGATGTAACACCGATACATGTAATGCAATATAGATCTATTAGAGGGAAAACGGATGGAAGGAAGGCGTGTGTAACAAGTAGCAAGTAAAAGCGCAACACGGCAAGCTAGTAAACATTAGAAAACCGTCTGCCCGGTCCAATTGCAAGTAAATGAACAAGCATAAATAAGTAAAAAAGGGGGTAATAATAAAAACAAGAAACTAAATGAAAGCTGTATAATGGACGTGTAAAAGAAACAGAGAAACAACATATAAAGAAGTGTTCCCGAACGTAAGAAAAGAGGAAGCAAACGATGCGACATATTAAAAACAAAACTAAACAGCAAACTAATGCACCGATGCTAATATATATATATATAAAAAAAAAACAAAGGTTACAAAACAAACACACACAAAACAAAAACGGATAAACTAACCAGAACAGCAACAAAACATTAAATCAATATTTATCATATTTACATTTTTAAGCTTAAACGTTTACAAAACTGAGTATATTTAGCGGGTGAAGGTGAAGCAGTAACAGTTGCCGTTGGCAGTTCCCGTACGGAGAACCGTAAATTATCGTAAAGCCGTAAACACTTGTACGCCTCTCTAATAACGCCATGGTTTTTCCATGTTTTTTCATACGCTATCCTAAAACAAAGTAAAACACTTCAAACTAAAACCTGAAAACCGTTTAAACAACATTCCTCTAAAGTAAAGCAAAGATGAAAAACAAACATTTAATAAACTCATTACCGTTACGAAACAGTTCGTGCAAAGAACGATGCTTGCGCATGGGAAAGCAACGATACAAATGCCATTACACTTTCCATCTATACTTTTCCACTTCTTGCGCAACTCTCTTTCTCTCCCTGCCAATTGTGCTGGAATTTATATTGTACTTAAAACGTTTTCCTTCTACGAAAGAAGGAACAAAAATCTAACAAATGGTTAACTTGGTTAACACGTTCTTCTTAGTTTTTACTTAAACTTCCACTTTAACTGACCCAAAAAAAAAAAAGAAACAAACTTCACGATCATCTCTAAAGTAGTAGCGGTAAAGCGTTGCGTTACTAGCGGTGTAAACATACAAAAAAATATCAAACGATATACAAACAAATAGCGCATGCATTTGCGCCGTCGTGTATGTATTTAACAAAATAACACAACAAAAATACAATGCAGAATAACAAAAACTAACATAACAATTAGCCTCGAAAAAATATAGATGTTTTTTGGTACATTTTTTGAAACTAATGCTAAAATAGCGAATGCAGTATATAAACATAAGGTGTACACTACCGTTTAAATGCTACCGATTTTAAACCGATGCGTAAACAATTGTCCACACTGAGTAAAATGTTACGAAGGGTGAAGGTGAGTGCGGAAAACAAAACCAAAATCAAATGGTGGCGAGAGTAAATGACATGGAAAAACAATCTCTAACTATATAAGAAGAAACGAGTTTCAATATAAACAGAACACGTACTAACAGAAGAGAAGTTAGCGAAAGAGATAAAAGAGAAGAGAAGTAAATATTAAACAAAAAAAAAAGAAAAAAAGGCGACACACTTGTTCGTTTGTTTTAAGCATGTTGAATTAGTTTGCTATTGAATTGCTCATTGCGCTGAACTAATTGTTGCAATGGTTTTAGATAAGTTAGAACGATCGTTTCGTTAACTACCGGTTTCGGTTTATTGGACGGTGGAAGTAGAACGCTAGTTTAGATGAAATGTTTGCCCACAAGTTGGTATCTGTTAAACGGAACTAAGGCTAAAGTCCATGGAATTTCACCTTATCTAGCACCGATCATTATTAGCCGTACTGTTGTGTGGCAGTGGGATAAAGTTTGTCACATTAAAAAATCAGCAAAAAATGTGCAAAACATACCAAAAAGAGAGAAGAAAAACAAACAAACAAATCCACACACAGCTGAAGCGATAATAATGTGTGACAAAACATAACAGAAGCAAGTGACAGAAGGAAAAGCATTTGTTTTAAAAATGCGTGTAATATTTGAGTACTTTTACTGAAAGATTATTGTAATTTATTGCTGACTAGGCATGCGTACGGCACAACTGGAACGAACATGGGCAAAACTAGTCATCAGATCCGGAATCACATTCTAGCGATGTGGCGATGTTGTTGCTTATTCCGTTTGCTAGGGACATGAGCACGAGGTTAGAGTTTTGATCTAACAGGAATTAGTTTGGAATTAGCGCAGACAGGCGTCGTGGAAGAAAATAATACAAATATGTTGGAGTGGTTGGATTTGTGCACTGATTTGAAGGAAACTTTTTAATTAATTAATTAAAATAGTGGTTTTATTTGATTGCAATAACAGCAGCTGTGAAAGTTATAAAGCAGAGTTTTTCACTATTGTGTCTTAAACTTAATTCGTGGCATTTTGTTTAGAAATGAATAATATAACATGTGCTTTTTTCAATTCCTCCTTGAAAATTCTATTTTTGTTAATTAAATGATGTCGGTACTAATATGTCTACCATTGCGGAATCATGGCATTTAACAAAGTGGTTAAGATTATTGTTTCTAAATTAAGTTTTACTATCTGGATGCCATGTCTATGCCTGAAAATGTATTTCATTTGATATATCAGCTTCCAAAAGTTGTAAAAGTTCGTTAAAACAACTCTTTCCGCTTTGGGGGCTCGTTGTAGACAACGTCAGATTGATCCCACCAATTGCAGAATAACATATTCCTGTGTGAATTGGACTCACATTAGAACATTCTTGTAAGTTTAAATATTTTCTGTTCGCCGGATTCTGGGTATATGGGTATAACAAAAGCAAAATGTCACAAATTAAGTTAATGAAACACAATTACATTTCGTTCGGAATGCGCTGTAAGCATAAAACAATCAAAACTAAACCTAAACCAATAAATATTGTTATAGTTCAACAACAATAGAAGAACTGTTCGCTCACAATGCGAGAACCAATCACAGCTAATCACAGTGAAGCTAAACTCTATAAACACTTTAAACAGTACAAATCACTTTAGTTTTTTTTTCTCATAATATTACAAAAAGATTATGTGCACTTTGAACTTTTATTTAAATTTGTTTTTTTTTTGCTATTTCTTTTTCTTTGTAAAAGAGTTTTAGAAAGCATTAACACTTGTCGTATAGTGGGTAGTTAAACTACGACACAAAACCGACAGCAAAATCAACGTTAACAAATTTGTCTAACTTAGCGTATAGTAGCACAATTAGAGAATATTTAGGCGTTAGTACTAATGGTGAAGGTCAACCGATGGTCCATGCCGGCATACGTTCGCATGATGCATACGATGAAAACACTAAATAGGACAACTAGCTACCGTTTTTACCGTTTAATTGCCTCGATCAGTCGGACAAAAAAAATATCGGTTTTCGTGATATTTTGTATAGATCGCTTCCAATGCGTGGAAGCAGAGTATTGGGCACGGTTTACGAAATGGGTAGGAACGAGTAAACAAAAAGAAACGATTGGAAAGATATTAAACGATCCATTAAAACGGCTAAACTAACAACAACAAAACAAAATAAAAAATACATTTTCAATGAAAAAAAAACAAACATGTGGAAAAACATAAACGAGTGCATAAAAGGTGCGGAAAGGAAATATAAAATAACATATGTAACGTTTGAGAAACAAAACCTTTGATTACATTAATCATGAAATATGAATATTTGGAAATGCAAAAGAAATGAGGAAGAAAAACAAACGGAAATCAACCCAGCAAAAACCGAAAGCGAAAACACGCAAAAATTTAAAACAGTCAGATGAAAGCTAAAATTCTTTAAACGACACAATTAAACAAAACCACATACAACTACAATAATCTAGCGAGCAAGAAGTAAAAACCTAAAGCTGATGGCGTGAACTATGTGGAAGTTGCTAAAATGTTTACATTTTCTTTCATCTACTTTGCGGACGTAACGATACGCCCGTATGCAGAACATGTAAAACATACACACATACAGAACGGGAAGAACTAAAGCCAATAAACGATTTAAAGAACACAAAATAAACATTAAATAATTCAAAAAGGGGTGTTGAAAATTGAGAAATGATTGCACAACAAAGCATTCTTGTTTCCTTGCGTTGAAGTCTCTTTACTCAATGGAGACGCCCAATGGAGCTGAGGAGGACAACAGATTAAGGTAAAACAAAATGAAAGTCGGTTGTACTCAACATTTTTACCAAATCTTGTCTCTCGTTTAAATATCTGTTTTTTTTTTCAATTTTATGCCTAATGAATGGTATGGAAATGTATTTGTTGTCCATTTCGCTTAGTGTCTCAAGTAGCAGCTCGAGGCTCCACTAGCAAATGGTATCATGCCGCGAACACCTTTGTCGAAATTAATAAGACCATCTGTCGGCTTAAGATTGAATAGTCACCAGGTACTGACGGATTCTGATTGAAATCTGGGCATTACAGGGTGTTCAATAAGTTCCAATACACTTTGAGCATGTGTTGAAAAATTAATACACAAGAAATTCTTTTCTACATTAGTTTTTATGAAATGTTTATGAAATCATGAGTTAATTCAATTCATTCTTTCGGAAGATTTAAATTTCTTATTCATCCTTATTATTAGCGCACAACACTAGAATAAGGAGGACCTCAAAAATCTTTTCGGATGTGATTTATCTACAACTTTGGACAAAATACATATCTCAGATATACATGTGCTTATTGAAAATATTACTGTTAGCTTAGACTATTGCTACGAACGACTTTTGAGTGAATAAGTTTCCTCGAGCCATCACAAAGATTGAAAAGAAGATAAAGCTGAACACTAAACTCATCACTCATTTCGTTAAGGTCGCCAAGTTGGTTGTATTTATTGTTCCAAATACATTTTGTGCGCACTCCGCAAACCATTTTGTGTGTGAGTTGGAAGAATAAAGAAAACCAAACAAAAAGGTATTAAAGATATTAAAAAGTAACATCGTTTGCACGTTTACAGTTTTGTTGCTTAAACCGCTATTAGAAATTTAACACAGTAGAAAAAAGGACAACTTTTGCATAACCTTGTGCGAACAAGAATGATGCGATGATGATAATGAAGGAGAAGGAAACACAACATCGATTCTTTGTTAGTATTGTACAACAACAACTCCGATAATTGATAAGGAAGCGCTCCTGCAAAACATCGTCCACTGGTGTCATTTAGCGTTTTGGAAGTAATAAGGATACAAACGTAACTAAACGTACGCCTATTGTTGGTTGCAAAATTTGGCCTGTTGCAAAAATATGTTCTGCTTTTGTTATGCGTAACAAATTAGCCTTCATACATTTCAGTGTGTGTGCGTGTTACTTCGTTTACTGCTTAAGTCTTTCATCTGCTTTTCTATTGAAAGTGGCACACGTTTGTAAATGGATAGTAACAAAACTTTACTGCAAGTATATAAAACAAAAGTTCAATCCGAAAAAGGAAGTATATGTAATATCAAAGCGTGTACCGATTGAAGGAAAAACGCTTGTTAAAGTAATTATTTAATCAACTCACAAACATCACTACGTTCTTAGGCAAAAAAAAAGAAAGATGTGGGTACGTCGGAACGCTTCACAACGGGCTGTTGCCGTATTCGAGCAAATCGACTTCATCTCAATCTTAAATATCTATTGTTAAAATTAAATGTACGTTAATTTCAACAAAATTCCCTTACTGTAATAATTCCTCTTCGTAAAGGAAACACAATAGTTCAAGCAATTCCAACAAAAAAGCTAGCTAAAAAAGAGACTTCAAACAAGTTCCCGTAATGCAAAAGTACCGCTGGTAAACTATTCACCCAATTGCGATTCGAATGCCTTCCTCTCTCTCTATCGCTGCACAATAATCGTATCCCGCCCGTTTAATGTTTCTGTTCCTAAACAACATTCATCTGAAAATTACGCTTACGTTTTTTAACTTGGTTTTCTTTGTTTTGTCGCGCGTTTTAGGTAGATAGTTCTGCGTTTGCTACATTTTTTTTCTTGTCTTGTTCTGGATCTTGGACCCAATAAATAAACTGTTACAAAATAGCTTATATATTCCTTCCCTCTGCTAGCTGCTGGTGCCCGTGGCTCAAAATGGTCCATTCCTTTCCTTTTCCGCGTTTTTTTTCTTCTTCTAATAAACTCAGTTTGCTGACGTGTTTTTTGTGTTCTGTTTTTTTTGGCACTCACTGTATAGGGTGTCCTTTCTGTTCCTGCAGCAAAACACCGAACGCAGGGGGTTCGCACTTTCGTACTTAAACCTTCTCAACAAGCACAATTTCATTATCGGTGTATACCATCCTGTGAGGGTGTGTTGTGTGTGTTTTTGTGTATATATATCGCATCTATCGCATGTACAAAAGATTTTTCCCTGCGTCGCTCATCACCACACGTACGTACCTTTAAATCTTTCTGATCTGTCGGTATTTCGCCCTTCTTTCACAAACTCAATAAGGAGACAATGCTGATGTCGCACTTCTGAAGAAGGAGGCAGACCATTACGAACAACATATCAGCATGGGTGGGTGTAAATAGTGTTCAGCGGGTGGTGTAATCATCTTTTTCACGAGCTACAGATACCGGCTGTTTACTTATCCTTCGAGGATTCCGCCTCGGATGGGGTCGACGATGGTTCATGGGTGGGACTGTGGCCATTCTTCAGCTTTTCCGCACCGTACGATGATGCTTTGCTGATCTTGGACATACCGATCGCTTTCACCATCAGCATGTAGACTGGAGAGGACAGAAGCAAAATTTACATTAGAGAGGGAACAAATGGTACGTACTGCTTTTCTTACAGGCAAAGATAATTCCAGCACCGATCGAAAAGTAAAGGATCTCGCCACTGAACAACAGCTTCATCAGATAGTACATCATTGGTGTGAGAGTGGCCACAACCCAGGAGACGGTATTGACGAGTGTCGTTGGTCGGCGATGCAGTTGCAACTTTGGCCGTTCCGCCACACCCGAATCGGTGAAGAAATTACCAGTACGGTGGAAACTATCCTGCATGCGGTCCTTCTCGCGGTACAGATCCTGCAGCCAAACTGCGGCATCTTCTTCACGCTCCGGCAGCGTTGCGGTGGGAAAACGTCGTACACACATATGTGCCTCGATTGGTTTACCGTTCAAAATGTTGAAAATGGTTGGTTTTACCTGCAGAAATAAGAGCACGTTTAATTATCCCAATGAAAATTGACGTTTGCTGTTTACCTTCGAATCCTTGCTTATTCCCAACTGAATGTCCAACACCGAGGGGCATTTTTCGCGCAGGAAGGGCAAGCTAGCGGTGAAACCTTTCGTGCGGGGTATCAGATGATGCTTCAGCGGCACCATACCCTTTTCCTGGGCGAATTTCACCGACGCTTCGTGTTTCTGCTCGGTGAAGCGCGTTCCTTCGGCGTTCAGCAGCAACCAAACCGGATCGGGATAGTCGAGAATTTCGGTAATCTGCCGGCCAATGATTTCGCGATCCTTCTCGAACGAACGCTCGAGAAATACGAACTCGGCAAACTTCCACGCCCAACCGATGGTCGGGATGTACTGGATGACTTTCTTTGCGTACGCCTTGCAGTTGCCCAGCACGCGTACCTTCTCGCAGAACATCCACCCGAGCAACCAATCGATCTCGTACGTGTGGTTCATCAGTAGGAGCACGTGCTCCATACCGCAGTACTTCATATCCTCATCGCTAATGTACACGTTCAGCTTCGTGTCCGACCACCAATCGGCCAGAAAGACGAGCTCTGGAATGGGAAACAAAAAGGGAACAATATAATTATTAATTTATACTCCTTTTTTGCTTCCGATACAAAACAAACTAAGTGAGATTCCCTTAGTGGGAATAATGACTTACGAGAATAAAACGAATAACAGAGATAGTATCCGATCGTTCGGTAAAGATGCTTGTTGAATGGTTTCAAACCAAGGTACAGGATGCACTGTACGGTGTTGATGATCAAACCGGAAGTGAAAAACGAAATAGCAAAGCAAAGGTGTACAAGCGTCGACTGCTTGAGCACCGACGAAACTCCTGCCATTATCACGTTGTATCTCTTTCTTTAAGCTACTTCGTTTCCTGTTCGAATTCCCTTCTACTGGGGAACCAGCTACCCTTCTAGCTATACACTAGCGAGCGATATTTTGCACCGAAACGATCTGTTTCTATCGAAAAATAGCTTTACGCGTGCTTTCCGTAGCAACAAACAAAAGCATAAGTAGAAAAAGGATTTAACCTAAACGAAACGGCAACTACTGTGCGCAACGGTGAAACACTACGGCTGTGGGACTAAAGTGGTCTCGTAAAAACCATCATAAGTGAAGCCAAACTATATGCGCTGAGCTATTTACTGTTCGCTGGTAACACATTGGCGCCGTGGGCGTCGGCTTCTCAACTCTCGGTAAGCGGGAAGAAGGGTTTTACACATGCATCACGGCCCGACGATGTCCGAGTGATATTACAACACCTAAAAAGAAAACCAAAATAATTAATTAATAACTATGTAGATTAAAAGAACACTATTTGATTGATTTTGTGTTAAAAAGCATGCCCCTGTGCAGTAATAATATGTACGTGCGGTGAATTCTGCAAGCAAATGTTGCTTACGAACCTACCACACGAACATTCCACTGACCGAACGCTTATCACGATGCCCCCCTGAGGGACGCTGAAACTGCTGAGCCTTTCAAGCAGCGGGGCGAAAAAAAACATCTCCATTATATACCACAGAACATACCCGAGGGCAGCTTGTTTGGTGGTGACCAGTGATAAGAAAGGGCCCACCACCACACTAATCCATTCCGCTTGGCCGGGAAGGGAGACGGGGACGATGCTACTACCTTCGGGTTTTATGCCTGTCTGTTCGACCAGCTAATCCGTGCCGAGCTAAATGTTGATTAAATCGGAAAGTATGCTCCACTAACTTTCTTACTTTGCGCGTAGTCGCAAAACAAATGCACGGGGGTCGTAGGGTGGCATGATAAATTTATGATATCTTTTCTGCTTTTCATCCACAAATGGGTCCGGAATTTGATTTCCAATTTTGCAACACGGCTAAGGTTCAGGTCGGTTCAGACGTTAACAACCGAAAATAGAATGTATCATGATAAGGATCAAGTTTGGGAATGGAATTTGACGGCCGTACCTCGTCTGTCTACTAATACCGGTGAGAATGTGAAGGTAGAGATTTAAAAGTGTCACCGAAAGGGTACGATTACGGAGAGGATTTCATTGGGAAGCTTCATTCCTACATGGTTCTATTGCTTCTCTGTTTGTTTTGGGGCATGGGAATATTAGGTTAAAAGGTAGAATAGAGTCAAGAGTTTCGATCGATAACAAAGATCTTGATTATTTTGAGATTTTTGATGTCGTGATTGTTATCAAAATTGTTGTTGTTTGTATAATATAAAGCATTAAAACTGCATTAATCAATATCGGAAGTTTGATTAATATACCAAATACTCAGAATAAGTAGAGTATTATTAACGCGTTATCATATTAAAGTATATTAAGATCAATTCTATTAACTTAATTCTTTAACGGTTTGTTGACCGATCAAATATGCAAAACTGCGAAAAACCTATTATCAAAACGTTTATTCGCGCTTGCCGGTGGTGTGCACTCATCCGATGTAAAATACTCTAATGTTGAGAAGAGAACAGAGTGTAATTAGTTACATTACTGTGCAGATGATCGTTTGCTTATGGTCTGCTGCTCCCGTTTTCGAATGAAAACGCTAAAAAAAAACAATTAAAATATTTAGATAAAACATCTGTTTTCAGGTAACACGAAATACAAACAAAAGAAAGTAAAAAAAACACAGGAATAAAGTAGGATTCATCCATTCGTTGTTGAAGTTCATTTTTCGCTTTGTGTGGAGATAAAGGCTACCAGAGCTATACAACCAGAGCACGCGACATGAACCGTTTAATCCACCTGTGGCGAGACTTTGCACCCTATTTGCCACCTCGAAGGGCGTCGGGGATCGATGATATCAACTGGCGATCTTATCGATACAAACCGATTCATACAAAGAACGGTGTGTTGAAAAAGAATTATGAGTTAGTGCAGGGCGATGAGTGATGAAAAGAAGAACAATCATCTTCATCATACTCCGTCTCTTAAACCATTAATATGTCGTTCCATCATGTTTTTTTTTTATCTCAATCTATTTTCTGTCATGCATCCGTATTTGAATCATGTCTAACGAAACAGAAGCTGCCGCCAATTTGGTGTTACTTTTGCGTTATCACAAATAAGACGCGTTCGCTCCGTATAAACAGACAAGCTGTGTGCGTGCTGATAAATCAATCAAAACCATCAATCAATCGAACCCTGGGCGTGAAAAAAAAGCTCGAAATCGAACGAATCTGAACCCGATAGACGTTTTATGATGCCTTTATCCGCGTGTGATGTTCCGGCTGTCAGTAGTTATTAGGGAGCAAGCACTATCAGCAAACCAAAGCCAGAAATGACCGACATAAACAAATCTGTTGCTGATTTGTTGCCGGCAAATCGATGCTGCATCAACAGGCACCCGGAAGTCGTCCCTTGACGGTGGTTTTGCAGCCCCACCATTAAGACCCTTTCCTAGGTAAAACGCGTACGTGCAAATTACACCCCTTGAAGCTAATGCGACGCTGCAATATACATTCCGTGCATTAAATGCTGCGTAACAGGGCGCTGCTTCGCTCAGAAGGGAAAGAATTCGTGCGAAGTCCATGGTGACGTAACGCCCCACACTATTGCACCGCATCCACTTCATCCACTGCTGATTGTGGCGTAAATCTGCAACAAGTGCATCCTCTTTGTTGCCTCTTGCCACGGACAACTGGAGCGCGAAAATGAAAACAAATAATCTTCCTTAATGGCACATCGTTTTTCGAACGCCATGGATGTTGTTTTATCACGGGTTTGGGTTGTGTTGCAAACAAACAAAAAAATCAGCAAGGCCTGCTTGCGTGAGGTTTCCTTAGCGACTGGGTGTTCAAAGTGCACCGAGTAGATTGAACATTTGAACTTGAGTAGAATTTTTAATTGCACATTTTGAGTATGTGCTGGGCGGAAGTTATGGCCCGCACATGGCGGACCCAAACCAAAGCATACACCATCATGTGCATGCAACACTTCCAAGTGAATGAATAATAGGGGTAACGAAAAACAAGCACCCTCCGCAGCAAACCGCTCTATCGCTATTTATCTGCTTCATGTTTTTGGAGTTTGGGATATGAAACGGGAATTCGCTGGAAAGGTGGTGCTGGTTCCGTTCTATTTCCCGCATGGTGCATTCCGACAGCTCACAGGAATGAACACCGACAGCAGTATGCCATGGAAAGTAGACAAATGAGCAGAATCCCGCACTATCTTTCAATTTCACTGGTTTGTTAATCTAGGCAGCATTACCTTTTTCCCGAAATGGTCCGCCTATTGACACTGTTCAGTCCGGAAGTTGAAAATGCCGCTAGAACATGAAGGACAACCACCCTTCTACGATTTGCACTGGAAACTACGCAACAAGCGTAACAACGTGATTCCGTGTCTACCGCCCTGTGAAATCGATAGCACACGAACGTGGTTTGCACGACTTTGCCAACTGTTGGCGTAATAGGATTCGTTCACTATCTGCTTTCAATGCGATTTCACCTAAAAATGATGACGGCGGTTTGACTCCCTTTACCTCCGGCCGACGGTAGTGTGATGAGCAAAATGGGAAGCAAACTTTTGCTTCTTCTTCCACCTCTTACACCGATGGGCAGATTCACACCGGTACAGCTGTTACGTACGCAACTGTTTCGGGGTTACCACACACTAAATGAAATAGCTAATGCCCTGCTTAACAGAACCAACAGCTGATGGTCATCTGGTTTAATATTCTTTGCCACCCTTGATAAACTTACGGTGATGTGATGTTTTGTCTTCTACTCTGTTTCGTTAACTGTTTACTGATTTCGCTAGGTGTGTTCGTATTGGTTGGTGATGTCAATTGTGCGATAAGTATGTGGTCTAGTCAGATTTGTATGGTTTCAGTAAAAAATACACTGCTTCACTTCATGTGTGGTAATGCGATGTGTATTGCAAGAAATAATTTAATTATTTATGTTTTGAGATTCTGCAACATAAAAACATGTTTTAGTTGGTAATTTTAAAGCATAAATGGATAATTTTGGTTTGTACAACATGCGCCGTAACGGCAACCATTCCCACGGTGCAATCAACTTCGAATGACGTTTGGAGAAGCGATGTTCGAATTTCGAACATAGCACGTTTTTGTTGGTGAAGAAAAGTCACAACAAACCTTTTCTTTCGTCATCGCACGCCTGGTGCGGTACGGAAATTTGCTCGGGTCGCGTGAAACGTGTGATTTTACGGCAAAACAAGTGGTTTTCGTGCAGTTTTCCACTTACGGTGTGCTCGGTCGTACTTTTTTCGCTCGCAGTTGTGCGTTCACGAGTAATTCATCAAGATGGTAAAGCGAAATCACAAGGTATGTTGTATTGCACGTGCAAAGTGAGGTTAGGTGTGAGTTAGCACATGCTATGAAATGTAAATAAATGATTTATTTATTGTGTTTTCCTCCTCCGTACACTCTTTTTCCAGTTCAAATCGGGCGAGGGGGCCATGTACTACACTCGGAAGGCCGCCATGAGGAAGCTGCAACTGAACATCAAAGATTTTCGCCAGCTTTGCATTCTAAAGGGTGTCTATCCGCGGGAACCGAAGCACCGTGCCCGTGCACAGCACGGTTCGCAGGAGATAAAGATTCTGTATCACAAAAAGGACATAACCTTCCTGCTGCACGAACCGATCGTGTGGACGCTGCGCGATCGGAAGATCTTCAACCGGCGCATCAAGCATGCAGTGGCAAAACAGAACATCAATCTACGTGACATACGGCTGCACAATTACCCGCAGCTAAAGCTAGACCACATCGTAAAGGAACGCTATCCGACGTTTATCGACGCAATTAAGGAGCTGGACGATTGCATGACGCTGCTGTTTACGTTCAGCACGTTTCCGGCAACGAAAATAATTACGCGTGAATTGACGCGCATGAGCCGCCGGTTGACGGTGGAGTTTATGCACTACGTCATTGCGGCACAAGCGCTGCGGAAGGTGTTCATCTCGATCAAGGGATACTATTTTCAGGCCGAAATCAAGGGCGAAACGGTGACGTGGATAGTGCCGCACTACTTCCCGTACTCGCCGCACCGTGGCGAAATGGTTGACCTAAGCATTATGAAATCATTCGGCGATTTTTTCACCGTGATGGCCGGTTTCATCAACTATCGGTTGTACCATTCGGTCAATCTGGTTTATCCGCCCCAGTTTGCCCACACGCTTGACTCGGAGGAAACGATGGGTGACGAGCAGAAGTTCGTTTCGGAGCGCATTGCGGCACTGAACGTTGATTTGTTGCGGTCGGACGGTGGTAATAATGGTGATGCGGAGGAGACCGAGCTGCTCGAATGGACGGGTAACGATGAGGACTTGCCGCACGTGAGCCAGATCCGGCAGGAAGCGCAAAGTGTAAACAAACTGAAGACACTATTCAAGGGACTGAAGTTCTACCTGAATCGTGAGGTGCCACGTGAACCGCTGGTGTTTATTATTCGCTGCTTCGGCGGTAAGGTATCGTGGGACAAGACCATGTTTGTGGGTGCAACGTTCGATGAGAGCGATGAAACGATTACACACCAGATCGTCGATCGGCCAACGATGGATAAGCAGTACATTTCGCGCGATTACATCCAACCGCAGTGGGTGTTCGATAGCGTAAACCAGCGACGATTGCTTCCAACGAATAAATATTTCATCGGTGCCGTATTGCCGCCGCATCTTTCACCGTTTACCAAAAGTGACGCACGTTACGTACCGCCGGAAGAGTTGGCAGTGCGCAAGGGTGACCAGGAGGAGGAAGACAATGAAAAGTTCGAAGCGGCGGAAGTGAATGTGGATCAGGAGCAAATTTCCGACGATGAAGAAGTGCTGGATCCGGAAGAGGAACAACAGCAACAGGAATATGCGCTGATGAAAGCATACAATGACGAACGAACGGATGACCTGAACAGTGGTAAGGATGAAAACGATGCGAATGATAACGAGGTGAACCAGGGTGCGGAAAAATCCACTCAAAATGGTAAAGAGAAGCCTGCAGCCGGTGGCGATGAACGCCAGGCACAGGAAAAAGAGCAGCCAGCGAAAAAACCGAAAGGTATGGCCGTGAAACCAGGTAAAGTGTTCAAGGAGAATGAGCAGGACCAGCGAGGTCTCACCAAGCACGATGAAGCACTGCGCGCACGAATGGTTAAATCGAAGCATCGCAAACTGTACTCCAAGTTGATGGAGCGCCAGAAACAGTCCGACAAGGAAGCGCATATACTGGCATCCAAACGTGCCCGTATCGAAAAGCAAAAGAAAGCAGCGCAGACGGAAAAGCAGAAAAAACAGCGAAAGCAAATTTTGGCTTAAAATGGAGTCGTCTTCGAAAAACCCTTTCTATATAACATTAAGCATTAAACACGGGAATTATTCCCGTGTCTGGAACAATAAAAAACAATTATTTTCTTAAGGAATAACACACGAAGCAAGGAGAAGAAAAAAACGGTGCTTTAAACATCCGAACAATTGATAGCAGCAGTCATACCTGCAGAGTAACGAGTTTCCACTTTAAAAAGTATGTATATTATGAACAAATTTTATATGCCTTATTACAGTACTAACGTATTTCTTCCTAGCCCGGGGGGAAAGTTAAGGATTAGTATCGGGACAGTGATTTAACTTTTCTTCTTTTAATTCCGTTACTTTAAAGCTTAGCACTACTACAGTAGTGCTGATGTATATTAGCAACCGTACCGTAGCCTGGAGTGTTTCGCTGCCTAGCGACCAATTAACGAAACAGCCTATGCTCGTCCCTACGAACTCGCCATCCATCCAGTCTACAGCGAACGATTGGATTGAACAGGTAAGCACATCTACATTCCACACTCTTTTAAGATTTGGAGAACTAAGTACACATCGTTGCGCGCGACATCGTTGATACGGGTTTCTGGCCATTCCATTCCTCATAATCGTTCGTTCTCGCAATCTATTCACTAAGCTGAACGTAAACAGTGGTCGTGCGCAGGGAAAACACGCCAAACCCGTTGGCCGAACCGAGAAGGATTGTAAACGCTTGCTGTGGAACCGTTGAAAGTTTCTCAGTCCGTGCCGAAGTATTTCTGTCCGAAGTGGTTCGGTGCGATCGGATGCAGTTCGGACGTTAGTATCTTGAGGTCGGGAAAAGCTGTCACTACCATACGGGCCGCTATTGGGGTACAGAATAGATTCGACAAGATGATCGAATTCTCTTTAACGCCGTGATCTTTCAACACGCTAACGGCCTGCAGGAGAAAGTGTAAGTAATGTTTGATTATTCATTTGCTTTTCGTTTTTTACGTATTTGGATAGGCAGTCCTCAATCCGGGGGAACAGTCCGGATGGGATTTGATCCACAGTCAATACATGTCACTTACCTGTATTACTGTGTTGCCTGTGGCCATTATCGGGTACATAAGAAGCACCTGCCGTCGGGCTATATCGTCCGGAAACCGTGCGTACACTACCTTAGCCACATGTGTTTCAGCATCGGATTCTACCAGAATTTTACCGATTCGTATCGATCGACAGCAATCTCGCAAACCCTGTGTGGCCATGCAAACATGGGAAAGGGGTTTAAATTTGAAACCTTTTTCATACCTCCAGATTTCGAAATAACCACCAACCTGCTCCATCGCTTCTCCGGATCGGATAATGGAAACGCCACAGTTTCCCGAGCGATACCGCAACCCATCGTAGATGGCACCGGTCGGTGTGATAACGGAACAGTCGGAGTATGGCAGCTGGTTAAGGCTTTCCTCGATCACCAGCCTAATCAGCCGGTCGGCATAGAATTTGAAGTCGCTCCGCGTGGTGTTTCTAAAATTAAAATCCATACCAAGCATACCGCACCGGACGGAAGTACGGGTGGAAAATGAGATTGTTGAATCACGTTCACATCCTCACGCGAAATGCATTCATGTGCGTATGCGCGTGCTAGTGTGTTTTCAAAGTGAATGTGATCGTGAAGATGATCATGTTTTTGGCCCGCGTGTGTCACGCGGTTACTTACTTGTCCCGAATGATCGTCTGCAGCTCTTTGATCTGGTCGTTGCAGTCCAATATTTTAAGATTACTACCGTAGTCACTGGGGTTTTCCGAAAGCACCGTCGGTGAGGTGGCGCCGTTGTTTTCGTTTGCGCTGCACATTTTTGTTACTTAGTATGTAACAGTAGGGCTTCTGCTATCCGTTTGAATGGCAATTTTTGTGCTTTTACGCGAGGCAGTTATGGTTATCGATGATAATTGGCTCTAATTAATTCTGGTAATAATTCTGTTACAGCTGTATGGCACTTTCCCTTGGTCGATGGCAAGATTTCCGTAGGAACAGAGGACAGGAAACGATATTCCACACACACACTTTCTCTCTCGCTCTCTTTCTCTCACGCTCACTTACAATCTACCGGAAAACATCGGACATGGGTCGTGGTGTTTTGCGTCAATGTAGGTCGAGCCGGGCCAGACAGACACGCGTGTTGTCCTTCACCGTGGTGGGAGGGTGGGATGGATAGTTCGGTAAAACCGTAACCGACGTTTACCGCTAAACTGCAGGCGTGACACGTAGCTTTACGGTGACTTGTGGTTTTGCGTGTTGCACGGATAGGGGACACCCACGGGCTCACGCTAATTTCATTGCTATGCAAAAATGCGGCACAACGCAGGTATACACATCCGAACGTCTGCTTTGGTCGGGGATGACTGCTTTTATTATTCCTATTATTTTGGCATCAGTTTTGAAGGATTAGTTGGCTGTCAAATGTTTTTGTTTGACATTTTCCCACCAACTGATGTATAACATAACGTTGAATGATTCAAATGTGTGCTCTTTCGAGCATTGTGAGTTTGTAAAGTTTACGATTCGCTTTTAAATTTCCTCCCTACACTAACTAATTAAAGAAAAAGTCTCACACGAATCCCTGAATTTTTATTGTTACACTAATCAACTTCCTTTGAGCGTGTCTTGAAACTTAACTTCAAATAGCTTTCAAATAGTAGATAAAATTGGAATTTTACTAGAGTTTATGCTACAGTAAGGTAGAAAATCTGTAATAAAAATTTCAGAATCAGAAAGTGGTAAATAGTTGAACTTTTCCTTTCACTGTTAATTTTTAAGATTTATGACTGCATAGCGTATATGAAATAATTGTAGCACTTTTCAAAGCATTGTAAGTTTGGTTTTCAAAATATTGGTTTTCTATTTTAAAAACGAAAAATGGGTTTTAGCAGATGAATTCCTGTATCTGTCAAGTTATGTCAGGAAGTTCGCCAACCCCGACATTATAGTAAAATTTCAAAATTTGAATAATCAAATATGTTTTATAACTCAGCAGTTGTATTGGAATTGGCTTGCGACTGAGTAATGCTGTTTGGTTTTTATAAATTCGCATCTTTATGTTTTTCAAATTTTTATCTGTTATATTTCTTGTTTTGAAAATTTGACACGTGTCACCTTATGCTGTACCATGCGCCTCCATTGAAATTTGCAAAACGTACCAATCCCACGTGATGC
Source organism: Anopheles minimus (assembly GCA_000349025.1). NCBI lineage: Eukaryota > Metazoa > Arthropoda > Insecta > Diptera > Culicidae > Anopheles > Anopheles minimus. The sequence continues at coordinate 14,374,744 of KB663721.1, read as the reverse complement.
GAAAGCATGTTTGCATAATTTTCTTTTTATTTTTCTTTGAAAGTTTAAAAACTATCTGCTATACTTACTTTCGACCCATTTTCTTTCCCATACATTGGTTTAAACACAAAATTAATTTAATTTCGTTTTGTTTTTTAAAGCACAGTTTCTGCAAGTTAAAATACATATTATTTTCCGAATTTATTTATTTATTTATTTTTTTGCATAACCCATCGTCGTTCAGTAAACACAAACAAGGGGATTGTTTAGCGACATTGATTAAATAATGTTTCACGATTCGTTACCGTTTATTCAACGCGTTGTCTTTAGTTATGTACATTCTTTGGTATTTTAAATGTGTTGTGTTGTGCTAATCTTACTGTGCGCGTCTTACATGAAGGCAATTAAAACTTAACTTGTCGCTTATAGCTTATAGGCTTACGATCTAACAGTAGTCCTTTTGTCCGCTATCATTTTGACACCGAAAGCACAGAGATAATTTTTTACTCGCTACTTTTTGCTCACTTGCTGCTCTAGTAGAGGTGCGCTGGCTGCAGTAGTGCATGGCATGAATAGTTTACTGGCCAATTGTGTTGTGTGTACTTAAGTGTGTGTTATGCGTGTGCGTGTTGATTGGAAGGAATGAAGTGTGCGTAACTGCCGCCTAGCAGCCTTATATATTCGCTCCAGTCCTTGCCTTAAAGGTGCCATATCACAAGAATCAATTTTCATCATCATCGTACTCGTACATTGCCGGTGCTGGAGAGTCCATCACGAAAAAGTCCATACATTGGGTGTACAGGCGTCCTGTGAATGATGGGATACAAAAACACGCACATTAGTTGTGGTGGTGTGACAGTTTATAAGCCCCAAAAAACAAGTAAGAGACAAAAGTTACGTTGGGTAGGTTAGAAGAGCGCATAAGTTTTGGTTAGTTTTTGATGCTGCTAAATCGAGAAGCTGGTGTTAGTTGGGAAACCTTACAGAGTAACATTTTTAGATGGTACATGCTTTCTGTATCAATATCATTGCCTTTCATCATTGTGATGTTTTCAATTATCAGTATTCCATTCAATGCATATGTATTGCACATTAGCTGCTACGTTTTTTTGTTTATCATAGGTATTTTTGTTCTAATTTTTGTTACTGATAAGACAGTCTCGCATATTTGTGTTTCGCATTTGAATCTTTCAATTCCTGCTGTTTTTATAGTTGCCTCTGATAAAATTTTACAATTCTTGGTCGTTTGTTACCATTGCTCTACAATTACTGTTCATGAATTATTTTTACTGGCAAACAAGATCAAATTTTGAAATTGCAGTCACACATACACACATTCTTTGTTGCAAACATTCGAGGTTACTTATAGCTATTACTATTTCTCTGAACTATTATGAGGTTTTGGGAAAGTTACTGGGAATGATAGAGCTTAATTAAATAAGTCGCTTTGTTATTTACAACAGAACACACAGAAAGCACAAGTAGTAGTATATTTACACAATGAGTTGGTATTTTTGTGTTAAAGATTAGACGAAGGACAACAGTGAAGGTAGTTTTTTTTTGCTAATAGAGGAAACATAGTGAGATGCGACAGCTTTAGGTGGTAAGAACAAACGTCAGTGGCGCTCACCTTCGGTGACCGTGCGGGGACGGTACGGCAATACGTTTGCCTTCAAGTAGCCCTTCTTTAAGCATTGGAACTGAGAGGATTGCATCAGTCTTCGCTGCACGAGTTCTACGTCCTGCAGTCATTACTAGCGATTGCGAACGCAAGGCTTTGGCTTCCATTGCTTCAGCTAAGTAGTAATAGCCGGTAAAAAGTTGCAACCATTTCGCGATGCTGGTCTCCCGTAGGCAAAAGTCGACAAGAAACAGAAACTTTAAATTTTACAGATCTACCTTGTTTTATTGTTGCCACGCCGTTACTCATACTACGGTTGATGGCGTGATTTGCTTCTACGATACTTTAAATCTATATACATCGGACAGTGTTCAGGTCCTCGCTATCTCTCTAAATCTCTTTCTTTAACTCTCTCACACATTAACGAACTCTAGTTCTTATGAGGTTTAATTAAATTCATTTAATCCTACGTTTGTGTGGGATTCGTAAGCTTCTTACTGTCCAAAATACAAGTAACGTAAACTCCACATAGGCACTTTATGCATGTAGAGATGTTTACGAGTCTGGCTATACATCTCAATATCTAATTTCTGGCATGGCGTCATAGTGGCAACTAATTTTCTGTGTTTTAAATAATACTCATGCGTGTTTTTGTGTAAATTTACAAACGAAGATATCTTCCATTGCCTGCTATCCTTTTTTTTTAAATTTACAGATCTGCCTACAGTAAGAAGAAAATGATTTAAATTTTTTTAGCCGCTGTTGTGTCAAACGGCAGACCTTTTTTGTCCAAAAGGTTGTAGATTCTAATTTACAGCTGCTTTCTACAGCGTAATTCGGCTACTTTAGAAATTACTATACGTGCTTCTATGAGCTGCTCAATTTATCTATGTACAATAACCTGTTTTGGTAACATTTTCCAGTGCAAACATTGTTGTAATGGTTTAGCAATTTTCCTGCCGTAGGATTGTGGTTTTCACCTATCTGTTTATATCCTTAGATCGGTCGCGTGCAGCACTGTTGCGAAGGGTTCCGGTGAACTATGACGTTTCAATGGCGAAGATTCGGGGAAGGCTGCTACAGAGGGATGAAATAGCTAGAGAAAGCACAAAAACCAACACCTTAAGGGGGGGGGGGGCCCAAAAGCGGAAGGGACGGCACACAATTGGCTTGCCTTCTAAAATTGAGCGCTTCATTGTTTCTATCTCACTCATGTGGTAGTAAGCGTAGTAGTGTAAGCCAGTACCAATTAGTAGTAGATGACCTTTATGGACATCAACGTCCATCAGGTCCTAAAGACTGTTGGTAGTGTGAGTAAAGTTTTTAGGAGATAAATATCCCGAAACCGATCTGGTAATGAATTCCCTTTGTGTCAGACGTTCTAAGTTTACTAAAATTTAACCGTACATTTACTTCCCTGCTTTTCAAATACTTTACTGTTATAATGTGTGTTCAGAAAAAAAACCACTTCTAGGATGGTGACGAGGATTGTGGATCAAATCCAGATTATTGTGAAAAAAATGTAACAAAACGACGAAAGCAACAAGCAAAATTTAATGTTCTGGTGACTTAGGGAAGACATCAAAATCTACTACCAATCCATCACTTAAGATCGATTTTCTTCAATGTTCGAAATTTCCAAACAAAACTCCAAATAGCAACTAGAAATTACATTTCGTATGTTTTTTCTCCTCTTCTGAAAGCTCTTTTTTTATTCATGATCGCCTCTAGACTCACGTTATCCAACAGAACTGGAATGTTATTTTAATAAATCAGTGTTAGTATACCGGTTGGAGCATTTCCTTCATTTATTGATTGAAATAGGGATAGTTCTATGTTTCTTTTCTCTTATTCTTCTTTTTAATAATATGTTTGCTTTTATTCGGCCTGCAAAAGTAGGACTGTTTATTTTTGCGCATTGTTTTTTTCAATTAAACTATAGTTTCCTGTTTGTATTCCTTTTATGTTGTTTTTAGTTTTTGTAACTACATTGCTATTAATGTTTTGTTCGGTTCGGGTGTTTTTCTCCATCCTTTTCGGGCATTTTCTTACGTAAACATAAAACAAATAAATAAGTTTCACTTTATACATTATACACAAATTTGTACTATCAACTTTTTCTTCTCATAGTGCACATTTTCTCTTCCTCGCTTTCTCCATCTTTCCTTGTTTTATCTTTACTGTTGTTGCTGTCACTGTTTCTGTACTGTACAGTATGTAAGCTACCATTTTTTAAAAATTGTCTACCCTATTCTTGTAGAGTCGAATCGGAAGATTTTTAGAAAGTTGTTGCGCACATGGTCCACATTTTCGCTCTCTCTCTCTCTCTCTCTCTCTCTCTCTCTCTCTCTCTCTCTCTCTCT
>KB663721.1:14227326-14370600 GCA_000349025.1 Anopheles minimus | reverse complement strand
CTCTCTCTCTCTCTCTCTCTCTCTCTCTCTCTCTCTCTCTCTCTCTCTCTCTGTACAATTGGTATATATTTACAGTACAACCGATTACGAGACGTGGAGAGGGCTAGAAACAAACAAAAGGAAGGTAGCTAATTCCCGGTCGCCGAGACCTACTCTCGGACGGTTTCGTTGGCCATGGTACCAGCAGACGGGTGTTGCTTTCAATGTACCATCTTGTCCCTACATCCTAGACGAGTGTTCTACTAGTGTTAATTTTTGGTTTTTCGTTGACTAATTGCCACCACGAGAGGAAATCGGGTATCGAACGTTATGTGCAGAGACCGATGCAGTGATGCTGGAATAGTCACGTAAAAAAAAAGCGTCGGCCGAAATTTTTCATCCTACCGCCCTCCCTCCCTCGCCTTCTTTCCCCTGGCAAAACATCAATCGAATCCACGGTCGGATTCGAATTTGGCCATTTAGGGCCGATTTGGTTCTGGTTGATTGTTTCCATGTTTTTTCTTTTCTTTGTTCATTAAATGGCCATTTTTCCGTTCTGGCCTTTCTGTAGCGACGCACATTCTTCAGGTGTACGTTGCATCGGCAGCAGTTAATCGGGGATTTTGTTCGTTCGTTTTTTCGGGATTTGGTTGTTTGTTATGTAAAGCCTTATTTAGCAATAATAACCTGCGTATCGCTGTGATGTACAGTCCTGCTGCTTGTTCGACGAAGCCGGTGGGAAGTTGCTGTGCTTATTTTCGCACCGATGACCGGAAAATCCATCCGCACAGCTGGGAAAGTAAATAAGAGAAAAAGATCAATGAAGTTGGGTAGATTCGGACAGTAGCATTTCTATCAGTCCTGAAAAAGACGTCATTTATGTTTGGAAGCATTTTTTGCTCAAGAGCCGTAGCTCATGTGAGTACTGTGAGCACAGAAATGAGCCACCTCAAGTGCTCATACGCTAAGGCAGGCTCATTAGTAGCTCCTAGCTCGTGATCATGATCTCACTACGATGAGCTCTCGAACTAACTCACTAGATCATGGCAGAACACTATTCCAAACTAAGAAGTTAAATAATGAATTCGTTTAGACATTGTATATTGTGTATTTTGTTTTAAAATTAAAACAAAACTTACATCAAGTATAAAATTTACTTTTCAAAATTCTTGCTAACGGGTAGAAGGTGTTAGGTGACAAACAGTACAGAAAGCGAAACGAATATCATATATTTACCTGCAAGCCAGCTCCCCGATGCTGTCAATTTCGAGGCAAGTGCCGCCATTATGGCAGAAGTCGTTCCGATGGCTGTCGGCGCAGGGCCGCCAGTAAATCGCGGGAATGGTCGATTCTGCAAAGAGTGAACACCGATCGCATACGCGATAGTGTACACGGATACGATACGATAGTAAAGTGACAGTTAGACGTTGTGTTATGACGTGTCGCTCGCATCACCGTGTCGGTGGGTCGAATCCGTACGCCAGACCCCAGACATGGGAACGGTACCTACTTGGCAAGGTAATTTTAACGTGCGTCGAGTTGAAGACGGACGAATTGTTATATCTATTTTTAGCCCGACACTCGTACTCTCCAGTATCCGTCGTGCTGGTGTTGAAGATGATCAGTTCGGACCGCTTCCTGCGTAAGAGAGAGAGAGAGAGAGAAACATAGAATGGAAGAGAGGTTGGAGAAATGCGATAAAATCGGTAAGGCTTGAAGGGGGTGGCTGTTAACACTCACTTAAGATGCACTTGGGCGTACTTGGTGGCGTTCCGGTTGATCAGCCGCTTATCTTTGAACCAGGCCACCTTCGGTGGTGGCTGTCCGCCGACTTTGCACACCAGCCGTACCCGTTTACCCTCGACGCGTGTCACGTTCGGTGTGATGAAATGGATTACCGGCCGGGTACCTAAGGTAGGGAAACGGGACATAAAATGGAAGGTATGCGTTAAGAAGCAAGAAGTAGACAAATCGAGGCTCTGTGTCTGAAGATTTCGAAGCAATATTTATTTACAACAGACAGTGTCTTTAAGCTGACTTTTCCGACACTGCCTACACGTTTGGGTTGTGGACGCTTCGACTTCCCGTTCGAAAGAGGCAGAGGGATACGAAGTTCCGTGCAATGTACAGCCGGATAAATTCAGAACACACTAAATTCGTATCAGATCGTGGGTAGATGTGTACAGCTAGGTTTTTTTTTTAACATCGCACTATCGAATGGTATATGTTTGCCCAGACTTTCGATCAGTAAAATCTGTTTTGTTTGAATAGTGTAGTGTTGCTGTACAAAGGCAATGTAAGACGTTAAAGGTAATGTTTCTGTACCATAACACTGTTGTCTCAGTCAAGTACTATGTCCCTTACACGTTAAAAGCAAAAGTTGCACCTTAAGACCATTAAATGATTTCCGAATTCATCTACTGCACGATATCTCAACATCTCGGCAGTATGCGTTAAAATAGAAAAAAAAGTTCTACCGTACGCAAAATTTGATGAGGTTTTTGAACTTGGAGACTCGCATGAGGTTTGGCCCTGCGCAGAACCATAACCAATAGGATCAGCGGTTTCTTGATCGCGGCAGATCATCCGGAGATGTAGGCCATCCGGGTGTGCAACTGCTAAATGGAATAATGACGGTTGAGTTGAGATCGTAAAAACTCGTACCCCGTGGTCCGTTTGCTGGACCGCATGATTTATGAACAGTGCGTTAGGAGTGGTCGACTATGATCGTAAATATTGGTGAAATTGGTGGTAGAGTGGTCCCGCCTTTAAGAAATTTTATATCTAGTGAGTAAGAGGATTTTGAGTGACATCGGTGGTAACGTTTAAAATAGCAGAGCAATCGGTAAGCTGTAACCGGCAGGTGAGATTTTTGTTTTGTCGAAATACTGGATAGAGAAAAATGTCATACTCAAGGTTTTCGAACACCGTTTACGTGCTTACACGGCACAGTTTCTCAACTCGTTACTAACTTTGGTGTACTGCGTGTTCCTGCACCTGTACTAGCATTCTGCGCGACTGTATGTTTCGTTTACGTGGGACGTTTCCAACAATCCCCCACAACACACGTCGCTACTTGTTTGCAGTGTCTGGTACGGTTGGGTCACGGTTTCGTCGGAATTGAAATCTAGACCCTTGGATGCGTTTTGGTACACTTGTGCTAACAAAATGCCGTTTCGCATTATCGGGGAGATGGAAATTTCCACCCTGATGAAGCAAGGCGCGTGAGCGTGGTCGAAAGTAATACCATCGTATAAAACGTGGTCCAGCAGTGTATTTGAATCTCATAGACGTTTTGCTACGCAAGTGATCAAGATGTTCCGCCAATTGATTGAGTACGCTACCGCCATTGTCGTCGTTGTGCTGATGAACACCGCAGCGGACCTCTTCCCTTGCCTGAACCCAGTATAATGTAACCAGGACAACAAAACACACGCCAAGCCATTCCCGGGAAATGCCAGCAGCCGGGGATAACGAGCCTCAGGCCTACACTGATTGAACCATTCGCCGACATGAGAACCGTACAATAAAAACGCACGCAGCCTTTGACGCAAATCTTCGCGAGGACAGAATTTATCATTGGAAGAAATGTTTGCAATGGAAAGAAACGAAGTGTACAATACAGTGATTTATCTGAGTTTAGTTAATTAGTTGAGTTTATCTCAAGTTTAACTCAGACTCATAAACATTGTGTTTATTTACATTAAATAGAGATCACAAGCAGATAGAGGTCGATATCACTCAGATTAATCAGAAAGCAAACTTAAACCTCAGGAAAAATTGTGTGCACACAAGAGTTTTGGGATGACTATCTGCACTAGCACGACACATACTAATATGTTTCTCCCATAAGGTCGTTGCCTAAAGAGGGTGTTTAAAATTCTTCCACCTAGTATCAAGTTCACCACCACATCGCATAAACATCCATCGATCTTCTCACAGCTTTATGCGCATAAAATGCATTCCGAACCGTCCAGAGTTTGTCGCTTCTCCCGCTGCCTTTAAAACAATGCCAGCCCAAAAATGTATTATAAAATGCTGCTAAGAAGTCCACCAATAACAACATGATCGAGTAGAACAATCACCCTGATCCGCGGTGCAGTGTAAACGTGACGAAGGCGGCAAAAATGAAACGAAACGAAATGCGTCTGACGGAGCGTTACTACCCTGCTTGGATGAATTCGTCGGCAGAAAATGGGAATTTTAAAACCTATCAACGATTTTCAGCGTGATCGTCAAAGCCGGGAATCAAAATTATGCGGCAATAAATGATGCAAAACCAAAAAAAAACCAAAGTGTACCGAAAAACCACACCACCAGAAAGTTTATCATTTTGCGTGGTAGCACGTTGGTACCGATGGTATAAACAAATGAAACAAAGCATCTCCATAAGCAAGAAGGAGTAAAAAAGAGTAAGTGAAAACGTAAAACGATCTCACCGTCTGCAAAATGTAAGGAATAAACAGGCAGCTTATAAATAAACGGGCACGGAAGAAGTATAGAATAAAATAAAACTGCAAGCATAATAAAAATACCCAAACTGGAATGAATATAGATTGAAATCGATCAATCTCGGACGCGGTGGTTGGCTTCTCCCGGCCAGCAGTCGGTAGCATATCGGGCACGGATCGCAAACGCGAACCCTGAGCACTGAAGCAATCCGCACCATTCCCTTGCCTCAGCTCGCACACGTGCGTCGGTGCGTATGCGCGTGTGTCTGTGGGCGATTTGCAAACAATGATTTGTTTATTTGGCCACTGCCGATGCCGCCAGTGTCAGTTCGCGCACCGATCACGCCTCGCGGTACAGTGCGGCACATTTCGTTTGCCCTCCCCGAAAAAGGTGCCAAAGGCGACAAGCCACAAGGCGCGGTATGAGGATAACTGAGAGCAAGAGTGGAACCGGCGGAACATGCTATGTTCATACTTTCGCCCGAATCCGTCCGTGTCTGGAGCTGGAACGTTCAAGAGCGCCCCATTAATCCCAAGCATCCATCCATTTCTATCGCAATTGCTGCAAACTCTCGAAGGTTAGGCAGGAACGTCTGCCTGCCAGTTGGCGGGCACACAGCTACACATAGAACCGCGGTCCCGAGGCAAGATATGGTGTTGTTGCACATTGGGTGGGACGAATTGATGACTTTGGTCCGTCTTTTCGTCTTGGGGATGGTTGAATTTTCCGCGCCTATTGATGCAAGTATAAACAACATTGTGCCGATTGGGGCAAAAGCTGCGGATGAACGAGTTCACTACACTTTCCCGAACCTGTGAGGAGTTCAATGAGCGTGGAAATTGATTGGAAGTAATCGAATGTAAATAGGTATTTTCGTTAAGATATGCATTCTGTGTGCATTGTGAATTCGCCTCTGGTTAGTGTTCTGCGCCTGAATGTATGCAAACTGTGTTTGTGTGTTGAATATGTATTCTTGGACAAGAGATACAGCAAGTCCTCGGCTCTTAAGCTGAGAGCTCTCAGTATAATTGTTTGTTTCTTGTTATTAGAATGTTATTAGAAAAGTTATTTTTAAATATTTACTAAATACTCTTCAACGATGATACATCGAGTTGAGCACTACAATTTTGAACATGCTCCACATATATTATCTCTACCGATCTCAAAAACATTCAAAAAGCAAGTTGTATTTTACCACAAAGCAAAACTTCTCAGTACTCAACCAACACATGATCACTTATTGGGTGTGAAAAGAACAATTTAAGCTAAGACTGCCTTAAGTGACAACGGAAAACCGTGCAGCCGTAGCTTGTGACGCATTTCAATGTGATCTCTTGCAAGCGCGGATAACTGAATCTTACCCCAGATATCAGCATGCTGTTGCAATCATTCAAAATGCATTTCCATTTGTATTCGCCTACCCATTACCATGAGCAGCTCCTTCTTACAAGCGTTACAATGTTGCGCGCAGTCTAAAGACCCATGGTAACGGCTGTCCGCACGCAACAACGAGCAAAAAATAAAAAATAAACGACCTAAGATTGCCAAGTGCACCGGAGCTCAAAATAGAACCAGAACGGGACAGGTGGGTCCCATCTATACGTAGTGTGGTTTTTGTCGTTCACGCGTGTTAATGTTGTTCATTTTTTAGCAGTTAGCTCTGTTTGTTGTCGACAAGATGAAATAAAACGAGAATGAAAGTAAGACGGCGTACGAAATAAAATCATCTCCGAAAAGCGGGACATATATGACAAATAAACGACCCACCGGTACGTTGGAAGAGCGGCGTGTTGAACGCTTTTAGTACGGCACGGATATCGATTTCATCTTGCCTCCAGTGCCGCCCCGTGTCGGAAAGGGAATGTGTAGGAGAGGGGTGTCTATGTGCCACCGTTGGTTGATTGAAAGCCATACGATCCGATGCCACTCATCATATGGTCCCTCCACTCGAGCGGGCAGATGCATTTAAACGCACCACCAAAAACACGATCACTTTGCACCCGATATCGAAATGCAGCATTGGTCTCTGGTTGCGTTCCCGGTCTCTTAAGTGTTCCCCAGAGAGGAGACTGAACGAGAGACCAGAGGTGAGTTGCTGCGTCCGAGATATCATGATGCCCGGTACTATTGCGCCGGGGTATCCATCCATTTCAGCGCCAGTTTATTAAACGATGAATGAATTTGGCGTACTTACAGCCGAGTACTCACCTTCAGCTAACATGACGTGCGGATGTCATTGGCCCCTTCCGCAGCCAAAGGGGCGAGATCTCCGCACTTGATGGCGTGTGGTTGTACTGGCATGGTACGGGACGTTCGTGTTCAACCATACAGTCATCCCATCCCTCCAGACAATAATGGCGATCCTTCGTGGCCCTCGTACCGGGAAGGGGTATGGTAGCCAATTGACGACTTTTTACGCCGGACGGACGGGTAGCCACTTTGGCAATAGTTCAAGGCGATGTCGTAGTCATTCATGTCACGCGAAAGGCGCGTCCCATAGTGGCGCATCATGCGGCAATACGAACGGTCCCAGATCACAAAATCTATTTCGAGTCGCCGCCAGTGAGCGAAGGTTTTCCATCAAGGATCGGGTACGGTAGACACCGCAGACACCTTAGTTAGTCATCCGGGCCGGTCGTCAGTACCAGTCGGAAGTAGTTCATAAATTCATCAGTTACCCGATTTTACTATTTGTGTGTGTGTGTGTGTGATCGTTTTTTTTTTTGAGTGCTTCTTTTGGCAATCATTACTTCGGCAAATATCGTCTGGCTATGTCGAGTCGGGTACCACTAGAGTTCCTTCACCTTCAGCTCCACATGATAGAGTACGTCCAGACTTAAAGGGGGGCTTTACTTTGTCATCGCAGATGCTTGGTGCTGTCGCAGATGAACGGCTTATCCAGACCATCCGGCCAGTAAATGCCGCGGACCAAGCGATCCCCTCCAATTCCCGCCCTAGGTGGTGTCGCTTTGAAAGACAGTATCAAGAGTGTGCGAGGGGAGTTGCAGGGAGTTGGCCTGTACAGTTCTTTTCTTTAGAACAAAAATAAAACCAATTATGCACCGTCGTCGTCTGCTTGTGGTTGGGACCGTCGGCAGGAAAATGGCAGGGAAAATTGCGGGTGTGTGTCTCTATGTGGAACCGTGCGCGCACTACCTAGCAGGCTTGGATGGATACGATGGAGATGGATGGCTGTCTATTTTTGTGATTTATGAACCAAAAGTGCGTCTCGGGCTGGGTGCGTACGCGGAACCTTTCGCGCTGGGATATCTGTTTAGCGCGTGTACACGAGCCGGCCAAGGCGGGGAGGGAAGGGCGAAAGAGTAAGGAGTGCTGAGGAGGAGAAAAACAAAGCAAAGCGAACTCCAAGAGTTCATCACGACACGACACTGCTCTAGCCATAGATCGGTCCCCATTAATGTTGTTTCGAAAAATGGACAGATATTCGAATACGGTTGAATCACTCTGCTTCCCTTTAGCAAGTTGTTCACGATCGTGTGGTACTGTTTCGCCTCTTCGCACGCACGGTATGATCACGCACACATTAGGGATCCTCACCAAAGAGCAATATATACGGTACGTGAGCGCCTCATTGCTGATGCATCCTTTAAGATGTGCTTATGCCCGTAAGGTATCTCTAACTTCCCAACACGACGGTTAACATCCACTTCCACGTAATGGGTGTTATTAGAACAAATATTGACTTGCCGCAATAAATTACCAATCCAGCATTGTAACGCCTTAAGCTGTAGAGGAGTCTACGTCTTACGAGTTAGTGTGAGAGTCCTTCTAAACGTATTGGAAGTCGCATCCTTCTCTTCGACATGACGTCCAGGGCGAAACTGTTTGACGTGAGGTACGTTTGCTTACGCAACGTGCGTCATCTCAACCCGAATTGCCTAGGGCACAGTGTACAGTGCTGAACTATAACGCACAAACTTCTCAATGAAACCCACGCAGCGTAGAAAGACTCAGATACAAAAAATGAACAGCGTTAAATGAGCTCTTAAGCTTAAGGAAGGAAATGTTTTGCGTAAAACCAGATATTACGGTCATTCTGATGGTTCGACAGTGTGTGGCGCACGGTTCCCGATGGTTCCCGGTAATTGGTGACAAATTGGCAGCATGACAAAACTGTCAATTCTGCTTGTGTCGGTATCGGTATAGGACGAGGCGGCAGCAGCAAACAAGTAGTGGCGGTTTCACCGCGCAGTAAGTCGACTACTACCCCGACGGTTGGTGATTCGTGTGTGACCTTCCGATGAAGCAGACACGCAGCCCCTGTACAGCACAATACTTGATATTGATTCGTGCCTCCCGGGGGACGAACTCGCATGCACCGTAGGGCAATGCGTCTGGTAATTCGATTCGGTGCAATCACAGCTCGCACATCATCACTTCCCAGTTGCGGCACTGCAAACGCAGGCCACAGATGATCAAAATGGCCGGAGCACGGACACATACACACAAACACACGGACAAGGCTATGTGTTTTGATGCTCAGTGTATTTTTACGCAAAACGGTGATCAAGTGATCTCCACCGCCGCTGGGCAGATGCATTCGCCCGTGCCAGTGAACGAATTGGAATTGGCTTTGGCCATCCGCAGCGATCATCAAAGCGCGGTTGTCGAGGTTTCTGCGTTAGTAATTAAATGTGTAACCTCACACCATCTTTTGCGCACCCTCCGGGGAGGGCGTTGCGTATTGCGGCGAGTCGTTCAATCGGTTGAATTCATGCGCAAGATTTGCGCGTGGAATGTGCAACGTGTGCGCATATGGACGCAGTCTGCTTTTTGCCAGATCCGGCACAGTGTCCGGCTGGTGTGGTGTGGGAGTTTCGATTTCGTGGGTCATCATGGTGGGACGGTGTTTCGATAGACAACTCCTGGGATCGTTTCGGTCGCTGATGAGTTATGCAGTGCGCGGCGGTGGACTGATGTGTTTAATTATGCAACTGTGCCATTCATTTTTCGCAACAACAGAAAAAAAACGTTCGCATTTGGAGCGGTTTGCCATGCGCTTTCAATTATGGCTAAAGCAAGTGTGGTACTAATATCCTACTTGAGACTCTTCCAAAAACGAGTGAGCTTCAAAATCAGTAGTTTTAATATGGAAGGAACTATTCACTATTTTACCCAAAAAGCTGTGTTGTTTATTGTTGCTCTAAATTCCAGCGTTGTTCCACATTGTTGTGCACAGAATCAAAATTAAATAACTTTAGCGTTAGAAGATGTACATCACCCGATCGAAAATAAACAATTCCAATATGTACAAGTGATCCATGCCAATGACTTACGTTGAATGCAATAAACGTAAATCAATTTAAAAAGTTTGACGCAACACTTTTCATTCATTGTTCACTTGCGATGGGTTCCAGAATTATGAATGGTCAGTCGATTCGTAACCTTGCCGTACTATTTCTGGTCCTGCATTTCCCCACACTCCCATATGCGTCTACTCGGAGCGTAAAAGGGAGCGTGCGGTATGCGGACGAGTCCAAAAAATCACCCCTCAAAATAATAGCATCATAATAGAACCCGACACCATTATGTATGGAAACGTCCACCAGAAATAGCTATGGTGGCAGTTTTGGTTACTTGGAAATCGAAAAAAACCCCTTTGGAGGGCTGCAACAACTGGAACGCGCCAGAAGTTTTGTCTGCAGTGGGATCAATTTCAGTTGCATACCACCATACGCACATTCAACCTACAGGATAGGGGGCCAAAAATGACATATCGATGCGGTTTATTGGGCGTACTTGTAACGTACGACTTCCGGTAGAACGAAGAAAAGGACAAAAATCAGCCAAATTGAACGTCTTGAAGTTCAATTGAGAATAGTAGCTTTTTGAATGTTATTTCGGTTGTTTTTTTCTATTTATTTACTTGCAAATAAACTTCAAAAAGCTACGTCAGCCATTTGGTACACGCAAAATGGGGGAATAAAAAAGATTTAATCGGATCGGGTTCGGACGGCGGAAAATAAAACATACGGCAGAGAGGAAGCGTTTTTTGTTGCAGCCACAACGCTTATGGGAAATAAACAAAATTTAAACTTATTAAAAAAGAAGTGAGAGAACAAACGTTTGCAAAATAGCAAAACACAATCCGGACAGACGGTCGGTCAGACGGTTGGATGGATATTTTTTTTCTGCGTTTGTTCCTTTTGTTAGCCTAACATTATATTCAATTTTTTTAGTTGCTGTATGCCTAAAACTTCCAAACTTCCGTGGGATTCCTAGTGGAGTGCGTGTGTTTCAGTTTTTTTTTGCGTTTTGCAAACTTCTACTTTTGTTGGAGTATTACCATCATTTTTTTTTGTGCGGGGATGCTCATCGTGTCGCAGAGCACCTTTCTGCTTGCTCTCTTTCCCCGATCTCCTTTTCCTATGCATTAATGACAGTGATCGAATGGGGACGCGGGAAATCTACCAGCTGCACTCGCGAAAACCGACTGAAGTGTGAAAACAATGGAGCCTAGTGCGCTCTCAGGAGGCTCTAATAGAGCTCTGCCACAATGAGCGAAGTCGTTGCACAAATGTCCACAAAAAAAAAGAAGACAAAAACGGGCACAGGCAAGATCAGTAAAAACAAAAACGGATTCATACTCACACTGACCCGGTAGTGATCTTGATGTTCCAAAACCCAACAGCTTAAAACGCAAAACAGAAGTCGCGAATTCAGTTACAACAATTGGGGAAACAATCGTGGGGCTTTAAGGTTTATCAAGGGTCACCGCAACCAACAATCATGAAGTCTTCGTCTATTAAATCTATCCCCCTGAGAGGCTCGATGTCGTATGAAAATTCAGAAGTACAAGGATTTACGGAAATCAACTATTGACTAAAGTAATCAGTCCCTAATAAAGTATAGGGATATACACCAATATCTTTTACCAATATTGAGAATTAACAATATCAATGCGATGTTTTAGCCAATTCTGGATTCTTTCCAAATTGAACTGGGAGTCTCTGGTAGATATGTAATATTTTAACCTTTCTAGTTAAAATTAATTGTATGTGAAGGTTTCTCAACTCACATATCCTCAAAGTTTTTTGACTTGACTATATAGAATCATGTGCAATTTAAATATCTTTCAGAAAATGCGCATCTCTTTAACTAACTCTACCTATTTCCACTTCAAAGATGAAAGAACTCGTTATTCGAACTATTTCACTTGAACCTTGTATAAGAGGAAAGGTTTCAAATCACAGACTCAAGTCGTGGGTGATGATAACATTTTATTTTCATGTATTTATTTATAGTTTATATTTAAAACTTCATAAAGTTTTATAAAACTAATTGATTCTTATTGTAACTCAGTGTATTTTTTGTGCCAAAAAATTAAGTGATATTAACTATGAAAACACAAACTTCTCAGTCCCCGTTAAGAACAGTAACATAATGAGAAGCTTTGCGAAAAATAATTTTTGCAACAGCATGCAGCGTTCGGTGTACGAAAAGCTAACAAGAAAAAAAGGCAAACCTCCTATTGCTCTGATGCTCTAGTGCGCTTCTATTTTTCGGCAAACTGGATGAACCCTTTGTACGCGGACCGCACCGGTCGCAGTCATGGTGATTAGCAGCGCTCAGAAACCCAGCGTTACGTGACTACTTCCGGCCGGTAGCGGCATCAGCGGCACTGCCAGTAACGATTTTGCAATTTTTGCCACTGCGAGCATCCGCCGGCCGGCCATTAATGACAAACCAGTCGTCGCTGCAAAAGAACCGTGTGTGATGGTTAGGCTTGGTCAGTGTGGCGGATGATGAAGATGCCCCTGTGCTGCTCTCTCGCCTACCTCTCTTTCTCACGCTTGGGGAGAAGGTGGGGGTAGGGGTATGCTGTCTTCAATCATTTTGGCAATGAAATCGCAAAACGTACAACAGCAGCCAAATGTATCAACAACGAGAATCGCAAACAATTGCCAACCAGCCCTCTACAAGCTATGTATGTATAAGGGAAAATGAAAGCGGAAGAGGAAAAACACCAGGAAGAAGAATTCACCAAAATGCTAGTGCCCAGTGGAAAGAACTCCCACGAGCTGTTGGTCGAGAAACCCGAAAGACACGTGAAAATGGCGAACGAGTAAGAAACAGCACAACATAGCGGAACACCATCACAAACTTTGGGCCGGCTGACCAAACGGTGACGATCAGTGCTTTTCCGCGACTTCCGGTGTAGCCAGCTCCCGCAAAACTTGGGGGCAACAAAAAAACGAAACGAACCATTCGCACCAGGTTCCAGCGTGTCTGGTATGGTCGGGCACGGGAAGCAACGGAGCGAAAGGCAACGAAAGTGGTTGGCGAAGTAAAAAAAAAACACGGAACACCACGAAACATTGCGAATTACGAACCCCGGCCGGTGGTCTCTGGAATTAAATGGCCGTAGCCGATTGGGACCCCTGCTTCACCGTTGCTGCACCGTTCGCTCGCACGAAGATTATCGGACAATATTAACATCAGCGGCAAATTAATTATACCTTCCGTCGAATTTCCGAAACATGTTACACTGCCGAACGGGGAGGTTAGCGTGGTTACGGTAGACGTAAGGTGGTCAAATGTTGTGCAAAATTTTGCCAAATCTTCTTCAACCCTTGGCAACCGATGGGCAGAGTGTGGGAGGTAGATAGGTAAGGGTTAGATCCCCTAAAAAAAAAAAGACCATAGGAAAACCTCTAGGCACCTCAACACGAAACCTCACATGGTGTAGTGGACCCGACAAAGTGGACGAAGTATGCGAGGCACCCGCACGGCTGACCAACCGCAAGTGAAACGAATGGTAAATGGTGGTTTGTCAGCAGTTTTTTTTTCGAGTGTGTGATGGGTCAAGAGACGACACATTGTTCGGCATTCGAGATTTGATCCACAGCGCGTCCCTCGGGTGCATTGTGTTTTGTTCTTGCGCTCCCACGCGCAATTGTTGCCGATCGGGGGCTGTCAAGCGTGTGCTTGTACGTGATGGAGAAGGTTAAATTGTGGAGCAAAATCCGTACGAACCGAGATATCGTGTAACGCGCCGCTGGTACGGAGTGCGATCGAATTTGGTTTGGGCTCGAGTTCGGGTGCAAAACTTTGGGGCTCGAATTGGTTGTCATATTGGGATACACCTGACGCATTTCTGTATAGAGTGGCATCGTGGATATACAGTTGAGGTTGAAGTTTACAATATAATTAAAAAATCATGAAAACTCTTGTTGAAACACGATTTTGAACTATTGATGTTGAACATTCGGTTGACTAGGCATTTTAATTTCAGACTAGACACTAGAGACTATATACATTTTCTGCCTGAGATGTAGTTGTAGATTTTCAAGATTAATTTGGTCCAAAACTACAACCGGACAATTTTGGTGACATTACAGGTGAAAATGGATCAGAATCTTGTGAGTCTAATATACTGTACAATGATGATGTCAGTTTTGTCGTCAATTTACGCTTTATACGATCTGTATAGTTTTGGCCTCGTGCTTCAGCATTTTTCGAAGATTGTGGATCGAGTGTCGCCAGGTCCTCTGTAGTGACGGTCATCTGACTAAATAATGTGTAATGAAAATAAGTCTAACTAAATTGTCAGAGGAGGTATTGGCTATAGGGTTCTTTATGAAATTATTCTCCAGGGCTTCGTGACAGACGCATCTTCGCCATCACTCAAGCTTATTATGGACATGCTACACTTTTAGTCTATGTGTACAGCATTAAAAGACTTTATGGACTATGGTTGCGTATTGGGTTAGGTAGTGACATGATCTCTTGACATTGATTTCACCCTATTCTTGACTTGTAGGTACTCTTCAATTCTTAGCTTTCATAGAATCGTTGGATGGATCAAGCTGCTTCACTGCATAACTGTTTTTTTTTGTATCCTTGCCATAAAGTCCATGAATTCTCGAAACGTGCAGAGAACATTTCTTAAATCTTGAAACATTTGTAATCTCAATGTTCTAATACGATTATAATCATGTATTCTCTTGATGTCTTACTGACGTAAACTGTCATTGTGAAGTGCAGACGTAGAATGCTTTTTAAATTCTGCTCAAATTCAGAAATATATAAACAATGCAGCTCACCAATGGCTGAGTGGTGTGCAGACTCGATAGATAAACATTCTTCGAAGTCCCGAACAAATTGAGAAAAATCAGATTTTCCGTTCAGACGCGACAGGGCGCACGTGCCATCTGCAAGTGTGGAATGTTTCCACCTTGAAAATGGAAACATCTTCTACAAACCTGCCAATGGCGAGGGCCAGACTTGTGGTGGTGGAACCGTCGGAAACACCTTTTCCGACGAAGCAATCAAAGCTTCCGCACCTCTGGCTTTAATCTTCCACAATTGGGCGAGTGTTTGTTTGGACGGCTGTCTAGCCGTCGGTCGATTAGCTGATGTTTTGAGAATTGGCGGCCGTTTGCTATTTACCCTGGTGGCAGTTTCCGCCACCCAAACTGCACAATCGCACCACCGATGACGGGATCAGGATTTTGTGGAAAACCGCGCACAAGCATCTAATGTCTGCAGCAATTATGGGTGTGTAATGTGCAAGAAATGAGCAAATTTTGATCAGGAGGAAAAAAATGAAACATCATACAGAACTTTAACCCCGGTATAAAGGTTACCGAAGCAAACAAAATTCAAACTCTGCATACCATTTTTACTTAAAACGATACCGCTGGGTAACGATATTTTTTTTTTCAAGAAAACCTTCAACTCGCTGGTGGTTGCGTTACGCTTATAAATAAATCTTTTGCATAGTTTTTTTTGTGTAAATTTTTAATTCTCACAACCGAACTCCACGTTCTCCAATTTGAAGCGTTTCTTGAGCAGAAAAATCACATTCTAAAACAAAAAGTATCACAAAAATTAAATGAAGCATGTTTAGTATTTTATTTGCGCCAAGAAAAACAGACTTTAACAATTGTAACGGTTCCGTTTTAAACAGTAGCACGGTAAAGCAAAATAGTGAAAAAGTGCCGGTAAAGTGGCTGCTTGTGTGTTTTTTCATGAAGCTTCACAAAAGCAATGCAAATGATTTTTTTTCCAAAAGAATATAAAAGAAAAAATCTCTTTCCGCTTAAGACCTTTAACGGCTTCTGCCAAGGACTTTCGTTGTGGTCTACAGCTGGAAGAGAGTGTGGGAAAAATTTTCAAGGTATTGCTTGTTTGACATTCATCAGTTTTTTTTATGCAAATATTTGTGAAAATCTTTATGTTTTACAAAAAGGTGTTTTAAGTGCAATTTTTTCTTTACGTTCGAACAAATTAGAAACAAGTGCATTCAGTACGTTAAACATGCACTTTTCTCGAGGAACCTGAAATGCTGTTACCACCTGAAAACGGAAGCGCCACATGGGTAGTGCCGACAGAAGTGGCCCACAGGTGGTCTTAGCTTCGGTCGGCTGTAAAAAAAAACCCCATCTTATTGATAGGCAAAGCACTCATTTTATATTCTTTTTCGTTGTTGGGAAACGATTCATTAATCGACAACGACTGCGATAGTCCGGGCTAAACTTCACGCGGGAAAAATAAACAGCCGGACGCGATAGGCGTTCAGCGAGCGGTGTGTGTGTGTGTGTAATGGCAGGATTTTCGGGCTGGGGAGGAAAGCGCTGAGTGAAGTGCATCTGTCGGACCCCGCAGGGTTAAAGGTAACATCGGACAACGGTCCCGCTGGATCGGTTTCCGGCGCTCGGGCTGTACGATTGATAGGTTTTCCTTACTTAAACTTTCGTACAACACAAAGGCACAAATGCCGACATGTGCCGCCACAGCCACCACCGAGGGTTGTGCTAACGAATATGTTCCAGATGGATGTACGCGCACGTCTGATGGTTGAATGTTGGCTTTGAAGATGACGTCAGAGCTGGTCGTACAACACAGAATGCGCAGTTTTAAAGCTTAGCGCTTATTGGTGGATATAAAAGACACATATCTCGGATACAGCTAAGGCTCTCGAGGGTGTGGTGTATTGAGATGTCATTCGTGAGTCATCTTTTGAGATGTCGGATTCCTTGAGAACCGAGTTCTAGCTGTCTGCCTGTACGCTCAACATTCAATACGTTTATCAACTTTAATTTATTATCGCCCGCGTCTGAATAAGCAAACATTCGGTGTCACATACCAACAAACCGTCAACTGGCGAAAGCCAGATTTCATACGAAAAAAATCCTCACTTTTTCAAATGTAAATAACAACGTCAATACCATACCCGTCCCCAAAATGTATTGCAACTAAGTCGAATAAGCAAAATAAACAGTAACGAAGCATGGACGAGCGGATCCCTCACGGGTGGCGACACAGTTACGCTCAACTTCGACCGAATCGACCAAAGCTGCCGTGGTGGCGGTTCCTTTCCAATAAACGTTGTTTGATTCACTGAAGAGTTTGGTGAGAAGAAACTTTTGCTTATTCTTCCCACCCACAATGCCTGCCCAACAACAGTTGCACCGTTGGCAGCAAATTATGGCCCGAGAATAAAACAAAATCAAGAAACGATGATCATTGGTTAAGTTGATGTGTCGCTCTGGTTGCACCACTCGACTTTGCTTGCCGAGTCGTTTGTCATCGGTATAAACTCGATCTTAATTTCATCCCTCAACCTCAATCCCACCGCGCCGGTTCCCTCCCGACGCACGGTGAACGGCCGGAAACACAAACAAAACATACAAGAGCGCAGGTTCAGTGGACGACGCGGTTTAAAAAGTCCACCCCAGCGAACAGATCTTCATAAGCTACCGATGAATGACAGTGGTTACGGTAAGAAAAGGAAACGAAAGTGGCAAAAAAAAACACCGTCCCAGAAGGTGTCAAAATTGCGTACCGTGAGTTCATCGGTACGCATGCGAAGGGCTGGGAAGTGCGCTAGAATGGCTACGATCGTGTTCGATTTTCCTCACTACATTTTCCGCACTCACGCGGGAGCATGATTGTGAGCGGCATCCGATGAGAGATTTCTCCCTCAAGCGGGTCTCACTCTCTTTATGATCTCCTTCATCTCTCCATGAGATCTCTTTTCATCTCACGGGCACTCACGCATTCACGTTGGGTCTCACGTTCGTTTCGGCTTTTCCTCACTTTTCCGACCGAACTGTCAGTGCACGGCCAGCTCCCACCGTGTGCCCCATATCTTCCGATCGCATCCCATAACGCGATCGAGAACAAAACGAGTGCGCGTCGGTACGCAGACAGCACACGACGGGCAAAAATAAAAATTTCAACTCGAGAAAAAGATTTTATAATTAGTCAGCGACGGCAATGGGCCGCGCGGGTGTGTGTTTTGTTGTAGTGTGTGTGTTTGTATCGGCCATACGAAAACTCGGAAGGCACGATCTACATTTTCCTTTCCCGTGTCACGGTTTCCCCCCAATTTGTTTTGGGGTAGGAGGGAGGAGGGGGGGGATGGACAATGGTAGCGGTATGGTGGTTTCACGTAAAGTTTGTTTGCTCGTTTTCGGAGCACACGTCTCGGTCTTTGCGTCGCGCACGGTTGGCACAATCCATGGCTTAATTAATTGCGTTCAGGTTCGGCTGTGCGCGGGTCTTGAGAAGTTGCACGGGTTGTTTGGAAATTGTCCGATCGAATTGCTGTTTTGGAACATATTCTGCAACGTTTTGCGCTGTCACAACAAACGGGGACCGTGCTCGTAATTCGAGCTAGATCTAGTTCTGTTTGCTTTTGTGTCGAGATGAAAATTTTCCAACCCCTTTTTTGTGAGAACGGGCTGATGGTGGCGGGTAGTTTGCTCTTCAGACACCCGTCGTACGCACTGCCACGGCAACCTAATGTGCCGTGGGGAGGGGAAAAATTCCATCCTTTTGATAACCCATCCGCAGTCCTACGCAACCGATCGATCTTCCGTGACCGGTCATACAGAACCGGTGAGGACAGGGACGGAAACTGCGATCAGTTTTCCCATGGCCCTGTAGTCGAGTTTGCAACCAGGCAGAAGTTGACACAGAAGACCCCGTTAGTCGTGCCCGTGGCCAGCTCTAGTCAGGGGCTTTTAGAGAGCGGCTTTACGTGCGATCCGTACCTCCCTAAAACGGGTGCGCTCGCATCGGCTGACCGGCTGTGTGCGCATGAGATCAGACCGAAAGGGCCGCGCAAAAGGGACTGCAACAAAAACAGAAGCCCGATGTCGCGCGGAGACTCTGGGAGCTGCGTAGCTCCCAGTGCTCGCACACACCGGGTGGAGCGATCGCACGAGACTTCGGTGAGACACACTGCGCTCAGATTCAAAACCTCCGTTTACCGTATGATCGGTTGGTGCATGGAAAAGTGTATGGAAATGTGAGGCGAACTATCATACTTCATTCCATAGTCACCGTTAGTCACCAAAAGAAACCAAAGGAGAATAGAAATTCGATGAAGATGCAATCTAGAACGTGGTGCTTCATCTCAGATGAACGTGTTTTCACGAAGTTTAAAGTAGCCATTTATGAGTGCCTCCATAGCATCATGTTAAACTCTGGGTTTCTCACATTATAGGTTGGATGTTCAAATCTTATCTCTACTCGACTACTCACGCTTGCAATATAGATTTTCTGATGGACTATTTGAGCGCGCGTGTAACTTAGTGAAGGTAATTTTAATTGAATTTAAATTAAATAACATTTATAACAGTTGTACCAAGGGTGTTTTTTCGCAAAAACAGTTCGAATCATCATATAACCGCGAGCTGACAATCATCTCTCGGTTAATCGTCACTACTTTTTAAGTTTAAAGTGTTTCATTACTTCTAAACACTTATCTACCCACTCGCTTACGATGCGAATCAAACTGAACCATAACAAAATCGACACTGAGCCACAGTAGCATCAGCAGCGGCAGCAGTAGTAGTCTCCCTGGCCCGGGCCATATTCGGCAATCCGGGTAAACCCCACCTCCACTCCCTCCTCTGCTCCATCCCATTTCCACGCGTTTGCAATTCTCCCTCCACAACTCCTGCTTACGATGCGGCTTCTTGCACGACACACACTGCGAGCGGTGGTGAACTTACCCACGGCCGCGGGACTGGGCGGGGACTTATTATATGGTAAACGACAACATGCACCTGATATTCCACATTTGGTCGGTTAGGATTTACTGTGCACTTTTTTTTCTCCCGTTCTGTTCCAGACCCCCGTGTCCTACCCGTGAAACTCCATCACTACCATCCTCCCTTCATTCGTGCAGCGATCCCAAAAGTATGAAACTGTTTCGTCTCTTTCGCAGCTAAAATGCATCCCACGTTGGTCGAGTGTGCAATCTTCACGATCTTACCGTTGTCGTTCTTTCACTCTCTCTCTCTTCCTCTTTTGCTCTCTGTCTCTTGCGTGCTTTGCCCTCTTCAACATCCCATCTTGCTGCGCGTTGCGTGCGCAACAGCCGAGCGCTTCTTTAGCGTATGTTTGTTTTTGATCGGTCTTCCAGTCGCTCCTCGTGTACGCCGCTCACTCTTCACACGTTCGAACGTACTGCGTTTTTCCAGGCAGGTTTGCAATGTTTATAGCGTTGATAAACCATTATGATCACACCCGACTGGTCTAAAACGCTTGCAAAGATGAACAATCGAAAATTATTAACCCTTCTAGCAAACGATTTTGACAAACGTTCTCCCATTCGTTGCACAAATTTCTCGTCTCCCACAATGCAGTGGCAAACGTCTCGTCCAATGTCACCAGACCGGAAAATTTGTCTCTCAGCAGCAGCGCATATGTCACGTACAAATCGATTATCTGCGATCTTTGAGGATCGCAACGTGAAAATCTTTCCGAGCATGACGGCGACGATTGAAAGGGCATAGTTCAATCGTTTGGATTAAAATAGACGCATAATGTGCGATCAGGAAATATAAACGTCATTTAAAATTACTTTTTTGCACATAATAATACAGCACTAATCCCAAATGACTTAATAGACAAATATCTTAAAACAATGTCAGGCTACTCGGAGTCTGGAGAATGGTTCTTGTAAGAAAAATTGACAATCTTTAAATATCGATAACATTGTAGTCGTCAGCAACTTCAATGTACTACTCCTTAAGTTGTGATGTTTTTGTAATTCTAAAACGTTTAATATCCCAACAATTCCATCAATTACAGGTACTCACCGTAGTTAGGATTCACACCGTGCAAAACTCCAACCTCAGATCGTTTGGTTTTGCGAATCGGCTGACCGAGGATGGTGAAGTTGATGTAGCCCATGCTTGGCTTCAGAAACAGGAAGTACACCTTGCCCAGCTCGAGCTCCTCGCGCACAAAGCCACGCTCGCGGAACTTCCCCCGAAAGATGTCGCACTCGTTCGTCGTGGTGGTCAGGTTGAACGACAACCGCACGGTACGGCTACGCTGTAGACGGCCCTTCGGTGGTTGCTTGTGCACGGTCAATATCTCGAAGGTAGCCGCAAACATAGGCCGCCGATCGCTCATCGATTTTACCTTCGCTTCGCATACAAGCGGAGCCTCAAATGCGAGCGTCGCCGGATCACGTGCCGAACAGTACCGGCGGGGACCGGGACCACCGAAACCACCACCACCACCACCGGTACCATTTCTTCGCTGGGGTCTTACCGTATGCTGTTGACTGCCGGCAGCGGGCGATCTCATACCGTACCCAGGGCCGGTTGGTAGGGCCGAATCTCTCCGGTTGCGATTACCTAGGGCATTTTCGCCATTGGACGTCCGCCAGCGTCTCCGGTGTGTTCGGCGACGTTCGCCCTTCAAACGCATCTGGGCCGCCCATTGCTGCTGCAGCGATCGTTCCGCTGCGGTAGCATCTGAGCTACCAATAATACTACTGCTGTCAGTGGGTGACTCCCCAATGGACGGAACTGTCGCACCGGAATTCGCAGCGTCCACCGTTCGGCTGGGCGCCGCTAGCATTTGGTTCAATTGGTTTGGTAGGTGCCGGCTGGGTTGCTGCTCCTTGTGGCTCAATTTGGTGTTGGCACTGTTGCGTCGAAGGATCCGCACTGCTGATGCTTCCGGGTTCTGCCAGGGCAGCAGGCTCCCGGGACTGGTGGTCAGGCTCGGCAGGGGCAGTAGCGGTAGTGGGTGTGTTAGCGCACGGGCGGCATCATATAACCGGGGCGGTATCGCACCGCCCGCCAAACTTTCCACCTGGTGCGCTCCGTCCACGGGAGTGCGACTACTAATGCTAGGTGTTGTTCTACTGCTATCACTAACATATCTACCACTACTGCTACTGCTGCTACTACTGCTGCTGCCGCTAATGCTACTAGGGTGGCCACCGGGAATGCCCTGGTAGCCGCTGCTGCTATGGTACGGTGGCGGTGCCAGGTGCATCGTGGCGGCACTATCACACCGAGAGAACATCCAAACCAGAATTGCAAGCCATAGGTACATCAAATATTTTACTGGACTCCATTTGCGTAAGTACATGGCGTCTCGTCAGTTTGACTGGTATGTATTTTTGTTTTGTGTGTTAGCAATATAATGTTGGACGGTTGGTTCTTGCCGCCTAATGGGATACTCGTACTGGAGCTCCCGCTAGGACAAATATCTGACCCGCGATCGTTCTCGTTGGTGAGATTCGCCTGGAGATGCTTGATCTATCTATCGTATCTATTTCTGGGGTTTTTCGCTGTGTCTTTCGTGACGTGCCCAGGACACCGGGAATACGCTGCCAGGAATACTGTCGTCTGGTGGTTTAAACCCCACCCTAAAGAAGAAATTCCGTGCTTCGCCTCCTGTTTCGGCTGTGATGATTTCGAATTTCGTTTGACCTCTTGCATGGAGTGCCAGCTGTACCACAGCTGTCTACATCGTCTACACGCGGAAACTGGACGCAATTGGAAACGCAAACGACACTGTGTAACGCACTTGCACAGATAAAACACCTCGGTTTCTAGGGTGCCTCCCGATATCTTGGACTGGCTCGGATTTTGGGCAATAATTTAAACTTCTTCGCTGATCGGTAATGACACATGTCAGTTGATTTCTTCATGGTTTTTCTTGCTCTCGTTCACACGGACACTGATGCTTCGCACTCCGCTCACTTTGACACGTATCACGGACACACGCTCGCCAACGAACGCTTCACTCACACCCACCACATGCACGTTCACACTCGTAAAAGTGAATTTCCGAAAGAAGAAAAAACCACACAAACGCGCGTACACTTGTACCCACACTTCTCTCAGTACGCACGATGCTGCTCGATCGTGGTACTATCTATGACAGGTCGATTTGACATTGGCACAATTGCTCGATCTTTCATTCTGCTATGGATCGGCATTATTGAGCGCGAAAGGGATCTTCACCACACCACCACTGTTTCACTTTTGCCAAAAATCACTCACTAATCTTCCAACGGTGCCTCTTTTATTGCACGAAATAAATTATTCCACAGTATGACACTTTTGTTAAAATTTTTACTACGATTCGATTTACTTTAAAACTTCTTTTGTTATTTTTTCACATGTACACACAAGCACAGAACGTTAGACACGTTTTTATCCCTGTGAAGTTCACTCGTGCGATAACAGGAGAAGGTTCTTGAGGAACTGTCTGCGGATATTACACAAGGGAACTGGTTTAGCTTATTTGCATATTCACTCAACTCGTTCGAAGATCCGCTAATCGTGAAAGTCTGTAAAAAAAGAAAATAATAACATATCAGTGAAAAGACCTATGAAATAGTAAAATATTTCTGAAATTATAAAATGTTGATCATGTCCACAATTCATTTTTAATAACTACTTTGAGTTGGTCACTCTCACTTTTCGGAATCGACACACTATTTTGTAAACAAAACACGATAAAACGATACTACTATTCACTGTTCGTGTCAGGAAATACAACTTCCCAACGGTGGCGAACCAACCGATCGTGATCGTGTTGAGCAACCGATTTGTAAAGGCAGTTTTCACCCTTAGCCCTGCCACTTTATACTCCGATCGCAATTCATATGCAGTCGAGGTAGTACCCCCTTGGGATTCAATTCACCTTCCCCTCGTCCCCCGTATCGAATGGACGAGCTACTCTTGATCTTGATGATCGCCGATCGGACGTATTAGGGTGCGCCCTATATCTGTAAACACGATCTAGCGTATGTTAACGCCTACCGACGACCATTTCTTCGCTAATAACAAGCAAATTGCGAGAGCATGTAGAACGTTAACATTAGTTTCGCTTTCGATACTGTTTAAGCGTGTGGAACGCACCTCGCTGTTCCAGGTGCGTCCGTTCGCAACAAATAAATTGATGCCGGAAAACCCATTCCCGTGTAGGTTGGCTTTTCCCGCTAATTTAACAATATCGTTCTATAGGAAAATCAACCACCCACCCAAACAAATATGCGGATGTCGCATAGGTGGACGGCATGAAAAACTATTCTACCCAACACCTCCACAACAACATTTTTCCCCCCTTCGGAACCCACAGTTTACGATTCTTTCCCACGAGCAGTTCCAATGGAAATGTAGCCGGATTTTCCCCCGAAGCACATGATGCTCATACGCAAATACAGCTCCACTGTGCTTACGTGCGCCCTACAAGCGAACGAATGCAAATGCACTGCGCCCGTTATCGTGGTGTCTAATTAACGCTGTTAATAAATGAGGAAAAATTACTACTTAATGTGATACGCGTCGGAAAGACAGGGATTTCCCCGGGTGTCTTACAGGCAAGGGTACTTACACCCATTACACGCGTATAATGATCAGGTTCGGGTGCATTGACGTGTGTTTTTGATTTGTGTTAATTGTTTGTTTGCTGGTTGCATTTTTTTTTGTACAGTATTTATTTTTGGAGGATTCCTATTCCCTTCCAATGTGCACCATGCACTTTCTTGCATGATCTTTCTTGATCGTTTTAGTGCTTGTGATGCATTCTTTAGTTTAACCCTTAAATGGAAAATGAAAAATGTGTGCCGTGTTTAACTGTCGAATTAAAATGGAGCAGCCCGGTGGTTTGACGAATGAAGACAAATGTGGTGAAAAATAGTATTAAATGGCCGCAAATGGCATTAAAGTTGATAAAATTATCAGATGTGAGTCATTAACAATCCGACATTTTTCCTGCTTTTTATACTAAATATAATTTTAATATTTTTGTATGTTTTCAGTTTGTTTGTCTGAAATATTTGCGGAAAGTGAAGGAAGGGGCGGTCCGGTGGCAGAGGTGATAACGGCACTAGTCTCACACGGCAAAACCGGGGTTCAAATCCCATCCGGTCTTGTAAGCCATCTGCTTAAACAACCTTTTAAAATTTGTTGGTATCAAATAACTTATAAAATGAATTTAAATGTAAATTATCTATTGAATGAATAATGTCATAAATATGTATATTATATTAATTGTAGAATACCTTATACAAAAAATATTACATTAATGAACGCATTCACTTGTAGGGTTAACATTTTCCTCTCTCAACCTCTTTTTTAGCAACCCTCCTCATTAAACTTTTCCGACGTGGCTAAGACACACCACCACGACCCTTTCTGCCCTTCTGGCATGAGGCATATCGGGCGATGATCCGCAAATCCGATCGCGGTCCCTTACCGGGCGGCATGATTATTCACCATCAGGTTTGCGGTTTCACGCCTCGCCAAGGATTTGGCACGTGTGAGTCATCGCACTAGCGTCTGTCTGGTGCGATCGGGGCATGGCTATTCTCATCCTTCTCCCGTTGCCAGAAATGGTTTCGGGAAACCGTCGCCCAATACAAAACACATCGCAACGGGCAGCCACACGCACACTAGCACTGTTTATCTGTTTTACTACGCCCGAACGAGGCCATAGAACCTTTTAGTATCCGTACCATGTGTGTGTGTGTGTGTTTGTGCGTTTGTCGCAAAGCCCGACCTTCCCGTGTTCCGCACTGTGCCAGCATCACTCAAGCTGACTTTAATTGATGAGTGTCGGCTACACACCGGTGTGCGGAGGCGATGATTACGGCGAAACCAGCCAAAAGTACGACCTGATGAGTTTTTCTCACGTCGTGTCCCCTCCCCTCGCCAAACCTCATTCCCACCCCCTCAAGCGATACACGTATGTGTAACGAAACAAAAAAAGTAAATCGAAGATGTCGTCGGTGAAAAATCGCCGCCTCGCCTGGTTTGTGGTTTGCCAATGCGCCCGAAGAGACTTTCTGGCAAGTGGCGCAAGACAACTCTGGTGGACCCCAATTTCGACTCTACGATGAAGCCGAAAAAGACGACCAAAACACGCACACACTCACGCACAATCCACCGAAGGGGAACGTTTAAAGAAAAAATCGAGCAAAAAAAAAAAAAGGGGGGGAAAAACATTGCATAGGAAAACCACGATCGGTGCAGACAGTCAGTCACACTCGGCGGCTGCTGTGTGACATCGGGCACGGTTTTATTTATGTTTTTCGCTTTACTTTTCTCCTGTACTGTTTGCTTTTTTCTTTGCTGTTAGCTGTTTTGTATTTTTCACGGTTTCAATGCTCTTACGCGAGGTCGTTGGTGGTAGTTGTTAGGATTTCGGTGCTACCGTCTCTTGCATTTGTCAACCGCTGGTAGGCGCATCGGACAGAGAACAGGGCATGATTATATTTTGGCACCATGGCAGGCATTTATTGAGTTGCCAAATATTGTTTTCACACACCACCGAGAACGGGTCGAATTCTGAATCGCACTGATGACCGTTGTGCTCCCTTGGGGGGTAGGACGTGAGTCGGATATTAAAATATGGCCCGGCCTAGTTATCGGTGGGAGGAAAATTGAGCGCCATATGTTGGAAAGGAAAATCTGAAAGTTTCGATTTTACGCAAAGATAAACATCATTTTCACCCACCACGACCCGTAGCAGGTTTGGCCTAATTTATTTGCATAAGTGTGTGCGAGTGAGCAAAAGTTTTTTTTTTAATACACTGAGTGAAATCATTAAAAACGGCAGTAAAAGTGTGTTTGTCAGATACCACTTTTCATTTAATGATGGTGCACTTGATTTGTTCCTGACCCATTTTTGAAACGATAAACCAAACAATTTCTTACTTGAAACTGGGTTTGTTGTGCAGATAAGATAAAAATGAGCAAATTTGTATCTTTTTTATGCGATTTTTCTATAAAATTTTAGATATTTAATTGCACTTGTTATTCATTCACACAGAGCGCCATTTTCGCCAAGCTGTTGCAACAAATTAATTAAATTAACTCATAACGAAGCGCTCCATTAGGCAATGATCGTGTGTCGTGTTGGCACACCTCTAGCCAGCCAGGACATCAGTACGGAGCGCTGATGGTAATGGAGCGCTGGTAACCTTACCAAACCTTTTCGCAATGATGATGAGCGAAAAACCAAAAACAAAACCAAACAAAATATTCAACCTTATTTATGAGCTGCTATAATGTGTCCTTCTATTAGTGTAAGCTTGGTTTTGTTATTGCTTTTTTCTTAGAAATGCGTTGCAAAATTTGCGACAAAAACAAAAACTGTCACTCGGTTCGCCGCCCTTCTCCACCGGGGACCAGGGGCACACCCAAATAATATACAAACACCACCGCTCACTTGTCGATGTTTGCCGTCTACACGTGCCAAAGGATGTGCCCGGAGAGCGTAAGGGAGGCGGGATGATGATCAGGTTGTTGTCCGTGGAGGATTCTTGCACGCAAACCGTCAGCGTGTCTACTGGCCGAGGTGTTTGCCCTCTAAAATTAACTCCTCCAAAGGTCAGCCGCGTGTTCGTTCTCGCACGCCCACATTCGGATATTGTTGCGAATTATATCACGCACCGAAATTTTGCGACGCGTGACAACATTTCGGTCGATTTGTGCGAATGGAACCGGCGGCGAAGGACGAGTGAGTGTGCGATAGGGAGCGGTAGGACGATTCAACTGCACGTCGATGACAGTCGTGAGTTGTCGGTTGGTTTGTGGTTGCACTGTCGCGTTACGCAACTGTCGAAGTGGTGGGAAAATGGCAACAACAGGCCACAAAAACACAGAGTATTGCATTCGAGCCGTTGAGTGATGGAGCGCCACCGTATGTTAGAATGGTGGCGTTTGAAGTTGATCTGCCTGCCGACAACATGCAGGATGAGATCATGGGAATGCAAATCAGCTGCAGAAATGGTGCACAGAAAGGAAAGCTGGTTTTGGCATCGAAGAAACGTTTATTACGTGGCAAAAAAAGGCCATAAACATTTACCGCTTACGAATAGTGAAAAATGATTTTTTTAAATTATTTTACAATTTCTGAGGCATAATTCTTGATCATTTTATAAGCCGGGAAATCTGATTCGTTTTACAATAGTGTGATCATTATATAGTTCATAAGGCTTGTCGCTATAGCGCCTCCATTGTCCTTTAATACTTGTGGGACTTACAATCAAGCAGAGTATTGTTGTTTCGAACACACGGATGGTTTCGTTAGTTCAGGACAGAATCAAGGTATCAATTGTCTATTTTTCTAGTTATTTTGGTTTCCTTAGCATTGTCTCAGGTTAAAGATGAAGCTAGTTACGTTCAGCAAGAAGAAAAGACTCACCCCAATTTCGTCATTATCACCCATACGCCAAAAGGGTTCGGTGTCCCCATATTTTCAACTTCAGACACCTGTTAACTTTTTGCATTCCATGGACGCATTGACTAGCATTAGGAAATGGACGATCTTTGTAATCCTTCTAGAGGATTCGAATTTGTTACCATATCACTGAGAAATTACTTAACTTTTGAACATAGCTCTGGAAGGGGTCTTGCAAAATGCGGGATTCGAAATGCAATTTAAGATTTTCGCCTATTCTACTCAATACCTTTGTTACGAAAATGACATCGACATTATCGAATGTACATCTCCGGCGATGCGTGAAGCGTACAACCGCCTAGAATGGGAGACCTCAAGGATTAGATTGAGGATCAACGCGACGAAAGCGAAGACTTCGTTTTTTGGCCCAGCCGAAGAGCAGAGTAATACTTGAGATGGTAGCCGTATACTGAAGTAGTTGAGAAGTTCTTGGTTACTGGCGAAGAGCGCTAACGATCTCACCATTTTTGAGTCGCTGATTTTTCGAGCTATCTTTTGTGGTATTTGAGGCATGTGGAAAAGGATTATGAACCAAGAATTAGCTGAACTATTTGGCATTTGGGCACGTTTTGAATGGTGACTTGGACATGTCCGTATGACGTACGAGCGGGCGAAGGATAGGATGTCAACTCTACTTTGGGACTATTATAATAGTTTTAGTTTTTAACTATTATAGGCCTATAGTTTTGAGCTGCACGGATCCTAATATAAACTAATATAAACGGATAAAGTTTTAAAATATTAAATAATAAAAAAACACAGTTTGATGTCAATATAGCTTTCTTCCTGTGGTTCTCCTTTGGAAATAAATTCCCCGAGTGGCAACACTTTTTCACACTTCTGTACAATCACTCAAACATGCTCCCTTCGTACATACGGTGGACCCTTTGCGACCAGATGAAACCCACATTACGTCCATACCTTGATGGAACCGTGGGGAGTTGGAATTAGAAGAAATTAGTGAAAAATAAAGCCCGTCCCCCTGCTGCGAACGGAATGAACTAGAACAGAAGCTAAACTTCAAATCCAGTGAACCGCGAACGGATGACGTTCCCGGGACGAGGGATCGAGCTCATCATATGATGGTTTTTATCTTTCATCGTGATCGTGTTGTAAATGTGCATCAGGATGCGCCTATTAGAAGTCGCTTGCCTTTGGCTTTAAACCCAACCAAAGGTCATGCGCTCGCTCAGCTTATTCTGTTTCTCGTCCTTTTTGTGTGCGTGTTTCGCTTCGCTTTACATTTCGTCACATGAAATTTGTTTTTCCTTTCCGTTGTGAATTTGATTCCGTTGTTACATTTCATTTGCTTCCTGTGTGCAACTGGTCGTCGTTGTTTTTTTGCTTTTTTGTTATTGGAAAATGCATCGAGCGTACGGTGGAGGCATGGGTCGGAAACCGTCCGCAAAGGACGATAACATAAAGGACGTAGAAATAAACGTTCCCGGGAGTTTTATACTTCCATGCGGCGCCTGCCGTTGTTTGTATGCTACAAATTTTATGCGCCGCCTGCAACCGGGACCATTTTACCGCACTAATAGGCCATGAAACTGCCGTTTTTTTTACATAATATTTTAATGTCGGTCGGTAAAAGATGTTTCAGGGCACATTAGGGATTGGGCTGAAAGATCGTTACAATCTGGATTTGATGTACAACGTTTGAAAACAATTTGTTTAAATATGAAATTATTTTTTGTCCTGGTTATATGCTCAAATTGCCGGTTTTGTTTATTTCATTTAAATTTGACATTTATTTATGCGTCAATAATTCATATTGCTAATTATTCAGATTATTATATAAATTAAATTTATCATATATTTTATTTCTCTTCTTGCAAATAATCAATTTTCATTATTTTCAATAAAGTAATTAGGTAATTCAATACAAAAAATGTTATCCAATTTTCGTCACAAGGTTATGCTTAATGTATAAAATATCTAAAGTTTTCCTCTAAAACATAATTCATTTTTCATCTCCAATTTTGGCACCCAGAAAGAATGTTGCATTTGCGAAAACGTGCGTAATGTGGACGATTATGGCAAGGTTCCCATCATACAAATGTTTCCATCATTCTTCCCTCACATTCCCTGTTTTTTTCCCATCGTGTCTTGTGCACCTTCATTCCCTAATGAGTTCCATTTTGGAAGAGCAAATTTTAAATTACGACGTGAAACGTCTCCGCTAGCGGACGTGGGAAAACTTACGCCAACGCAGCCACTAGGACAAAACAAAAACACAACAGTAGCAACACAACAAAAAAAACCAAATGGTATATTAATGCAAAGCCTGCACTCGATCGATCTATTTTTAAACGGTTTGAACTCTCGCAAAGGCACCGTTCGCCCTTCCCGGTACGCTCATCTAGCTAAGACCTAGGCGCTCATCGGAGGCTTCCTTCCGAAAGGCTTCACATTTCCCACTTTGACTAGTGAATGCGCATTGTTTTGTCACGCCGCAAAAGGAACAGTGAATATAGCGGCAAACACTGCCACCCGTGTGGATGCCATCATGCATTAGCCAATTAGAGGCTCCGTAAGCTAGTGATCGCAATTGACTCATCTTTTTTTTTACTATTGTAGTTAAACATGATAAACCCCGATTTCTTCAAATTGTAGATTTGATTTAAGATTCGAAACGTAATATTTACTTAAATTATTGGTAATGAAGTACATATTAAACCAAACAAAACAGGAAAATACGTATATAGAATCGTAAAATCAATAGAGAAACTTGTAAATCACTCATTGCGCAGTGAAGAAAATGATAAAAAGGCGGTGAGAAAGGAAGCGAACAAGGGAATAAAAACAAAACCAACGAACATGAAAAAAAAACCTCCCCACACACACGCACACAGTGAGCAAAATAGATATAGAAGGTATAGGAGTCGGTCGAAAAGGGAATCTCCACATCGACGATCTGCAATTTCCTTTTCCGTCGATTCCGGCTACCGGATCCCAGCTGGATCGTATCAAATCGCACCCTCGCACCGTCAGCGTCGTCACCCTGCCCTGTCATCCAAACCTCCCCCCTCCCCTCCCCCGCGCTCCTTCACCATCGGGGAAGGTTGTCTGCCCGGGCAGCACACCACATTGGGCGACGAAATTGTCTTCGACATCTTAAGTGGTGTTTGCCTCCAACGACTACACACGGGTGTGCGAGAGTGTGTTGCCGAGACAGAGCAGGCAAGCACTTGTCGCACTTGTTCGGTGGGCCCTTTCGAAGTGCGAAACCTCGCTGGACCCACGGATCCATGTTGTGGGTCACATGCATCCGACCCTTTTGCGTTCCTTGTTTCTTCCCTTCGCTACTTCTACCCTTAAATAGTCGCACAAAGCTCACCAGCCAATGAGTCTGTGTGTGTGTGTGTGTGTGTGTGTGGGACAGCGACCAGAAAGGGAATGGGGCACGGGTTGACGGGTTGGTCACAATCAGCTTGGCGTGATCGTGGGATCCCAGCGCGCCCAGCAGTCACAACTTGCGAGTCGCCGTTTCGAGCCGCATTTCGCAAGTTGCATAAACAATTAAGACAGAAGACACACATCATCATTTTTGCCAGCCTTTTGCCGACCGGGCCGACCACTTGCCTGTGTGCATCTGTGTCTCCGTCGTTGTGTGTGTGTGTGCGTTTTTATAGGCACAATTTCACTCACTAAACTGATTATCTTTAAAAGGAAACTTGCAGCGCGCACCGCACGGACGTTGCCGTACCACTAGCGACCATGCTATCATTCGCGGGATTTTGACTGTTGGAGTTTTGTGCAGTTAGCAGTGGCAGTTATAAACGTTCCAATGCGCGAGTTCCATCTTCTACTGTTCCATCTGTTTGTTTCAAAAATTAGCTGAAGAGCAAAACTCCAGAGAGCCAAAAACATTCCCAGCAACTGAACAAATTCGAACAACTGACGAATGTTAAGCGCCAGAAGTGACAAAAGCGAGCGATTTTTATTATACGAATTAGCTGGTTTGTTCTAGTTCTTGTTCTAGTGGGAATAGACACACTATCTTAAGAACTTATCCGTCCTGCAAATCAACCTAAAGTAGATTTTAAAAGCATGATAAGCTCTTGAGAAATATTTATAATAAAGTGAGACCTTTATCGGACGCTTTATAGAATTTTTTGGATGAATTCGCTTACCCCCTTCTGTTTGCAATGTTTGAATCCCATAGGGTAGGGAAATTCGGCATCAAACAGATGATGATGATGATGTTGATGAACCGTACGGTTTGGTTGCAATCCCGCTCCATCTTTGAACATGTTACCATTTTCAGTGAACTTGTTGCAGTTCACATGTGACTCGCTTCGCATTACGTTTGTAATTGTGCGAGTGACTGAAACGTTCCATCGCCAACCAACCATGTGGTACCATAAGCATTCGCTCCTGAGTGATTGGAGTTATAAACCCTCAACGATGCAGATTGCATTTGCTTTTCCAGAAAAAGCGAACAAACATTTCCTTTGTAAAATTATCATTAATTTTCTCGAGGTTTATGTAATTAATTCATTATTTAATTGGTTTTTATAGTTAACAATTCAAATATTAATGAAACAATAAAATCGACATCGAAAAACAAGTAAATAATTTGTATCAATGAAGTTTAAGACTGAAAATGTTTAGGTCAGTGAACGAAAATTTCCCTTATATTTGACCTTTTTCTGAAGCCACAACCGTTTTGTTCCACACAAACAATTCGAGGTTCTAGCTCATGAGTAAACTTCTTAAAGAATATGGAAACTCGTCTCAAAAGCTGCCTTACATATCCCATTTATATTTTTTGTTGGATGTGATTCTCGGATTATTTTCTAAAAAAACATTTAACTTGCTGGGTTTTCCAAAATCTTACAGCCCATTTAAATCATTTGTTAAATATAAATAAAATAATTAAATCTTCACAATTTCCAGAACATCTAGCTGGCCAAGGGTTAATTATTTGGAAAGGACGTCCCCAAAAGCCACACGTCTTTCACTTTCCTAAACCAGCTACCGTTGAGCGCCTGTTTCTCTTTTTCGGCTTTTCGGTCGGGTTTTCTTTTCTTTGCATCATTTACACTCAGCTGTTGCCGTTGCATTTGCGTTGCATTCGTCTCACAGCACCACTCGGCCGAGTGCATCCATCATAGACACGAAAGCTTTTATGCACGGGCGTCAAATCAAATCAATCGCCACTGCTCGTAAAGGTTGCAGAGGTTCTCGAGGACTCATGTGGGGATTTCTTCATGAATTGCCTTTGGAGCGACCCGTGTTGTATAATCTTTAATTAATCTAACACTATTAATTAGTGGCTGGTGTGAATGCGATCATTCCGAGCACGTAAAGCGCGTCTGGCGACAGCAAGTCTCTCGGATGGATTTAATTAAAATTATTGAAACATTCCGCTACGCTACCTTAAAACATCGATCGGGTAAGATTACGGTCGAATCAGCTACGATAGCCGGTGGAGGAAAGAAAGATTTCGACAGTCGTAAGGATGAGGTGCTACAACGATTGCTCCAGGATAAAATGATGCGTTCTAACTAGGTTCGAGAGTCGATTTCATTGGTTTTGCACGAAAGTAAGGGAAGAGGCTGTTTGTTTTGCAGTTTATATAGCCTTCTCTTCCTCCTACGAAGTGCTCACCCTTCCCAGAGTGTACAGCATCAGTCCCAAACATAGCGCATTTATTTTTGGACCCTTATTTCACATCATTACCGGGAAATTGCACCGCACTGGGCGAAATTGGTTTTCGCTCGTGAGCAATTCCACCGTTTTACGATCACGCCACGTAATTGGGCGACCAGAAACATCCTGAACGCGGTTGCGTTCCATTTCTGGCCGGCTAGTCATCCTAGACGCAGAAGGGATACCATAATGCTTGTAGGCGACTAGACTTTATGGCGGTGCTGGTTTTCTGCAGTGTAAGGTTTAGATCGTACGAAGTATATCGCTTACACATCGGAATGGCTAGCTGACACGTGCCATTTGGTGGATTTTTGGTGCACGAGTCAATTTTTCGGAACGATTCGTTCGCGCGGGTGAAATGACGTGGGTGAAGTCCATTATTTATGCGCACATTCTCGACCCACCCGAAATTCACTGTTTGGAACATAAAGGGCGCTAAACGATTATTATTAGAACTGAATGAGTCGGAACTGGAATTGTTAGGTATGGGTCATGGCTCGAAATAGGAATTGCATACCTGGTGACGCAAATGCTAAGCTACATTCCATTTGGCCGCGAATGTCTTAGAAGGATAGCAAGCAATAAAATCATTTGCTATAATCCATGCACTAAGACAGTGGTTGGTAAAGTAAGGATCTTTGGGTCTTTGAAATGGTTCTGAATGGATTTCTGCAAAAATCTTATTAGAACTTATCCGAGATCCGAAATCTGAAGTCTATAAACTTAATCCAACAAATCAGACTTGTGCTGTGCTATAACTATAATAACGTACTATAAAAACTGAAGCGACGTTTGCACAATTACTAGCAGGAAACATTAAGCTACGAATAATCCAAGAATACGCCATTCTTGTAGTCTGCACTCAAATTTTCGTCTATAAGCGCTTAAGAACTGAACGAATTCTTTCAATAACTGAACATGAACTTATGTCAGTGGACAATAGAGGAGCCGCTATAATGACGAGCTCTATGGGTCGTAAATCGTGTTATACTCGCCATGTTCCGGAAGACTGGTCATGTCATGCAAATGGCACCGGACCGAGATAATCGATAGGCAGACAGTAGGACAGATAATTGCAGTAAGCCAAGAACGCCGCTGAGGTAAGTAAGTAAGTAATTTATGTTTAGGAAATCAATTATTAATTTAGAGAACATGGTAGAATATAATATTTGATTTACTTTGGATTTTCTGAATAGAATTTTAATTTAGGGCACAAAAATCAAACATTCTGAATCTTGCACACTCCATTTCTTGAATATTTCTATGTGATTTGACTCTTTGCACTAAAACGTTTGCCGACCACTGCACTAAGGAATATTTTATAATCCTTCTTCTTTGCGGGTCGTGCGGGTGGCCTTTAACGCACACGAATCTTATCTTGTCTGCACAACTTAATTTCAATTTATATTATTTTAGGGTCACAGCAAACGCGCCCTTCATTGCATGGCATACACGGCAGAATACAGCATACATGCATGCGGCCATGCCCAACGCAACCCGAAACCCTGCTGAACCGAAACGGAACCGAACTGTGGCGGCACGAACCGTTCGAATAGAACGCCCAACGGAATAATTCCTTTCCATTTCGTCGTTACTTAGTGTTTGCCTTTCTCGCTGCTGTGCCAGCGCGCTTATACGATTTTCAAACATGCTGTCTAGTGACGCATGATGAATGGTGATGATAATCATAATAACGAGTGTGAAAAACATGAAACAGAAACAGGGGGCATCTTTCGCCCTGCGTCTGCTTAATTTTACCACTTCCTCCTTCACCATCCCATCCCCGGCGGCCCGTTGCGTCGCGTCGTTTTCCGCGCACCGAAGTGTCCATCCGAAATTAAAGATCGTTTCCTTTCTTCGTTCTTCCTTTCTCTCTTTTTTTTCGCTTTTGTTTTCCCTTGCTCCCATCATCCCCGCGCACACACGTTCTTGCCGCGCCTGCGATCGTCACGCAACGCCACACGGGTTGGGAAATCTGACGGCTTTTCTTGCTGACGGCGGTCGTTGAGGGTGAGAAAATAAAAGCGGAGCGGAACACCGACAGAAGAGTGTGATGGTTCTTGGGTTCGGTTAGATTTTACTGTACCGGGCCGCACCACCAACACCGCCAGAATAATCGCCTCCCGGCCACCAAGAACCGTGAAAACGTTAATCCAACTCTAGCGCGCAATGCGCAATGAATGCAATGCACTGTTTGTGTGCATACGCTGCACAAGTGCAATGAAATCATCTGCTGCACTACGGTTGCAGCGCGGCTACATTTACCGTCCCAATGGGCGGGGGAAACAAAACAGAACATAAACGTTGAAAGGAAAGTTTACGCAGCGCTACAAAGGCTTTAGATAAACGTATCTTTTAAGGGTAAAATTTTGCCCTTTACGCAAAACGGTGGTTAAAATTAACACAGCCTGACAGAATGGCAAAAGGCTTCCGATCGATTCAAAAATAGCTCCATCGAAACGAATGGCCGACCAAATTTGCCAACGACCAATCCACCCACCTGGTCGGTTCGATCCTACATGATTAGTATGTGGTGTAGGTGTGAGTGGGTGTGATCACCGATCAATCAGTCAGACAGTCTGATCTCAAGGAGACGGATCGTCTGTGCGCAATCGGGTTTGTTGTTGCTTCTTGAGGAAAACCCTATTTTTGCCTGCACGGTAAGAAAACTTGGCCACTGGGTGGGAGAGAGAGTACGCAATACGAAAAAAGTTCTATTTTCACCACCGCATCACAGAATAGTGTTTAATGCACTTTTTCCCACGCACACAGATTTTTTCTTCTGCTGAGGGAGCAGATCGTGCACAAGATCAGATCCATCTCCCTATGGTCAGTTTTAAACACATTGGTGGGATGTTGAGGATGCCTAAGATATTCAACTTGATTTATACTCAATTATATTAGTATATTATAAATTATAAATAGTAGTATTATAAATAGCAAGAAGCAGCTTACGTTTGGTTTATTTTCACGAAGATGTTTCCACCTGACGTTGTTTTGCCGATCGTCTTTCGGGTTTGGGGGTATTGAAGATCGTCAATAGATATTGAGTTTTGATTTCGCGTGGCTTTAACATTCACAATTCCCTGCTAGGAATCGGTCGCCGATTGTTAATGTAATTGTTTCCGTTGCAAAATAATACAAACATCACTTGACATTTGACATATTCTGGTGTGTCTTGTTGCACTCAATCACTCTGTACTTTTTTTATCTGCTTTCACTTTTTATCGACTATAGAATACAAGAAAAATAATAATGAATAATAATTACTCATAAAATTCGCATTATTCTCATCTTTGAAATAATGACACTCAACCTTATCGTTCAGTCAAATCACTGGCGCTTTATAGAGAATGTACACTATTTTTACATCGCATTTTTTACTATTTATCGAGGTACTTTATGTTTGGGATGAACAGTAAAGTCGATGCACTAAGGAGATACGAAATAGTAAAAAAAAACTCCCCCTATATACTAGTTAAAACTCTGTCCACCACACACACGCACGAAACATCCTTTGACACATTGCCTAATGCACTGTACCGATTTTCTTCTTCGTTGTTTTTCAGTTCACACTCCGTACACGCTTTACCGTGTCTTTTATCTGCACGCGAAGTATTCACGCACCAACACTCAAGCTTCTTTGCTCGGGTTCACGTTCACGGGTTCACTTACGGGTGGCGCGTAGTTGACAGCTTACGGAGCGCGCGCATTGATTTGACGTTTATTTTTATTCTCACCAACGAATGACCGACGACGGCGACGTGCATGCAAATCTTGTACACACATTTTAACACTGCTGCTAGACAAGAGGGCATGAAATGAAAACCTTTAAAAGGATTATGGTTCGAAGCAGTGAGACTGCACGCCTCCGTCGCATCGTTTGAACACAATTTTTTACACTACATTCACCTCTTTAAATATGTTTCGTGAGCTCTTCATCTTTGCAATTGTTCTAACCAACAACCTTTTGTTAAGGTTATAGTTCTTATCACTGCCTGTTACATTTCTGAATAGTTTACTGTGTTTTTTCGTGTTCTTATGTCAAAAACCACTTCCATTACACATTTACACACCTTCGCACGTAATCATAGCCTTACTTGTTCGAGAGTGAAAAAGAAATTGTACACTTGTCCGAATGGTACGACTTTTACTCTGACTTTACCACCGAAAGATAAATCATTGGCCCAAAAGCGCAACACCAACTAGCGCACGAATCGGTCCGAATCGTTCGGGTGGGATGACGAAGAGACACTCGTTTTTGGGAGGTTGTATTATTTTTTTTGCTGCTTTTGGTTTCTGTATGCCTCAATTTGTTCGGTCGCGCTTCTCGCGTACGCAACAACGAGGGCACGCGCGCACATCACTTACCCCCCCCACACACACACACACACAGGCACGCATCAATTCGCGATCGCACCGAACCTCGCGCGAATTCGTTGAGATTTTCGGTTGCGTTTGCGGGTTCGCTTTTGGAGATATGCGGTGTCTGGTCGCGGACACTGCCAGCCACCGGTCAGTCCGACTGTTCCGTACGCGTACGCGGTTGTGGGACCGTGGTGTGAAAATTTGAAGGCCAGCAGTAGGAAACCCATGAGTTACCTGTCTCGCGGACCGGTTCTCGATCATTCATCTCACGCATGTCTCACTACTGCGAAAACTCAGTTTCATCTTTGCCCGTTAGCAATGCTTTTCTCATTACGTAAAGTTCATCTTTAAAATATGATGTTTTAATCATCATCATATTTGAAAGCACACACATATTCAATGTTCATAACCTTAATTATTTATTTTTGAAATATTAATTTCATTACTTTTTTATCTCGTTTGATACTTATTACTTATCTTCAAAGTTTACTGTTTGTATATTAAATTTTCCAGTCCACTCACGCGTCTACTCTCACTGTGAGTGATCTTTACGCGCTCATGGCGTTGCATGGGAAATCTCGATCGTTCAGTCGTCGAATGCAAAGTTACGCAGGAGAAATGGATTTTTCCAACCTGGTCTAACCCAGCTGGTTCTTGTCGAAATAATATGCCTAACCTGCTGTGTTTTGTGCCGGGAACTCTATCACTTTGCTTAAATTATGACCAACATACTGCTGGGCTGTTGTTTATGTCTACACCACACCAAGAGTACATATTTTCTCCCAGCTGATTTACTTTCTCATCTACAGCTTATTATACTGCTGGGCGAGTGATATTATTAAGATGTTAAGAGAGTAATATAAATAAGCAAATGAGCACATAAAACAGCACAAATTTAACGCACGAATATGTTGCAGGGACATAAATCACAGTATGACACACGCAAGTTGTGACCAGTTGGACAAATTGAAATGACAAACTGCTCACAGAACAAACATTGATGGGAGGGGAAAAGAAAACCACTGGACTAAGCTTGTAATATGTATGGGTAAAAGAAAAACACACATACTTATACATGTATAAGAGTGTAAAAACATACACAAATCCCAAATCCTAATTCAGACACCTCTCTTTCCGACATGTTCCGCTGGTGTCGTCCTCAGTTTTCCTTCTTTTTTTTCGT
The DNA here is from genome assembly GCA_000349025.1 of Anopheles minimus. Lineage (NCBI taxonomy): Eukaryota > Metazoa > Arthropoda > Insecta > Diptera > Culicidae > Anopheles > Anopheles minimus. The sequence continues at coordinate 14,331,476 of KB663721.1, read as the reverse complement.
GGGGAGTGCCTTACCCTTACACATCGCCCTCTCTCCCGGTCGTACCTACATTCGCATCGCAGCGGGTGCGTGATGGAAATGTTGCAGGCTTTGGCTGGTCGCTCCGGGAAAACTGCTTTACGGGGCGCATCGGGCAGAGATGATTTTTCTCGCTTTTCGCCTGCACCCGCGATCTATATTTACATTTCAGACACAGCGAACAGCATTTTCCTTATGCTTGCGCCCCATTCCCACCGTTCGCGCCAACCCCCCCCCCCCCCCCCTTTCCACCCTCCCGTATTGCTCCATGCCCGATCGGCACTGTAGCATGTGCCGACAGACGCACAGACACAACCGTGCGCACTTTGCCAACACTGGCAGTGGCCAAACACACGGCCACAAACGGAGGACGATCGAGCGCGTGCTCGATGGCCAGTCGCGCTGCGGGCGTTACGCGGTGGCGTTACGATCGCGCGGAATCACACCACCAACGGTTGGAGGACTGGCACATGATGCTGCATGCTTGATTCCCCATGTAGCAACATACCGACACACGCAGACATATGTGCGTGCATAAGGCACATGGGATGAGCGAATGCGCGAACGGTCGTACGGCGTGAAATTATTAGTAGCCGGGACCGCGCGCCGAACTTTTCGCCGCCTGACACAGTGGTCCGCCTCTGCCACCGGTTGGTAGACTCCGTTTCCTGCCTTTTCCTGTCCTCTTCCCCCCCCCCCCTTCGGATCACCATTTCGCGCACTCCGGGTCCGCGTGGTTCCGTCCGCGAATCTTCACACGTTGATCTCGCGAAATCGTCTACTCCACGCCTTCCCCCGCTTTTCCACATCTTCGTTCCGGTGAAGTTGTTGGTTGATGCGAGGTAGGTAAAAAAAACGGCGTAATAGGGAGGGGAGGGGGAAAGGAAGCAAATAAATCAATTTGCCAGACGAAAGCAAACACGGATAATTGTAACCGAAAATAGACTCCCCTTCTACTGTGTGTGTGTGTTGTGCGCGCGCGAGATATTCGCGCTTCCGAGCAACGGATTTATGCGGCGCACTGGCCTGCAGTGCCCCCGGAACACGAACACGCGAAATGCTTTATTGAATAATTATCGGGTGGGCTCGGCCACTACCACCCGAATCACTGCCCTCCCCCGGGGGGAAGCTGGGCGTCCAAATTTGATGGCCAATAATGTGATGGAAATGATGGTGCAGGAAAACGGGAGAAAGAAACGCCATCCCATCCTTCCAGTTTTGCGTGGAACTGAAGGTAACCCGATTGATTTTACGGGGAGCACGGGAACGAGGGGAAATCGTAACAAAAAAATGCATGAAGAAGAATAAAAGGGGATCCGGAACTGATCAGCCAGATTGATATCGATATATTGGCAAATGGGTAAGTGAGCAGCGTGAATTATGTGCCTACCGACATCGTTGAGCAGATCGATTGAGTTGGTGGATTCGTTGTTGGACGTTCTTTTTTCCATTTTGCTGGAGATACTCATTGACATATGCACGTCATAGATGAGTCTAGACTTCTACACTTGATACTTCTAAGTGGTGGACATAAAGATTGAGTATAGTCTAGAACATAGTTCCATGCATTCTACACCATAAGTTTATTTGTGAAAAAAAAGCGAAATATTTATTCGAAATTTGACGAGAGATCAAATTGATGAGTATATTCTACAATTGAATTCGTTAAATTATTGTTGGATTAATAGTTTTAAAAAACTAAACTAAACAATTTTACTTAAGAACTTTACAATGAGAACATTTAAACTATTTTATGAATGAGAGTTGAGTGCTAACATGTCCAACAATGACAACTTCAGCTCTGCAGTTATAAGAATTTAATTGATTTCTATTTTTAAAACACTTTCAATAGCTTTTTCCACTTGGTTTCTGTAATCGACAGCATCTTAAACGGCAATTATTAGCCGTTTACTAGTATTACATACATCCCAGAAAACAAATGGACAACCTATAGTTATTTCATAAAATCAGTAGAAATACTGAGACAGTGTTTATGAGTTGTTGCCAAGCTTAGTCATTTCATCCACATTTATGCTTATGCATTATGCAGAGTACTTTTTTTATGGTAATTGGAAACTTTATAAATTCTTTTATCATTTCATATTATTTATCTGATTTGTAATTCTTTAAGTAATTATTTTTAAAATGCAAAGTCTGACATTTTTTCTGGAAATTTCAAGATTTCAGAATTACGATAAACAGGTCATTCTAGATTTATCGTTTTCGCACTATCTCTACGCTAGAGACATTTGCATTGGGAGTTGAGCTGAGTTCTTGCTGGTCGTTTCCTGAGCAGCGGTTTTTTTCGAACATGCGTCCGCATGGAACAATCCATCTCGGAAAGAACGGTGCTTCCAGGCGTTAGTTTAGTGCAAAGCAACAAACAGCATACGTGCATGGACCGCGTACCGACATAGTACACGGTTAATATGTATGAACTTGAAAATTACATAATTACTCCACCGAACAATACTGATCATTCGCACGCACACATATTCACGCTCACTGAAGGCACCGAACAGTGTCTAGTTCCGCTCCCGGGTTTTTGTTTTTCGGAGCTCTAAGAAAATACAGACAAAATAGACGCCCCCGAGAGAGAGAGACAAAAAATCCCCATCTAAGGTGGACGGGAAATGAACGGGAAAGTAATCCCGGCCTCGTCGGGGAGGCCACTGATTAAGGAGCCCAGAATTAGGCACTTCCCCGATATAAGCACACACCCACACACACACGGTGCACACCGCTCCGGAACTCCCGGTGCGAAAGAAGCGCAAGACAGAAGGCGAGTAAGTGAATAATTAAATAAATAATCACAAGGCATCAAAAGAGCGCCCAGCAGCAGCACCGTGGCACAGGTGTAATGAGTACGGCCAGATACACCGCGGAACTGCGGCTCCTTTTTCTGTGTGCGGGGCGGCGCCTTCGGGGATCGGAAACCTTCCGCAAAGAGCAACCCGGAAACGATCACTTTCAAACATCAAACCCTCAACCGTCCCACGGTGCGGGGTGTACGGGATGCAGCGAGAGTAAGAAGTGAGGGAAGCAGGATGAGAATGAACGTGAGATATTAAAATTCTGTTTCAACACTTACTTCACACCATGTAACAACTAGAGCACGATCGCGATTACAAAGAAATAACCCGTGAACAAGAATGAATGTTGTTTTATCGAATCAACCGTACTTAAAACACCGGAATGGAAAACGATTGTCCGGCAGTGATCTTCGACTGTTCGCTTCCGGTTCACTCACGCACGATCGTTACGGCACAGCCAATCGTTTCTCGGCAACCATTTTCCTCGACAGGAAATATGCCATAAATCACCTTTCCTTTTCATTCAACGTCATGGGCTCTCAATCGTGGAAACGATCACTAAATTTTGCACTTAAAAAACTTAAACTAATCTTTTATGGAATTTTCACCCGGAAAAATAATGTGCACGGAATCACACACGCACCTTCTCGGATCAAGTTGTGAACTCGAACGATTCACCTGTTTTGAAGGCGCACTTAAGAAGAGGAATCTTTCCACTGCTCCAATTTTCACTCACAAACTTATGGAAAACTCACATTTTTCTACCAACGTTAATATGTTTTTCTTCCTTCACTTTACTCAATAATAGACAATCTGTCACTGTATCTGCAAAACCAGGGCTTTAAAGCCGGAGCGGATTGGCCTTTTTTTTCGCTGCCCTTTTTCACACTTTTTTTTTTGCTTTACACGAGGAGGGTTAAGGTTACGGGGTTAGCATTCGTTCTCGGAACTTGCGTGCAGCTCGGCGAACCAAATGAAACTGAATCGGAAAAACTCGAATTCGCAGAAAACTGTCCGCGGTTGGCTTACCGCTACGGTTTCGCTCTCGTCCGGTGCTCACCGGCTGTGAAGCAGAGCGCTGAGATCCGTGCGTGCGTGCGGCGTGAGCTGCGTTTCCGTACGCGATGAGGAAACAGCGCGAGAGCCCCCATTTGCGAGAGCGAAACGCCAAACTGCGCGTGAGAGTGAGGTTCGAACTCCGTTCGGCGTTGAGTTTTCTTTTCGTGGTCGTAAAACTCACTGTTCCTTTTGCGGGGCGGGAAGAGTTATGGGGAAAAGATTTTTCCTGAGTGACGTTTGGTTGCCGGCGCGAAGAGTGACGGTCTGTGGATCGTCATCCACCGCTCGTGCACACACAAACACACACGCATGGCCACACTTTTTCTCTCAATTCCGATGGGTTGATCTGCGACTTCTGTGGATGGTGAAGCACGCGCTACACGCCACATGTTCCGCATCGCTGACGAATAGCTGTGATAAGCGAGCAAAATCCGAAGAACTTTGATGAACTGTGCGGAAAGAAGCTATTACCATTTTACTAGGTGTATGATTAGTTCCTTCTCCAAAAGTGCAAGTTAGTTGCAAATTTATCATAGAGACATGAAATTATGAGTTACAAAATTAATTGAGGCTTCAAGAAATAACTTTTTTTCAAAAAAAAAATTAAAAAAGGTATATCCAAAAACTGCTCCATATATGGTATGAAAAGTGATCGTGATACAAGATCATCTTCATTTTATAATACAATTTTGTGGGTTTTATTGCACTGCATCGAACGTCTGTTCGACGTTCTAGCTCCAAATTAACGAAAGTAAGAACTGAATTTATATCGATCCGATAGAATTGCACCAATTGCCCAGTAGCAGAACGATGCTCAAACCTCTCTTACCGCGCAGCTCCAAACTCCATCCCCAAACCTTCCCTAACCCAACAGCACATTTTCATCGTGGTCGATCGCTTCGATGCACGCCGGCTGGTTGTTTTTTTTTTCCCCCGCGGGGTCATCACCAGCGCTTCCGAATTCGGCCAAATCGGGCAGCATAAAAGCCGCAAACGGGGCAACCACCAACGGCAAACAACAACCGAAACGGCCGCGAACAGCACACAAAAGCGTGCCCGGCCAGCCGGAACGGAGCTGGAGAAGCGAGCGTCGAGAAGTCTTCCTGTGTGCGCACCGTCGCCGAGTGACTCGCAGTTTCGGTCGCTTCGGTACCCGCCGGCACCGGGTGAGGAAAGCGAAATAAAGCGCTTCACGCGTGTGCGTCCTGTGGCCCATGACAGTTCCTCGCGCCAAGCACATATACACCGCCATCGCACAAAGTATGCTGCCCATCAAAACGACTAGAAGTTTTGCGCGCGCGATCACCGAGACGGAAACACGCCACAAAGTGGACGGTCCAATTTTGGGTTCACGCACACGTTAGCACACGCTTCTTCTTCTCTTTCTTTCCCTGATAGGACCTAGGAAGAGTCTTCCATCCCATGCGGTATGAGGAAGTCCGATGGCACATCTGCAGGGGAGATTTGAGGGTACCGAGAAAAAAAAAACGAGCATAAGCTTAAAGGGTGGTAAACAAGAGCCCACCCGATACAAAGACCCTAGATGTTAAACAAAAATAAGAAAACAACGACCACTTTTCGATGTAATGGCATGTTGGCATTTTCCGCCTATGAGAGTCCCATCCAGAGAGAGGGAGAGAGAGAGAGAGTGAGCGTTGGTGTTGGAGTGGCAAATCGGAACAAATTGATAACATGATAGGGATGCGAATGTGGAGATGTCAGAAAGGTTGGAAGGACTGCGTAAAACACCGGTCGTTGTGGGTTGGAGGTGTGGGAGGTTTTTAGATAGTAGGCGAGACGCCACTCGGTCGAAGAAGATTGTTCTGCTTCGGTTCAAGAGCACTCAACACATTAAGCGTCGAGTGGTTCAAGTGGGCTTAGAAATCCGATTTGCCGTGTGAACCATGTTATATTGATGAAGTTAAGTCTCACAAGATGATTAACATGCAATGTGGTTAATTAAGCGAAATTCAGTAAGTCATCTGGTGTTAGCGTGAGTTATTCTATTGTATCGCATAATTTAAACAGTTTGTGATCGTTCACTTAGGTGAATGATGTGCAATTAAATGTTTAACATAATGCAAAAGTATACTTAAATTTCTCAGTATTCTAACCTAAATGGTTACTATCAACAAAATATGTCGAGCTAAGAATTCTATTGAATAAAATCAATAACAGGGAATATGTTACTGCATAAGTAAAATTATTCGTAAGGACTCTGCCACTATTACTTCTACTACAAACTATAGTAGGCGTCAAGAAATGTTGCATACATTAAGGCGTTTGCAGAAATTAACTTGGGAATCAATTTTCTTTCTTTTACCAAGTACTTGTTTTTGATTAATTTATTCCAATATTGATATTTGCCTTTTTTGTTTTGTTTTGAACGTGCCTGTCATTTCCAGTACTTTATTCGATATTTAACATAAAAAATCACGTAAATGATAAGCAAAATGTAGCAAACATTCAAACAGCTTGTGACTGTGTATAAAAATAAACTTCTGTAGATAAAACCAATGTTTGCATTATTTTAAAACCGCTTTCTGCAACATAAATTCTCCAGTTTGCACTCATTTGCAGCTGATTCGCAATGCGCCACAATAATACAAACCGCCTTCCCAGAACGAACGACCATTTGTAAACGGTTTTCCCAAGGTTTGGACCGAAATGTTGGTGGTTAATACAACATTCGTTTGTTTCTCGACTTCCTTCCATTCTGATGCGCTTTTCATTTGCACATTAAACGCAATCCGCCACGGTAGGAAGCGCATCGTGGCAAAAATTAGTTAATCCAGTTAAGCAGAGGCCTGCTCAGTAAATCGTGCTTGGCTGGCCAACATGGCGCACCACTTACGAATTCACGGCTGCATTCTACCGACGGTTGCAGTGTTCGGCTGCGTTATCCACGTCGGCACAGAATCCCACGGCGGTTGCGCATGCACCTGATTTGGAGCATTCGCAATAAATATCTCGCTGAATTATAATCGTCATAATTTGTCCACGTTGGCGAGCCGGTCGCGTTCCGTGGTTTCGTCGCTCTGGGTGGAAAGACGGTGAGGGGTTCAGTCGCTGGCCACTAGCGCTGGTTGCACACATGCAATGCGTGCAGACGATATTGTTTCTTTTTTTCCTATTATTGTTCCCATCTCGCTAGTCCCCTCCCCTTCTCTCCCACCGCCCATTGCTGCACCGTGTACCATCGCATCGAAGTAAATATAAAAAAATCAACGACTTATTATTATTTTTGGGGTTTTGCTTTTCGTTCTGCAAATCTTAATGATTTCATTACTGTTTTTTGGTTCCTTTGCATTCGGTTCGGAATATGGTGCTTCTGTTTCTTGTGCATGATTGTAATGGGCAGGTGGGAATGGTTGCGGTTGCCACCCACCCACTTGTGGTTTTTTTGAAATTCGAGCATTTTTCATTCAGAAAACGTACGCCAAACGGTCCTAAGCGGCTGACTCAGCAATTCCGCCAGCTCAGTGCGACGGTGTGGACAGCTTCGGTTTTGGGGATGCTCCACTTACACGCAAAATTCGAAGCAATGGCATTGTTGGTGATTTTTCACGGTGGTTAAACAAATAAAAATAAAACAAACCCTATCGTAGGAAGAGATGCTTATCGGGGTCCACTCACTAATGCGAACTCTGTGCTGTAGTAAGCTACTGCATTAAAATGGTTCATTTATCTCTTCTTTTTTAATCTTTTCTTTATTCCATTTTTATGTTTGTTATTTATTAATTTTGTTTAACTATTTTTTTTATTTTTTTGTTTTTTTTTTTTAATTTATTAACTCTTATTTCACATTTATCTACTTGTTTATTTTGTTACCTGTTTCGTTTTATTAAAATGTAATAACTCTTACATCTCATTTATCTATCTGTTTGTTTTGTTACTTGTTTTGTTTTATTAAATTTTACTAACTCTTGCTTCTCATTTCTCTTTAATCTATTTTTGTATGCAATTTATTCTCTTCCATTTTTTCGTTCATTTTTCTTTCTTCTGTTTCTGCATTCTGTTCCGAAATTGTGAACTTCGCGACACCTTAATGACAAATTTATTTTGATGAAATATTTACGAGCCACCGTTTCGGTGACGATTCTGCAGCACACCGATTGCACCGATTTTTCCTACCTGATTGTGTGTCTGTGTATGAGAGGGTTTTTTCACCAGAACTTCTTGCTTCACCAGCGGGGACCACACGGCGAGGGCAAATGTGTGTGCATATACATTTGTGTTCTTTTGCTTCATCATTTAACTGTTTTGCTATGCTTTTGTTTTGACTGTCCCTGTCTTAATCGCTTCATTTTCCGATCCGGCTCGCTGATTTCTTTGCCCATTTTCTTAATGATGGTTTCTTCCCTTGCGACCTGCCTGGCCATGCTCTGCCCGTGCTCAATATTCGGGTTTACCTTTTTATTTCCATCTCACTGTGTATGTTTTTTTTTTTTGGTTTTTGCAGATCCCAAACCATATAACCGCAGACGAATGCAGGCCGTCCACCTTTGTGAAGACAGTGCGGCGTTGAAACGGGCGGAGCAACGGAGGAAAACGTGATATGTTTACATTTTCTCGGGAACTTCTGACTCACTGTCATGTCTAGAGCGGTTTTAAGAGACGAAAAGTAGATCGCATCGTGCAAGATCAGACCTCGCCCGTGTAGACTACTGTGTACCGACTGTCAAAATCTTCGGTGAGATCACCGTGACAAGTTCGAGCAAATGGCAGGAAGGAAATGGTGGTACCGGGTAAGTGTGGGTCAACTCTGTTCCTCTCTCGGAGGACGAGGAAGTAGAGGAGTAGGGCAGAGGGAGAGAGCGAGAGAGAGAACGAGTACGCGCGAAAGAGAGTTATTTCTAGTTCAACCGGTGTAGATCGCATTACGCAGCAGCATTACTAGTATGTCTGGTCATGTTTCTGGGTTAGATTTGTATTTCTGTGGAGGCCATTACTACCATCGTTTGCGATTGTTTGTAGAAAAGTTGGTTGCGGCGTGTAGTTCTGCAAAATGCCGATCCAAGATTTGCTCTAAAATATTTATTAGGATTCCTGTTTAAAACATCAAACAGAATGAAGGAAATTCCTTTCATTGCTTTACCTGAGAAAGAAAGTTGTGCAAACATGGAAAACACTGTTCCATTCTAATTCTTATGAATTGATACTTTATAAAATTAGTTTCCATTTCATAAAATCTAATACATTTCTTATTCCTAATAGATTCACTTATATCGGTATTCAACACGCGCAAAATTCCCACCTCACCTTTCCACCGGCTTTATGGGGCGATTACGAAAGTTTGCCAAAATTTAATTGCTATTCACAGCAATGTGTAAACGTTGTCGGACAGGCGCCAGTAGCAGCTGATAATGGACACCCCGAATAGCTAACACACTATTGCTTTCCATAAACACGGCGCATAAACCGCAAACGAGTTCGTTTTGATGTTGGCTTACGCGAGGAGATATTGGTCAGTTTTTTTTATCTCTGCTCCTTCCCTCCCCCCTATCCCCTTTTTCCTGTCTGTCCACTATGTTTCCACTGTTGATGTTACTAGATTTTCTTTTTGCACATCCTCCAAACCGGTTGGTTCCTCGGGTAAGTGAGGAATTTTGCCCAGCGCGATGCGAAACGATTCCGGTACACGCGTTATGGCGCCACTAGCCCGGGGAATGACCGGCCGTTTTGTTGAAAGCAACATTTGTTTACCTTTTTGCGTCGAACGACCGGCAAACGCTAGGTGGAAAACTCTTCCAACGGGAGTGTGTCGATTGCTTCATCGCACCATATTTTTTTTTCTCGTTTTGGTTTTTGCTCATACCAAGAAGTAAAAGGATTCCCGATCCTTAAATGATGCTGCTGGTTCCTCGGGAGTGAATAAATCCGATCGGATTTATTGAATCGATTGAGTTAAATTAGCAATGAAGTGAGCTCCAGCAGTACACAGAGTACCTTTTGACTTAACGACGGTAACCAGAAATATTGTAACGATCGTGAGGGCGTTCGCATTATTCGCGGAAATCATGTTCGTGAGGCGGCACACTGGTAAAGGTACGAAGGGAAAAGTAAATAAATACGCAATACGCCTTCTTATATTTATTGCGTGCGTAGAGAGATTGAGCAAAAGGTTAGCTCAACGCAAAACTATCGGTTGATTGTAAGTTTTCCATGGAAATCGATACAAATTGGGAAGTATTATGTATCGAATCATTAGCAATTACATAATTTAGCGGCGGTGAGAGGTATAAGTGTTACAGGGAACAGAAACCATGTTTTTTAGCGCATATGGTACTTTACATTGTATGGAATCGTTTCAAATCTATTCAAGTTATACCATTTGTAATGAATAAAATAAAATAAGCAAATTACAAGCTCAAAATTACGCATTAACCCAGAGTGCTTAAGCACTACAAATATGGTTGCTATTAAAAATTTAACTGAATTTTTCAATGAGGTTTTGAACTTTAAAATCTGTTTGACCTACTCTTGGACATGAGGAATGGGGATGTATGAAGATGTTTAAGACATGCGATGTTAAGTTACCGCGCACCTTTTCACTTCGGATGAACCATATTACGTATGGTACACGAGTTTTCGTTGGTTCTTTTAAATTATTTGTTATTCCTTTTGGAGGTTGGAGGGACTCTTTTGGAGGTATATACGTGGAACTTTCATTTAAAAATATTTAGTTAAATTATCAAGAATACTTTGAGGCATACGTTGTTTTTAAATAGGTTGACAAAGCGCGATTATTATTAATGTAGTTTAGTTTCATACATTTTAGTATCAATTAACGTATTCCATCTCTGGCGTTTATTAAATTATCTCTTGTACAAGCAACATTTATCTGTGTCCTCTTCATGGAGGCGCTAGGTGTTTTACGGCACACGAAACCACAAGTAATCAGAGCTCAATAATAATGATGTGAGTTATGATCTACTTAACGGCCATAGTAAGTCATTTTAAACTGTAATCGTTTTTCCAAGTAAAAGTATGACACGATTATTTTATATCAACGTTTATTCATCCCATGCCAGTTAGCCCAAAAATCTAAACATGCGCCAACTCGATTCGACCCACCAGATTGGTGAAGCTTCCAGAAACGCTTCATCCCACGTGCCCACCGTTTCGGTGAGATGATTCATCGACCATTTACCACGGCTAATTACGGCCGGCGCTTACCGGAATGACTAACGGGAGACGTTCCAAAAATATAGGCTCCCTGGCTATTAGCTCAACAAGTACGCGCGCCAACATCTTCCAGTGCATCCATCGTGCATGAGTGTAAGGATTTGCGTGTGTGTGTGTGTGGCCGTGTCTGTGTGATTCATGCGCTATTTGCATGCGTTGATGCACCGCCTGCGTTCGGGAAGCTGCCGGTTCAGTTACATTACACTTTTGTTTGTTTTATATATCTCTCATGCTTGCCAAGCAATCGGTTACACAACTCTAAACAAAGTGCAACATTTAAAATGCAAATCCCATGCCCTTCCGTAGCTGGTAAAGATGGCATTTGTCGGCAAACGGTGCGCAATGTTGGACCGGTTTGCCAAATTCGGACACCAAGATGCCGACCGGACCGTTGCGTTTTGCGTTGGGCACCCGGTTCGAGATTGAAACGGTGGTTCATCGCCAAAAACAAAACAAGTAAGGCTAAGCGCTCGTGCGCGCACACGCACGGTATGCAAAACCTGCAAAGATCAAAGCCACAGAACCCGGGGGTCTCGGTATGTGCCCGACAGAGGTACCAAATTTAGATCATAATGCTCCGGTGTGCTACACACCGTCCGAGGGACAAACCGTACGATGACGACCCGGAGGGACAGAGAAGGTATTGCGTAGCGCACGATGTTCAGGATGAGGCGCCGACAGTGGACAGAGCGATATGCCGCAAAAAGACTAAACATATACACACCGAAAGTGTCTCTTGCTTGCTGGAACGGTGGCAGATGGTGGAATAGGACAGAGAGGGAGGAGGATATTCTGCGTAATGCACTGAATGCATTTGGTGTCTTGATAAGTAACTATATCTCAAAATGGCGACAGCATGGCCCTTTTACTCCAAAGCTTGAAGACTTTGCCGTTCTAGAGACTTATCGCTCTGTGCGAACGATCTATCCTGTTTACGGAACGTGAGTAACGATGTGCTGCTCATCCACACCAATCCATTCCTTCCCATTACCTCGTACTAAAAAGCAATAACAAAACACATCATATATCTGCTTGAAATTGAAAGCATAACTCGCAATTATTTTTTATATCACTTAACCTCCCGTGAACGCGGCACCATCTCCATGCACTCAGCATTCTTGCGAGTTTGCGGGCGCACAAAAAATGAAATAAACCAAACATACAGCTTCAAGGGGACCTTTTGGGCAGGTTCTACAAACCTAAACCGGTAGCGTGTGTTTGTTGCTATTGAACTGTTCCGTTAAGCGGTAAACCTTCGCGAGTTGGCGAGACGGCGACACCGAGTCCCTTCGATTCGCGGAAGAAAGCTAAACTAGGCGCTATGCGCCACAACATCAAAACAACATCCACTTCGTGTACGCTCCTCATCACCTAAACCAACCCTTTACTACTATCACCCTCACTGGGAAACTCGCGCAAAACTATCCTCACTTTACGGCTGCTGGTGTTTGCACACCGTACAAAACCTAAACCCGTCTGCGCTATGGCCAATTTTGGCGCATGCTACAAAAGGATAAATATTTTATTCCTCTCTCAATACTGCTGCGTGGGTCTCGCGCGATACGTGCGTGCACATAACGCCGATGCACTCTTACGCGCACCCGTACGGCCACGTGGTTGCATTGCGTGCGTAGTGTACCGTGCAATGTGCACACATCATAAGCGTGGGAAGGAAAAGGAAAATGAGATAGAACATCAATAGCCGCCTGCGAGCAGTATGCGCGAGGTAGGAAGTGTGCAACATTTGCAAACTCTTACGATACAAAGTAGTGGGAAATTAGAGAAAAAAATATTTATAGCCGTACCGGTACTCAGGGAACATATCTTCGCCACGGCAACATGCCGCTTCTGTACTGCCGGTGCGGATTGCAGTCGCTCCAAATGGTTCGATGCGGAGTGGTTACTCCGTACGTCAACATGGGTAGTTCAATTTTATGCTCCCACGATTTAGCCCTGGTTATTTGTAGGCACCTCATCTCATTTGGGGAAGGTGCTTGGTGCTCTAATGTATATTTAAGTCCAAATGTAACACAAACCTGGTTTTGTTGGATTGTTATGTGGAAAAATATAATGAATGAGAAATTGAATTTAAGAGATCCACGCCCAATTCTTTATTAAATACAGAATTTAACCAAGAAAAACAATTGCAAATGCTGCCACATCTTGAAACAGTACCAATTTTAATGAGTACTGTATTTGACGTAAGAGGGCGCTGCTAGTTATTACGGGGTGTATTCTTTGCGATTAAAGATCTTCCTGCTTAGCTTTATCTGTCCGTTTCAGAAGTCAACAAAAAGTACAAAAATAATGAACTTTTTTTTTGCAATTATTAATAAACAGTTATCATTTGGTTAGTCAGAAAGTAATATGTCACTAGATCCGATATTATAGCCGGTTAGCTAGGATTCTTGCTTAGCCGGAAAGAGTCGTCATATGAAGTTGCTGTGGAATAGAGAGGCTTTGAATCTTAGGGATCTCTTTCACCTATTTCGTTTATGCTATTTTAGACACCTTTGGACCTTTAATCCAAAATATACTTATAGGATACCATATTCTTGCGGTTTGAGTTGTTTAATCAACTCTGGCAAATTGATTAAAAGATTAGCTAATGTGCCTTATGTAGTGTTCTAGTAAAGGCAGCAAAGGTTCTAGATCTAATTTTGACTATAATTCTGATCTTAGTTGACGATATGTTCCAGCAAAACAAGAGCCTTCCTTAAGTTGAATACTCCTCTCCATATTTATAGGAGTTGTTGTCAGACACAACAGACTCAGTGCACTCCCCAAGATTTGAAACAAAGCTTGGGTTTTATGTATCGGTTCTTGATAAAGTGATTGGATTGGCTAGCAATAGAATTTGATTGAAGAATACGTGTCATTACCATTTTTTAAATTTATTTCCAGATCTCGTGCTCCAGTTTTGTCTAAACTTCTATAGCTTAAATCATGTAAGTAATTTCAAAACAGGCTTACTCGAATATCCTGATACGATCGTGTCCACTGGATGCAAGTTAGCTATCCCAGAGGCCATGATGAGAATTATTGACAATAGCCTTGGATGTTGACCATGGGAATGCCTCTTCCCGGGTTCCACTTATCATCGCTACCAATCCCACCGACGTCCGGCCACCCGCGACCTAATGCGGTCATCTGGATCGAGAGATTGAGAAAACAGGTTTCCTGTTCGCACGCACGAAGGTGGGACCACCTCTTTACCAGCCCTACCGCCTACCATCTCGCCACACAAGCGAGAAGTGTGAGAACAGAAGCTCCCTGGCATGCAGACGAAGGTCAAATATGGAATAAGGAAACTTCGGGGTAAGTGCAATGTTACGGGGGAGCAGCAGCAGCAGCAGCAGAGACAAGACGACACACCAAACTTCCCAAAAGGCTACTGCAACTCGCGCTCCTCGCGCTCGGTGTGTACAGTTTTGCCGATCGCTAGCCGACCCATTCGTGGCGCGTTGGCGGCGACAAGGCTCACGCGGGCTCTCCCGGCTTTGGGCGGCATCGCGGGTTTTTGATGTGATAATTTATTCATTCCGTACGTATGGTCATGGTGTCCAAAAATTTGGCCCGAACGCGCTCGCTGTTCCCCTTTGTTGCGACGACAGCCGAAAGAGGGAGGATTGCAGTGTATGGATGGGAGGTTGGGCGCGAACCTGGCTGGGTGAATCTGGTACGTTGCGTTGCAGTTTTGCTTTATTACTTTCGGTTACTTCGGGTTCGTGGAATTTTCTCGCAGTCGTGAAGTTTGGTTTTGTTTGGTGATGTTTGTTTTTTCTTTTTGTTTTTGTTTTGTTTTTGGTTTGTCAGTTTGCTGTTTTCGATGCGACAACTCCCGCAACTGATCGTAACATAACTGTTCACCTGAGCGATGGAATGTGAAGCATGAGGTGCGAGCGGGACTGAGAGCGAGCAGTGGGGAATGAATGCACAATCGAAAGGGACCGAAGGAATTGATTGGGATGGAAAATGCATTTTTTCAAACAAAAGATTATGATAATTTGGTACGGATGAATAATTTCGGCAATTTTGTTTGAATAGAACGATGGTAGAGTGAAGACATTGATATGTGTTGACCACTATTTCATTGGTTTATTGTTTTTATGGTTTTGTAATCCTCATTTTGCCGTCATAAACATTTTCGATGCCGTGACTAGGATTCCGTCCGTATTGTGCCATTTCACAACGTCTAACGCACATAAAAAGCTATGAAATTCGATTATTATCTACGAAAGGAACATGTTACACGACACAATTAACTTGATTCGGTCCTATTGTAAAGGACCAATTTTAATGTCGATCTATTGTTAAATCTTTTCCTTTCATGAGAAAAAAAAACATGATTAATATGGCGTCTTGCAATGCCCGGGAGGACCTTCAACCGATTCATCAAATCGATGCCGAAAAATGGCGATTGACACTCAATCTTAATAAAACCATTTCAGTGTTGCCCCCATAGCTTCGAAAACTTGCCCGGCATTCGTATCACTTGCCATTATCCGTCTGATCGTGGGGAGCCAACATCGTAAGAAATGGGGCTCGTCCTTGCTTACTTGCTGAGGAGTGGGGAGGGGGAGGGGGGGAAACTTCCCTCTAACGACCGTGCTAGACAACCATCTCCGTTCATCGCAACGGCACCGGCATCCCATCCACCTCGCACCGCCGGTTTCCTAGCGACGGACGAGACAGAAGAAATAGCGCAGGACAAAATGCCAACCATCGCGTAGAAATCTAATGAAAATATAGCCGCGTAAGCGGAAACCGTCCAGCGAAAAAAGCATTCCCGTACACACAAAGACCGTTTCTACTCTTGTTGCACCCCCATCTCTCCCCCTTCTCATAACAGTGTTTTTCCTTCATCTTCGGTCAATACACTCTCCAAATCACTCCCATCACCGAACGCCGGTTGTAAACGGCTCCAACTAGAAGAAAAAGCGGAAAAAAGCAGTCCAATTTGGTACACGCGTTTTGGCGCCAAAAATCCTCCGGCCACGCAGTGTTGATGTCGGATTGCTTATCCCCTCACAACCCCTGCCCGTTCGTGCCCTTCCGGGTCGGGCGTTGGCCGGAAGCGTGGGAGCAAAAGGAACGGGTGTGCGAACTCGTCTCGACAGTTTTGCTAGCCTAGTGTGGCGGACTAGTTTTTATCTGCGATTTTTGGGTGTGTGTGCACGCGGCAGCGGGTTTTTGCTTTTCTTCTGCAGTTGTTTGTAGCTAGCTACACACAGTTTTCCGGCTCGGTTCTACGAAAAGTGACGCGCCAGCCGTAGTACGGGGGCCACTTGCTGCCTTCCGCAATTTCCTTCCACAGACGGTTTCTGTGTGTTTCTTTCTCTCTACTTTCCTTCTCTTTGGGGCACAAGTTTACCGCGCGATCCGTTTGTTCCGGTGTAATTTCTTTGTTGAGCTCCCATCGGATCGACGTTTGGGGGTGGGAGTTTTAAGGACTGCTGCAACAGGGAAGACGTTGGGCATCACTGAGAGGCTGTACAGTTGAGCTAATGAGGGACCTTCTCATGCATTGTGCTGGATGATAACGTGACAGATGCTTGAACGTTTGAAACTGTTTTAAATTGGTACATGAGACTAATTTATTCAGGTCGTCATACGTAGTTTTACCGGCACTAATCTTACACACGGCAAGCAGGGTACTAAAATCCTTCCTCGATTATTTTCCGGAGAAAGGAGTATTAAATGAGAAGTGGTCATGACATCGCCTAATAAGTCTCAATGCCCAGAAAAAAATGCAATCACGCCGCTTAATAATTGCATAGTCTGGTGTCATGTAAGGAATCTGTTTTTTTTTTTCAAATTTTAACAACATTCTTTGAATAAATGCACATAAAATAATAAATTAAATTTTCTTTAGGTAAATGCAGGAGCAAAAATTATTTAATGCCAATTAATATGTTCATTCATTACACCTCTCTGTCGAATCCATTTCCCCGGATAATCGTATCAACATCAATTTATGTTATGTATAATGCAATAATTCAATATTACAAAGAATGTGAGCAAAACATTCATGTGTACTTTTATTTGTAGAATACGAGGTTAGTTCGATAAATTATTTACAAAAACTTTAAATGGCGCTTCTAAAAGTAACCAAATTGTCATTAGTTAAAACAGTATCACACCGTTCTGCAGTTGTACGCTCAAATTAAAATGCCAGTTCTTCTTCTGATCTTCTTTGGCGTAATGATCGATTTAAAGCGATTCACTAAATTTAGTGATTTTATTTATGTATATATTTTATCCTACGACTCAAATAAGAACGATATTGAACGATTTTAAAGAAGGATATTAGCGAGTACAGAAAGACGCCAAAGTTATATGATAGTCGAAAAGGAATCTAGAAAAGATCACTCCTTCCAACTCGGTGGGAATAAATAGGGAGGATGAATACAAAGGTTACGAGAGGGAAAATTGATATGATTTTTGTTAAACCTCATACATAAATTAAAAGCTCGAAAAAGGATTCCTGACGATCCTTACTGACGTGACATAATGTAATATTTTCTACACTCCACGCAACATTGTCATGTTTCTTTCACTCCTCAAAATGGAAGCAATAAAACGCATGAAACTTCAGCTTCCATGGAGTATCATAGTGGAAAACCACAACCACCACAATGGTACGGTTTGTTTTATGGCCCAAAAAATCTCCTTCTTGGTCGATTGTTCGATTGTTGCATGCACCCTACGTGACTGCACTTTCCCAACGATAAAACTCGTTCGAGCGATGTAGTAGCAGCAATGTTTCAAATCACTTCGCAAAACACGATCATCATGATGGTCGGTAGTGCAAATCGTGCCTCGCTGCTTACATTGTCTCCATAGCGCCTCCATATTAGGGTACCGAACCGAAGGTCGCTTAGGCGCTTTACTTTCTTGCAATCGGACAAGCCAAAGGATGCAGACTGAACCCGTAAGGACGGTGACAGGAAGGCGCGAATGTTCCGAAATGGGGAGTGATTATTCGACCTCTAACCCCCATCAGCATCCATTTTATGCGATGCTACCACACGGATCCGTTTTCGCTTTCGGCATTTCATGTCGGGAGCAGGAAACGCGATGGTGCCATCGGTACGCTGGTTTATGGCATGCTTCCGCCGAAGGAAAACTATTTATTGCTTCTCCGTGTACGAAAAATTGAAACCATTCCGTTGTTAGTTTTTTTTATCTCTCTTATACTTCTACACTCCGTATGTCCTTCTGTATCGTTAGTAGAAGACGTTGATCTGAGACACAAATATGCAAACACACACACACCCTTCGTCATGTCGGGAAAAGTCAACGCAGTAGATGATTGCAGAAGATGATAGAAAACTTTTGATAGCGTAAGGAAGGTGATTGGCAAGCAGTGGAAGCGTCAACGGTGGGGAAGCAGAAATCGTTCACCCGGCAGCGCTAGTGATGATGACGATGATGATGATGATGGTAGCATTTTTTGGCAAGAAAACTATTCCGCTCCGCTTGCCTGCCAACAACAAAAGAACAACCACACCAGCAACAATATTATGTAAGCCGAGTTCAACAACCTAGCCATAAACTGGCAGACGGAGATGCCCGCCGCCATTGCTGTGATCGCACCCGCCACCGAGTCCTGTTCCAGTTGATCATTTTTATTGCCACGCGTCGAATTATATTATCCATTTTCCGTTGGGCAGAAGAGAAGACAGCGATAAAGTATTGGAGGAAAGGAGACAAGTTCATAGTAACTTTGCGTGCTGTTTTGCTGAACAGCAAAATAGCTATTGCCCCAGCTAATTGGCTATTGGCTCAATGTCCTTGTTTCTAATTGTATAATGTTATAAATGAAATATGTGTATCAGAATAATTTGATATAGAGAGTGAAATATAATGTAGTTTTATTTGCTCCAGCACTAATTGTTGCTTGTGCACCATTAAGTCAAATATTTTAGAAAAATTCATTTCAAACACAGCTTGTTCATCTTGATTTTTCCTATTATTCAAATTGAATGAAGTTTTTTTTTATTTCATCACACATCTCGCATAGTGTTGCAAGATTGCTGTGATCCTGAAACATTTCATCTTAGTTTTGAATGTCCTTAGCTTTTTGAAAGCTTTCAGGAGAAAAGCGCGTTGAAAAGCTTCCACTACTCACCACTAGGTGGCTGTAAGATGTACGTTCAATGAATGCAGTTTGATATTAAACATTTGATAAATAATTGTTTCTTGGAAAGTGTTACAAATTTACAAAATTATTATGTTATTACAACTATCAAATTACACGACTTATTCTTTACATTGATTATGTGCTTGTTTTTAATTAAGCATTCTGTCTTCTAAACAAATCTACTGTGTGCACAACAAAGCAATAAAAAACATCACAGAAAATATTGTGAACCATAAAATGTTGCTCTCCTTCTGACAGTCACCTCCGGTGGGTTTAAACGATTTCCAATTTGAGTATATGAAAACATAATAAGGTCGTAATGGAATGATCTACAGAGTATTGCAAAATAGTACGAATTTGTGTTGAGATATTCGTACAACATTTTGACCTGCCCCATATTAAATGAAAGAACAAAAACTTTTGTTGAATTTTCTTAATATTTTTAAAAATGTATGATAATTTTGAAAATATCTTCGAAAAAATATTTTAGTTTATCTTGATTATTCCAACAACATTCAAAATTTACAAGCTTTTCCTCTCCTCTCTTTCCCTAACAGTTACCCTACGGTTTGGTAAAGAGCATCGAAATGTATGCAAATGTTCTTCAACGGTTACCTATTCCCTTCCAGCAAAACATTGTGCTAGGGATGGATTTATCAACATAACAACATCAATCTCATCACTCTAGTCTACACTTCTCAACAGTAGCAGGTGGTGACAACAAGTACCGTCCCGTACACCACTAAAACACTCTCATCACCGGTACGCCTAACAACAGGGATGTTCGGTGGAAAATTATTCACCTCAAAAACTCTCCCCAGTTTGTGCTGGGAAAACATACCTGAGGAACTGTTGCAAACATCACGCCCTCCTCGGGCTCGGGATTCTCCAACCACAAACTCCGTCGGCAGTACCGTTTATAATACCGTACACAATCCCAGCGAGGGAGTGAGAGTTTATTAAATATTCATTCCGACGCCTGCAACAGTCCGTGTAAACAGCAATCAAACCCAAACACCGGCTATTTAGTGTATTATCGTGTTTTAGCATAAACAAATTGTCAGTTTATTGAGTTTTGGTTTCCTTTGCTGTTTCCACTCCTGCGGCCGGTTTCTGTGCTTTTGGACAGGTTTGGGCAGATTTTGAGGCTGGAGTTCACGACACAGGGATGCAGATTTGCTACATGATGATGCAAAAGACGCATTATGGACACTGTTAATAACGTTGTATTTTGCGCGATCTGACGTACATGATGGATCGACCAGCATAGGGAGCATAGAATAGGAGTAGCTTGACCTACTTATACAACTACACAACATCTATTTATGGACTAGACTAGTAGCATGTTCAGTTCAAATGTACATTTAAATCTGAAGTTTTTCCTTCGTTTTTTTATGAATAATATTTTCTGGAACTCCAAGGTTAGACATCGCCAGAAGAATAAAAAGACATCAATTACATTAAAAAATAAATTATCCACAAAACTCCAATGTTTTACTAGGAGTTCTCTGTCAAAAGTCATGATTTATTTGCCGAGTGATATTGTTTAAAAAAACATAAATAAAACATGTTAAACACAATCATCCAACACACAATCATCATCTAACAAAAGGAGCATATCCGAACACATCCCATATTGTAATCCATTGGCCTATTATCTCAACAGTCACTCGGGACCGTGAAATGCTGTCACGTGCCCAAGAAAGGAGAAACATATTCATGTAAGCAAATCAATTCGTCTTAACGGACTTTTTTCACGCCACTATCAATGTGTCACCGGAGCGTCTAGTTAGAAATTTGCATCGCATGAATGGCTAATCCTGGGAACGGTTCGCGCATCTTCCAAAACGTGCGATCGAGCTACTTGAACTGCCGGACCGCAGGCTCATCTACCGTTTCCTCGTTATCTACGCCGACAGCGAACCACATCTAATTCAATTGGTGACGAATTGTTCACTTCACCCTAGTGACGGACGACTGAGTGAGGGAATAGGCTCTTTAGCCACGGGCACACGGGTACAGAGATTGATACCACCGTGAGCGAGGGAACCCCGTGTCGTGGAGAGGTAACAGCAAGATGACATCTTTCAACTGGCAGGGGTTTAAAAAACATAATTTAGATTATTACGCGTGACCAGCGCTCGACAACAGCTCACATATTTTGACAACGAGCAGTTTCGGGTGTTCTTTTCTGGATGCTGTATTTAACCTTTGAGTACTGTCGAAGGATCCGAAGAATTCGTTTGCTATATTAATTTTGATTTTACACTTTTATTACAATATGATTGTAACTGATTACAACATTGTTGCATTGTTCAATGGTTTAACCAACGGATATTTTCGTTAAAATGTTATTTATTTTAACTAACTAAAACAATTGGGCACTTGTCGAAAATGTCATCCACATCTATAATTGATTGATTTACCCGAATCAAATTTTTAAACTTTAGTTCAAATATTTTAGCAACTCATATCAGTAATAAGAGTTTTTAAACGCTCTATTGATTGCGATGTGCTAATGTTTATCCCATGTGTTTATTGACTAAATATTGGCTGCAAAGTAAAGAATTAAAATACCCCTAAAATGTTATAGTATGTTGCCAAATCTTTAATACAAACCTCAAGTAACCGGGGCCGCAATAGCAATGGATTTAAATGAATTCCAAATTCTTAAGGAATACTTCAAATAATGTAGAATTTGTTTTAGTGATACGAGAAAATAACACAAAACAATATTACATCTAAAAACCACAACAACAGCACGAACAATATGCAAAACTCATTATCACAACCGAGCATTAGAGGAATAAGGCAAAAAAACGGAAAAAATACGACGAAATGCCTTAATCATTTAACAAATAAACAGTATTTGTTCTACTATTCTTAAGAACTATCTATATTGTTGAAACGCAAATACAATTTATGGCGAAATCTTATTAGGGTTATTTTAGAAGATTTTTTTTAATTCCTTGCTTTTGGATGAATGTTTTATATTACTATTTTTAGTATCTCAAGTAATGTTTTATAGTTTTTCAAACACGTACTTACACATAATAATATTTCAGAGGACTCTCTTTTTTTCTCCAAATTAATGCTACAAAATACAATTCTACCAAACAACTACCTCATTAAGGGTTAAAAATTGAAGTGCTGTTAACGCGAGATAAAAGTACAATGTATCGTATGACATCGCCATAACGAGCCGATCGGTGTCATCCATCTGTTGTGATCCTGCTACGACTGGGCAGTTCTATGTTGCCTGCAGACTTTAACAGCAAGCAATTTTCCCAGTAGCTTTCCCGTAATCGCGCCAAAATCCCACAAATCCCAAACCTACCACTAACAACAATTCCTCCACCACTCGTCCCTGTACGGCGGATCCTCTGCCAAAACCCACCCCTGGACACAGGACAATGAAATTATAACAAGATCATTTAAAAACATAAAATCCGTGACGGAATAAATTTCACCCAACAATCGCTGGCGGCCGTAACGCTTCGTTGTCGCGGCGCTCGACCAAGGCAAAGCGCACGCAATGCCTGACGGTAAAGGACTGTCGGGTTGTTCGCCTTTCCGCATGTAAAAACCCACGCTCGGTTACGTACCGAAAGGAAGGATGGATGGAACAGACGCCGGACGTAAACGCAAACCGGATTTGCTTTGAACCGTGCAAAATTTCCGACCACTGAAACATTTCGGGGTGGGGACGAAAACACCACCGGGGATCGTGTCCCTTTCATCGATGATAGCAGCAAGGAAATAGGAAGGAGAAAGTTTCGCTCACCAAGCTCGCGAAAGCACCCTTGTTGCAGGAAGTTATTCTTGGTAAATTGAATTAGCCTTTCGCCCTGTTCCGGGGTTTGGTCCCGTTTTACGGTGCGGCGATTGTTTTGAATTAGATTATGGGACCCCATTTCGGCATCCTCCCTGCTCAAGTGTCATCCGCGCGTGGTGGAGCCGTAACGAAATACAATAAAAATCACACAAAGTTACAGCTCGATATCCTCCCCCATGTACTGCCCTTCGCACCCTGGGAAACCCTGCTTCCGTTTCGGTTCCGGAACACACACACACACACAGTGCCGGAAGTGCAACCGGCAGCGATGAGTGTAAATTTAAATGCTAATGTTTACACAGAATTTCTCCCGCATTTTGGCAATTTTTGACGTTTACCAGTTGACATTTTTTTCCCCCGGTGTGTTTGTCATTGTAAAATGGAACATTTAATTCGTTGCTAGTTCGTTTCGACTTTTCGCATTACAGACGTACACGTAGCTGAGCCGCGTAACGTCTTTTGCTTGGTTGGTTCGCTGATCTGATTGGGTGGGAAAAAGATGGCCACATTTATGGGTGTAGTTTGCGGAAGAAATTAACGTTCGTTATCGATTCGATCTACGGTACTTTCGTGTATGAGTGGTAAACAATTGAACCAATTTTGTATTACATGTTTGTTAATACCTTTATTGATTTGGCGGAGAAAAATGTTCACCAAAAACAGATTCCGATGATAGGTGCATGTAATTTAATGTAATTTAAACACTTTAGATAAAATTATAGTTGATAAGAGTTTCCAAATAAATCACAATGGATATTGCAGGATTACTTTTTAAAATATTTAAAATTATAAATAAGTTATTCTCATCAATGGAAACTATTGCAGGACCAAACTTATTTGAGGTTCCAAGTGCAGCCAATGCTGAAGACGGGAAGGAAATCGTCCTATTCCAACTCCATCCCAATAGTGAGGTATCTCCTCCTATAAATTTAAAATGCTTCCATTTAGGACTCCAGCTTATGAATATCAACGAACTGAGTGGTTTAGTTTTTTACATCTTGGATTAAATAAGACTTTGGGTATCTAATCGTCATTTGCAGTGCCCTAAATAGTTTGAGAAGGATTGAAATAGGTCCTTTCTACATTTGAATTCATCTGATAATAGTATTAATAATAGATAAAGGCAATAAAATAGTTTTCAACTTTTATAGAGCTTTTTTAAAATAAAACTGTCCTGTTCCTTCAGTTGAATTTGTTCCACTTTCAATAATTATACTGTAATATATTTCACGTGTGCTTCTAACTTTTTAGCTTATGTGAATAGAACTAGAAGTCATCTGTTATGGCGATTTCATAAAGTTTGGTTAGCATGCGAAATGGAATAGAAACAGAGAGAAAAAAAAGGCAAACAAAAAGAAAAAAGTATTTTACGTTTAGTTAATTTAAGTTCTTCAAATGGTTACTGCTTTCAGCGTAAGATCAAGGAGCTGAACAATTGAACAAACAGTATTATTTAAAGATATAAAAAATATAGTCCTCCATTTGAGTAAAAAAATGGTAGACTTTGAGCATGTTAAACGATAGTGTTGCATATTTTTTTCATACACTTGTTTTTGAAGGAAAGGATCAGAAACTGGTCCAAAGTAGGTTTCGTCAGTTCGTAACATTTGTTTCCACAACATGAAAGTAAAAAAAACCTACACACTCCAAAAACTCGAAAAACGTTAAAACTTTTGACTCTAGGAATCGTTAAACTGCTGTCAATACCGCACTAAAACACACTTAATGTCCTCTTAATCACTTCGATTTGCAGTAATAACGATTTGATCGGGATAATTACACCCGACAGAAAAAAAACTGCATCTTGACATCATGTAACTGTTTCCTGCATTAAAAACTCCTTAACACTCGTGGCTCTAGCTGAAGTTGCATTTCCGGCATTCTCTTTCCGGAACGGGCTCTCCACACCGAGATCTGCCTTTTGAAGCGAGTCGAAGTGATTCCTCAAAAAAAAAAGAAGAACGGTAAACCAAATGACTCGTTTATTACATTACCAAGCAAACGCTCCTCAGCGGTGTAAGCCATGGTTCGTTTAAACTTCCCTCCGCACCGCGATCGGAACAATAAGGGTCGAAAGTTAAAGTGTCCATAAATGTTTACCCCTCGGTAGTCTGGTAAATAAAACACTTCATCAGGTGCCATCATACCGTGTACCGCTGTTGAAGGATCGCTGTTTCTAAATTGAAGGGGATTGTTTTCCGTCGGGCTGTAAGGATTGAATCGAGTACCGCAGCGCTTTGGGTATGGTTCCGTACAATGACAAGGGGGAAAAGTGGCTGAATTGGCACACACCTTGTTCGGTGGGTTGAGACTAACCAAAAAAAGGGGTGTACAGATGAACAGTAGCTAGGGTTAAATGTACTGACATGCATACTGAATGATAGGTACGGTCGTTTTGAGGATATTTTGGAAACCATTACGGCCAGATGAGAATCTCGACGAGCACAAGGTTAAGCTATGGAAATTGAAAGAGTAAATAAATTTCGGTATTCAAAGGTAGGCATTTAAATCTACTGGGAAAATGTGTTTTTGATATCGAAAAGTTTACTTTGAATTTAAATTTGTTGTTTAAAATGTTTGCTTTATGAGTTTAAGATTCATATGAAGTGTAGAATATCATAAACAAATCAAGACTATTCAAAATCAAGTGACATATTGTTTTATATTTAAAAAAAAATAATGCAACCCAGCGATCTTATTAAAAAGAAAATATAAAAAAAAGATGATTATAAATTTAGAAAATATATAAATATGAATAGTCTAAGTTCATTTCTTTACTCCAACATCATAGTTTCAAACATATTTACAATTGAAATTACTCGCTAAGTTAAACATGTTTCGAAGTATTTAATGTGATAAATTTAAAAGTTTAAACTAGATTCTCACATTTCGGCTTAAATATAATACCGTTTCCAATCCTACTTGTCTATAAAACAATGTACTTTAGTTTCAGGACATGTACACATAATGTTTTTCATTTAGTCGAGAGTTATAATTTTCCCTGTGCTACCACATTTCGCAGTCTTGGTCTGCTCCAGAAGTCCTCGGAACCACTCTCGATCTAGCACCTTCGTCTGTTAATCCAATATCCCGGGTCGTACAGCGTTTGGGCCTACCACGTCTCTTCTGTCCATGTGGACGGTCTAAAAAGACTTTACGGGCTAGGTCGACCAGTGTCTTTCGCATGACATGACCAGCCCACCGGAGTCTGGTGGATCTAATTCGTTGCACGATAGCTCTCCTTCACTCAAACATGGCGGTTTTTTGAATTGTTGGTGTCTTTCGTACGACCATTGGAGGACTACCGGATGTCTCAGAGTGTTACATTTTATACCTTAAAGACTTCTCTAGTTCGTAGGGGTTGATGGATGTGCCCTCAGAATTCGATACTTAGATTGTTGTTCGAAGTTACGATAATACCAAGATATCAGATCTCGTCAACTTCTTCGAGATCGTCGACATCAATGAATACTTTGCTCCTTAGGATATATACAAGGTTTCTTAGTTAATTTCTATTCCATATATTCCATAAGGTCTTCAATACTATTTCTCATGCAGATACTAGAACATATTCCACAGTTCCAACACAGTAAATGTGTTGCCTTCTAAAATCCCAAATCACTTTCGGACATGTGTTGATCTTATTGCTCAATATTCTCTCTATAGATGACGCATTCTAGTCTTAGATTTGGGCCCAGACTAAGACTTGTTAGTGGGTTGTGTATTATCAATTTCATTACCATCACAAGGACTAATTTTCCGACTATATGTTTCAAATGCCAGTCAGTCTTTGATGTCAACTAATCGTATTCAACACATTTACCAAAAACATATGTTGTCTAATAGATCGATAGACCATTGCTTGGTAAGAATTTTTCTTTCCTCTTGTCAATTCATAGTTATTGTTGCAGAATAATTTTATTTCTATAAAAGTAACTGTTCAATCAAGACTGTTTTATGCAAACAAATCAAACCGTATAGTTATCTATGATTCACGAGCTACGAACCCGGATGAGATAAGAGCAGTTACCCGCAAATCCACAGATGGTGATTTAAATCTCTGCTTTCTTGACAGCCAGCAGACAATGTCCACGAACCACGGGTCGGCAACATCTGTTCCCACTTCCTTCGCGAGCATCTTTCATACGCGCGAATCAAACCATATGCTACACGCTCAACCCGCCACATCCGTGCGAGTCACCCCCTAAACCTTCCACCCTGGCCACAATCCGCAACCCAACCGGCAAAAGCAAGGGAAATGACGGAAAGATAATATTTGCTCAACTTTCATTCAAACAAAAAAACAAGTCGAAGGCTGATCTGAAGCTCCCTTTTGCAACTGGGAAGGGACAAAAACCTGTCAAACGAAGAATTTTCACCCAAATGTTATGCACTATCTCGCCCGGTCTGATGATTCTTCCTGAACGACCTCAGTGCTGCAGCCCTCTTGCGGTTTCATTCGAAGCTCGGGGCCATAATTGCACCGGCTGCGGTGGTCAATGCCACACATGTTACACTCTGTTAACACATATGTAATCTGTAGCGATGAATTAGAGGGAAATCGCTTATAAAAGCATTTATTTTATCATTTTATCCCCTCGGTTTGCCGCCGGGTTTACGGCACCAGCACTCTAGCGGGATGATGAATCTCTCCGGCACCCTGCTAAACTTCTCACCCCTCGATTTCCCGGCTGGTCATTAACGATGCGCTTCGCACCACATCCCGGCACATCCTTCTCTCTGCGTAGCGTAGCAACCCTTATCCTGCGGTGTTTTAATTGTGATTAACCCAAAGCGTCGGAGAAGAATCGCGCAATAGGAGCAGCGTCCGGGGATTGGGAATGAAATACGAACGAAAACGAAAATGGTCGGAATGATGCGCTCACGGAGTTAAATCCTAGCATATGCGCTAGTGGTTGCGCTTCAGCCTTCGATAATCGTCCCGAAGGGGTTCCGGCTGCGCAAAGATAGCGCATATTTCGTGAGGAAATAAAAGCACCAGGATGAACCGTCCGTCCGCAAAGTTTCGGTAGGAAAATCTGGCACTTTTTTCCATATTTTCCTAACCCTAACGAGGACTGTTTTTTTCGCTTCTCCCGTGGGGTGCATTTTGGGTAGTTTTGCTACTTTTTTGAGGGTGTTTCCATGATCGAAAATTTATTTTATCACCTTTGTACAAGTAGAACAAAAAAAATCTAGTTCGCACTTCAAATGGTGAACTTCCTGGCACCATATGGACTCGGTTTTACGGATGTTACGTTTTAAATAGTGGTTTGATTGACTACGCCCCTTCAGGAATGGAGTTGTAGACAATTATGAGTTCTATAGTTATTGACCTCCGTATCGGATTTTTATAACTGTTTAATTAATGCACTTCTTATTTTAAAATTCTCTATGAAAGGAGGCGTCGCGGATGTTGTACAAGACATGAGCAGTTCCAAATATAATCCGGATCATTCTTGCGTAACAACGACTATTCGTCCTGTTGATATTTCTATGCAGGCAGGTAAGAAGATGAGAAATATTCTATGACAAATGTTTATTAAAAATTAAATAATCTTCTTTTGTATATTTTTGTATTTTTCATAACATTTGCAACTTGAATGTAAATACAGTACAGCTCCAAACATCTTCAAAATATTCCTGATTGATTCCAGTTGTTATTAGAAAGCTACATTTTCCCTGTTTCTTATCGTAATTTACCAACTTACATTTTGGCAATAACATACAATTTGACATTTTAACAAAGTTGCTGACTCAAATTTATTTATAAAGTTTCATTATTTCAATAAAACAAAATTCAAAGGTATTTCATAATTAGTTTAATGATTAGTTTAATAATCGAGCAATGTTTGTCATGATTCTCTAGAAAGCGGTAATAGTTAAAAGGCGCAAAATTCTCTTAGAAATCGAGAAAATTGTTGAAGATTTCAACAAAGGCATGTTGTTTTTTTCCTCTGACACAAAGGATTTGTTATTTGTTTTTTTTTTGTATTTGAACTGTAGTAAAAGACTTTCGAATAATCATTTATTCAATTAATTAACTATTCAACACTATTTGTTATACTCCGTTGTTTGATGTTATCGCATTTCTTTCCAACACTGTATTTTAAACAGAATCCATTCGTTAAGCATTTTTAGGCTATGTCAGAAATATCTGCTAATTAAATACTGATAAACTCCAAAAATCCAAACTATCCAAAAATAGTTTATAAACAAAAAGGTTGTAAGAGGGCGCCTTATATTTAAAATCATAAGCGAAACCTTCTTTACAACGTGATGGCTTATTTCAAACTTAATTTAAATCCTTCTTAATTTTAATTAGCTTTGTTACTGGTTTCATGGATGCTCCTTATGCTCCTTAATCAGGCAAGCACATTTAGTAAGCAAATTCCAACCCACTGCAACCCAATCTTCACTAACAATCATCTACACTTGCAAACAAACAAACAAAAAAAACACGAAAACTCCATCGTCTTCCACATACAAATTCACCACGAAAGCTCCATCAGCAAAAATCTGTCCTTCCCCATTTCTAATTGTTATTAGATTATGGTCGGAAAAATCTGTGCATGTCTCGTTAGTTACAATTTCCACCCCGGTCCTGGGAAACCAACAAAATGGAGTACCGTCCCATTTCTTATGCACAAGATGTGCTGAATCTACCCACGCGCATGGCGAGCCGTCTTTCAGCCCACAGACAAAAAACGTCGCCTCAATCTTTCTTATCGCTTCATATGCCAGCCCAGCATTCACATCCTTCCGGACTTACGCGCACGTGTGTGTGTGTGTGTATGTTTATCGTTCATGACATGGCCCAGCAGAACGGGTACATATAGGTGAGCAAACAAATAAATACAGGCAGCCACCAGCAAAAAGGGATCCCCGTACGACAGTGTGCCGTAACGATCCGTTTCAAGAAACGCAACACATTCGCGCCCCGAAACTCATCCCAACCGATGGTTTCGGTGCAGCTTTTCTGGTTGCTTCTGGTTGATGTATCGAAACAACATGTTTTCCACCGATTTGCCACATTTTCACTACCAGCGAAACAGATCTAGAACATAAAATAACGCCAACCACTCCGGTGTCCTCACTTGGGAACTCACCGCAACCACACACGTACAGACACACACACATGCAATCGCCCAATAAGCGCCATCGTGCCGACGTTTCGAGCAGCAGGTTTTTCTCATCCCCTCTTCCCACCCTCCTTCGGAAAATACATGCTCCATTCCCGCGTTCTTTCCGCTTGCTGGCAGACCACGTTTACAACGCAAATATGCTTGCACCCTTTGGCGATACGATATGCTCCACCCTTATTTTACGAACGCAATGAAAATTGCCACCTTTCCATCGAGAAGAACAGGAAAGCAATAAAGGAAGAAAGAGAAAGGATTCTTCAATCCCCATTTTTTTGGAGAAACGACGGATGGGAAGGAAAATGACGTCCATGTTCTCTTATCAGCAGCTTGCCACACATCCAGCCCGTACTGTGGTATACTGTACATAAAAGCTGCTCACCATCGGTTTTCCCGGCAACAACAACAAAATAAAAGCAGCGCACTCTACAGATGGAAAGCTCACCAATACCAGCGCACACGGTTAGAGTGTGGATCCCTGGTTCCGAAAAATATGCTGACGTTAGAGGAAAAGCTTTCATCGGGGTAAGAAGACAGATCGCATAAAAGCGTTCCACAAGTTGAAAGATTTTCTTCTATTGCTATTTCATGGTTCTACTCGGGTTTTCCATCCCCGCATAGCAATCCGGGGAGGGAAAATGTGTGAGCGTGCGCTTGCGTGGTGCGGAGGAGTTACACACCTATCAAACCGTTCATTAAACCGCACCCGCGCGCTTGTGTCTGTGTTGGTCGATAACCGTACTCGTCTCTTTTTGTTCCACGCTAAGGACACCATCTTTTCCCCCGTGCGCAAGTGAAACAAAGCGGCCGGAGGCGATGGAATGAAAAACAACAGTCACAACGCACGCACACAGCCGAAAAAAAAGGAAAAATAAAACAAGGGAAAACTTCCCGAGCCCAGCGAGAAAATGATGAGGGACAATATTTTCCAACCCTATGCTGAGGGGGTGCCTCATGCTAGTGTGCCCTATGTTTATGTACATTACATCGTTCGCGCTCTCTCGCACGCCGACAACAGAAACCACATGCGCTTCGATGGAGGAACAAACCGGACGCAAGGATTCACCATTTTATATGGCGGTTCAGGAACGATATGTTTCTGATTTTATGATCGCTCCCTCTCTGTTTTCCTTCCATCAGCAAACACATGCTTGCCCACGGGATGGATGAAGGTGGTGGTGGTGACGGCGATTACAGTGCCACACTTGCACAACCGTCAGGACATTTCGGGCAGGATGTTTTAGTTTGTCGGTAGCGCTCGCTGAAGGAACAAGTGTGTTTCAGCACAAAACAGTTCTGGTGCATTAGGGGAAATCGATTTGGAGAGGAATTTCTAAGCGGACGTGTTCTGATGTGAATCAAGTTCTAGATGTGTGTTTAATGTGTCTAATCTGGTGATAATATAAGAGATACATTGTGCAAAAAAATACTAAACCTAAGAACGAGTTCTGTTTTGAAAGTGTCTCTAGTGAGTGTCTACTGTATCACCAATTTTGTTCAAATTCTGAACACAACACAACCATGACAATGGACATCAAGCAGTCGCGTATGAATGTGAAGATAGTGCCACCGATGCCGGATCAACAGGATCAGCTGCATCAACATGTGATTACCAAAATGGCCGACCGGAAACCGACGACCGGCACAAAGCGTTCCTTCGACGTCGCGTTTCTGATGCTACCGGACGAGAAGTTAGCGGCAGCGCGCAATGGAAAACCGCCAAAAAGGCAGCTACCACCGGCACCGTCACCCACCATCGACGTGGAGAGTGATTCGACCCAATCGGAGGACCTCTCGCTGAAGGGTGGCTTCAGTCCAGTTAGATCGCCAGAAGTGGAGCGTCATTTCCCACTGGAAATGTTGAACGCCACTCGTCAGCGGGCACTGTTGGTGGATGGATTAAGTCCGGGACATACGACTCCACTCATCCACCATCCTCAGCAACCCCACGCACATCATCCCCACCACCATCCCGCACACCAACACCTGCAACATCCTGGCGGAGAGGAACGACTAGCCTATCTCTTCAACTCCGGCGCACGGTTCTACGAACATCCGTTCGGTGGATTCGGTCGCAGTGATTCCGATACGCAGCGTAGCGCGTTCCAGAAAGTGTCCAGCATTATACCGACCGGTTCACCATTACCCCCGCTAAGCCCGGATCGTCACAGCTGCCCATCGACGAGTCCTCCAATTTCGATCAGTCCTTCCGGGTCGCAGACGGGTTCGGTTGGAGGTTTCCGAACGTACGAGTATGGACCGTTTCTATCGCCAAGTCCTGGCAGTCCATCGGCACCACCACCCGGTCCGGCACGGTCGACATCTCCATCGGCAAAATCCGCAGGTCCTGCACCACCCATACCGATGCTATACCGTCCAAACGATCCCACCGATCCGTCAATGCCAGGGTCACCCTATTTCCCAGGTGTACCACCCTTCGCTTTACCACCGTTTGCCGGTGGACCAACGCCACCGATGCCGGAATCTGTCGACGGTATTATCCGCAATCCGGCGGCGGCAGCCATTCTCTCCACCTTGCTACCCTCCGCCATGAGCACCTTTACCCTTTCGGCACAGAACGTGTGTGCCAAGTGCAACATCAGCTTCCGGATGACGAGTGATCTAGTGTATCATATGCGGTCGCATCACAAAAGTGAACACGTACACGATCATGCCCGTCGCAAGCGGGAGGACAAACTGAAGTGTCCAGTGTGCAACGAGAGCTTCCGCGAGCGACACCACCTGACACGTCACATGACAGCACATCAGGACAAGGCGGGTGATTTGCTGGAGAAGACAACCGGCACGGGGATGGGCGCGAAGGGTGCGCCCTCACGTCACCAACATCAACACCAGCACCAGCACCAGCAGCAGCAGCAACAGCATCTTCATGTCGCTGCCACAGGCAGGCTTGCGTAACGTGATCGGAGACCACCAGGGTTGGTGTATCGAGATGAACATCTGTTACGATTCTTCACAGAGCGCACACAAAGCGGCTGATCAAGCCCTCGCCGGGTGGTGATTAAAATATGTTTTAATCAGCTGCTCCCTTTTGATGGTCCGAAGGCGTCAACGAGGGTTCGGTTTGGTTCTCCTTCCGATGAGTTTTTTTCCTTTCTCGATTGTTTGTTATGAAAGCGAAACGCAGGAACAAGTGCGACGCTGTAGCATGTGCAGTAATAATGGGCATTGTTCAACTCTTCCTAGCGCTAGAGTGGGTTACTCATTTTCCATACACGACATTTGCATACGCGAAACGATAAGCAAAAATGATGATTATGTTAAGTTAAAAAAACGATATATTTAATTATTAAAATGTGATATTAAATGTACTTCAAATGAGATTTTGTGGTGAGAAAGATAGCAAGTGAGGGTTTGCGAAAGAAAAATGTTAGTAAATAGTACAAGGAATGAATTTTCACCACGCATACCTAAAGCAAAGCAATCTTTGTAGTATAATCGACCCTACCCACACACACAGAACTATAAACATTAGTGCACAACCGTCTCGAGCATGGAATGGTATTTAATAAATGTTGTCTTATCGTACGGAAATGGATAATGTTTATTAATGATCATGGTATTTTTTCCGCGCGCACTTCGCGTGTTGGAAGTGTGTGCGTTTGTTCGCATTCCACGTGCACTTATCGAGCCATCCGAAATTCGATTATAAACCGTATAGTGCCGGTTTTGCGCCCGGCGCTCGAGAGTGTCTTTGCACCATTGCAAAGGGATGACGATGTGTGCGGGGTTCATAAATCATCTGTTCGTCTTTTTGTTTGGATTTATCTATCGTTTATTCTGCGCTTCGCCGGTAAGAATGCTGGCAAGCAGCGTGCTATTAATTACGTTTTCAGCGTAGTACTTACATTAGCGCAAAGATGATGATGTTTTTTTTTACGGTGCATTGTTGGGAGGTGGTATTAATCTGTTTTCAATTTACTTATTTATCAATTTAGCACACTGGTATTTAGCATTTTAATGGAATGCTACGATAAACAAATTAAAACAATTCGGTACTTTTTAAGAAAGAAAATAAAGTTGATTTCCAAATATACAACACTAGACACAAGGTAGCAAGGTTGCACACTTTACCACTTTTTTGATTTGACGACACTTTATAGAGAATTTTGAAGAGCTGGATTAGGTATGATTTTTTCGATTTCGTTAAGTGGCAGTCTAATGAGGATGACTCTCTTGAGAGTGTCTGCTAAGGATCCTGTCGGCAGAAGGTCCTTGTGGAGTCACTGTAAGCATCGAAACTCATTAATTCATCTAGGATATCATGGAACACAGAGATTTCAGGGGATTCTAGTTCTGGCAGATCGGGTTGGAGTATTAGTGTATGGCCTCAACTTTCATGCTGCTTACGATCCACAGGATTTAATACATCACTGAATTCGTAGTGTGGAATAAATATGACAAAATCATACGTCATCTACGGAAGAATTTTTCATCGCCAGAAATTCATGTAATAAAAAAAAATTAATTCAAAATTTCTGGTTTGGTAATTCTAGAGTTACGCACGTACCCAAAGGCTTTTTTCTCCAAATCCTTAAAAAAATATAAGCTTAATTATACTGTAATGATGATGTCCAAATTATTTGCGAAATGTAATTTAGTTAGTTAAGATTCCAGTGATGTTCAACTCTACAAAGACTTATGCGCTCTTGATTTACCTAATTTGACGCAAGAACTATGTTGGCAGGCTATTTTTTTTTTCAATTGGTAAACCTTTTCTAAATCCACCGATGAATTTATAATATTGTTTGAAACTTCTATATTTCCTGATGTTCTGGATTTTTTAATGTTTTTCTCATAGGTATGTGCCTATTGCATTAGAATTATTTAAGCCAAGAATTTATGTGATCCCCAACATAACTAGTCAATTGTTTCTATTGTTAATCATAAGGATCAGCCATCGATTAGTGCCATATGAATAAACTTTACTACGTCCCATTTGCTCGTGTGTGCGCTTTCCCATACAGACATTACCCTTTGTTTGCTTCAAGAATTAACATCTCTTACGCGCACAGCATGAACACTTTATCAACCTGTTCTTCCAGCCTTTGTGCAAACAGTGAGCCACATTGTTGTGATAAATGTGTTGCTACTCTTCCCCGCATGTTGCCGTAGCGCTCCGTCTCCATCTGCCACTCTATTAGCCGTCAATCAAGCTCGCTTAGCACACCAGATATCCTATTAGCACTTCATATTTTGCTGCGCACAATTCTCATCCCGAATGGGGTTAGCGTGTTTCCTTTCACGCCCCCTCTTTATGTTCCTCCTCGTCATCAACGTCCTAATCCACACGGCGGAATCTCAAAGCGATGAAATTTTCATCCGCTAAATGCTACCGCTGTCGATCGCTTCCGTTTGTTCCCTTCGCTTTCTAAACGCTTTCCCGGAAAATTGCCCTCCCGGGCGAACCGGTTTTGTGCAAATATTGACATTGGCGAGGCGCCACCACCGTTTCGGTAGAATATGTGCGAATTAACACAACAGAGCACGGGTGGGAAATCATGTAATGAAGCAGTGTATGCTAACCGTAAAAAAAACCCACCCGCCAGAACGAGCTAAAGAAAAAGAAACGAATCTCCCACAATGGTTGTGCCGAGCTGCCAATTTTCCTGATGGAGAATATGCTTTCTTGTTTACCATTTGGCCGATAAAAACTGATGCCACCGCTTTTCCGCCCGCGCGTTCCATCAGCTCGAAGGGTCGAAAGATGGCGAAGGGATGATGGAAATGGCCAACCAGCCTTCCATTCCCGGTCCCATACCGACTCGATCTGCGTGTACCAACTACGGTTTGATGGCAGATTTCATATATCAAAATTATAGTTTATCATATGTGTGTATGCGGGGTGGCACTATCGCCCTTCTTGCAGTTCCGCTTTTCACACGTCGCATGACAAGTTACCGCAGGGGTCGTCGATGAACGATGGAGCACTTAAAATTATTAAAAACCAAGTTTCAATTTCCAAAACGGCAAAACCTCGTTATGCGTCCGCACACTGGGGTGAGCATGGTGCAGCATTTGGTTTTTGGGTGGTTTTGCAAACGTATGTGATGTGCATTTGGTGCAGCAACGTTTTGCAAAGTGTTGAAACTCGGTGGCAGGCCGGTGGTTTGGGCCTTGCTGCTGGTCTCGGTGACACTTTGCGACAACACTGATCCGACATATGTCGTCTCGGGCTTTGGTTTTTGGCATCCGTTTGTCCTCTGTTTGTTTGTGTGTGTATTTCTGCCTGCCCAATACAGATGGTTCGCTGAGCCACCGTCTGTTCTGAAACGGTCACCAGATTTACCAAATGGAGAAAGAATTTATTTTTTGCATTTATGATTTGTTTTCCATCTTTCAAACATTAATTTTCGACCGCCAAGAATGTGATTTTTATACTTATAGAAAGTAATAGTCGGCAATATTCATAGTTCTGTGGATCTTGAAGTATAAACAATTCCAAATGAAAAATACTGCCAGAAAAGAAAAAAATGTATAATTCGGCTACAAGGGCCATAATAGAAAATAAATAAACAAATAAAAAAGAAAAGAGCACAAAAAGTCATCCTCAGAAATAGAAGGGAAATAACTGATATACAATTTTCAAATCACATATATTTTTTGAAAGAATAATGTTGACTAAACTATTATTAAGAATAATATTGTAGTTATTCTAAAATATATCCAGTTTTAGATCGTATTAGAATTTAATTTGATGTAATAGCACGTCCATTTTTCGTATTATTTATTAAAACCTAACTTTATGCATGACACTAAACTTTAACTTTTGATTTGCTCTATTATTTTTATTATTTTAAATAATTTACAATACTTAATTTTGGGAGTCTGATTGTAGAGATGCTGTTCGTTACTACTAAGGAGGCGATCATGGACCTAATATGGCGTCGTTCTGAAGCTTTGGAATAGACAAAATCGTCTGAAAGAAGTTTTAAAACGTGATCGAAAAAATAAATGTTCAAAACAAAGTGTTCAGTATTTCAAGGCACAATTCATCCAAAAATAACGTTCACGAAATGTACGAATTAATGGGGACTCTATTCTACTGTTTTTAGCTATTTGTTGATACCAAAGGAGTAACTAAAATTAAATAAACAACCTAACTCGGCAGCTAAATATTATCACATTGTAAATAAAGTTGCCAACAACAGTACTCAAAACAAACACATAGCACATCACTGCGACAGATTTTCACTCATATGAACGATGACACATTTTGGCAGCCCTTTATGCAACATCTCCTCATTCTCCCTCCCTTTTTTCTTGTTTATTAACTTTTATGTGATCTCGTCCCGCCACTACGTCACTCGTCCTTCGAAGACACTGAAAAATATTTCTGTGTTTACTCAAGTGATCCAAACAACCGCACTGCTACGTGTTAAGTTTTCCCTCCGCAAAAGAAATCCCCAGCAGAAAAGCAACAATTGTTCTTGCTTGTGTTCCCGGGAAAAAGGGAGACCAACTCCAACGGCTCATCGGCCCTTATGCCTTTTCCGTTGGTTTGGCAGGAGATTTATTAAGTAAAGTTTTCTCCCAAACAATGAGAAGATTATACTACGAAGACCCTCTGTAACTTTTCGAGGCTTTATCATTTCACCGCCTCCCAAATGCGGCCCTCATGATATTCACACCAACTCATGGTGGGATGGGGAGAACACACGCAGGCCCTCGAAAATCGTGTCCAGCGGTTGAACGTTTAAATCAACCACCCGGGAAATGACGAATTTTCCCGACGACAAAACGGACAGCGTGCCGATGGACCACTCCCCCACCATTCCCGGGGAGGAAGGATTTATGAAAAACCACTCGTGCCAACCCCAACGTACTCTTCGAGAGGGTGCAAATCTCATCCCGGTAACGTGATATGTTTGCTTTTCTAATTAACAAATTAAATCACTGCGGATGCGTACGGGACAGCTCGGCACTGGCCCGGCTTTGCTGGTATGGCTACTGTCCGTCGGTGTGTCCTAACGATTTGAACGGTTTGGGAAAAACTTTTTCCATCAAGTGCCCGGCACACGGGGAAAATCGCACGGTCGTTCGGAGTAGGCATAGTAACATAAGCCCCAACCGTAGCGTTCGCTGCTCGATAAATTAAATTAAAGCTTTTAATTTATTGTGCGACCAGATTAGCTGCTACTTACGGGAATTATTTAATAAATACATAAAATATGCTTTTGTTTCCAAAACCGACCGGTGCGTCTGGATTTCTTTGTGGGTTTTGTTGTTTAAGTGATTTGTAGCTGTTTGAAATTGAACTAGAAGAGTTGCATAATAGATTAGATGATAGATTACCTTCAAGACGATTTTAATACTCTTGTTGTTACAAGTTTTGTGCTTAACGATTGTTTTTACGATTCGAACGAAGAGTAATTTATTGGAATCTTTAGTTAAGAGTTTATCAAATCATAAGTCGACTCTCAAAACATCTTTAAGGAATCAAGGCTTCAGATTTTCAATTCGTTGCACGATAGTGAGTTCAGGACCAAAATCCTTTGACTTATGTTATTCGTATAAAAGTTTGTATTTGTCAAATCGACTCATGAAAATGACTCATATGCATCCAAAACTAGTTGTTTTACACATCTATTAGGCATACATTTGACCGGGAGGATTTTACTGGAATTGATTGCGCCTACTGTTATGCAATCGGATATTAGTACATTATTTCTTCTGGTGAATAATCATAAGCTCTAAGCTGCATCCGCGATCCTATGACATATCTGCAGCTATGCAATGTATGTTTAGATACAGACTATTGTAAAATACCTCGGTTTTTAGTCTACTGACAATTAAAAATGATTTTCTGAACAGCAATCGCATACTTTCAGGCGTTGCAATCCCTAGGCAAAGCTCGATTCAATTCTATAGACAGGATTGCATCACGGATGAGTTTTTGATTATCCTGTTTTGTAATCAGCATTTTCACTACGCTTAAGTTACTAACAACAATATAAACAATACAGAATTGCAAAAAATAATGAATTATCATCAATAAAGTGTTTTATACACCGCATATAACACATTTCCCGTCCTCATATCTATACACCATCATTCCATTTTTGTGTTTCATATCTGATGTATAGGCCAAAGTTTACAATTCATAGGAATTTCTTCCTAATATGCACAATGTCCCATCCATACCGATCGACGTCTTCCCGGGCAAGGCGACAATTTCTAGCCAGCGGCAGAGTTGTTGTCGCCCATAAAACATAATTTAACGTTTTATTTGCATACTGTCCCGTTTATGGGCCGACGCACAAATGCAAGCAATAAGGTAATAAATTTTACGATATGCTCAAACGCCACTGCCCCAAACTCTGGCGCTTTCGATGCCATTTCGTGTTACTATTGCTATTTGCTTACGCTTCAAACCAAATGGAAATCAATGTGACTACCGATTTCATCAGACACACAAATTCTGGTGGAAATCTTACGGGGAAAGTTGGGGTAAATAAAAACAACAACGCCAAGATCCGTGGTGGCGTAGCAAAGATGCTGGTAGTTCAGATTTTGGTTCAAACCACGAAAGAATTCTGGGATTGGAAGAACTCGTTATGGAAAATAGTTTTTTCACGTGCAAAAAACGGAAACTTTATCCTCCAACATAAATACAAAAAAAAAATCAAACGTCGATAAAATATTCCAAACATAATCATTTGTCGTGGTTTTGTCGAGGAAAAGTTTCCTACTAACTAAATATGAGTAACTCCTTACTGTTGTCTACAACGTCTTGGAAGCTACGCCAGGGATTCGTATTGAAAAAGATTTTCATCCCAATTGCTTAACAAGGTTTGACGTTAAAAAAGTTGTACAGCTTTGCAAAGTTTCCTCCTGCATCCTTGCCCCATTGTCTGGAATCAATAACCACTCAACACTTCCGGTGCCAACAGTTCGGGTCGCGTTTTGGTCGATTAAAGTTTTGAAGAACATTTTTTTTCGCTACTACTTCGGAGTTACAGTTTTTCCACCCTTCTGCTTTATTTCCATTCCGATTCCTATTCCACACAGCAATTTAATAAAACCAAATTCTTTGCCAATGAAACCCGACCACCAGTTAGTTTGGAATACCAAGCTCAAAGTGGATCATTGCAGTTGTTATTTTTTTATCATTGGCATTCTTCCCCAATGGAAAGAAGTGTAATTTACGGGCAATCAATACCGAATCGACAGCC
Organism: Anopheles minimus; assembly: GCA_000349025.1. Classification (NCBI taxonomy): domain Eukaryota; kingdom Metazoa; phylum Arthropoda; class Insecta; order Diptera; family Culicidae; genus Anopheles; species Anopheles minimus. The sequence continues at coordinate 14,291,079 of KB663721.1, read as the reverse complement.
GAAACGATGAATAATGCTTTTTATGTTGCGTCCCGGAGAACTGGTGGGATGTTGCTTTTCATTACCAATGGATTGCGAAATTTGATTAGTGTTGCACTGTCTTTTTAACGACGACGAGCGTGCCCTTTCGGGGTTATGACTACGAGGTGGAAAATATTTCCCCTGACAGTCTGGTGAATCGGCAAACTAGGGTTAGGGTTTCAAGTGCTGTGGCGGTGTACTTACAAAATTACCCGTATTTTAATGAAAATAATGTAAAAGAAATTTGAAGATCATTTTAAAAAAAATCATTTTATTAATTTACGATAACATAGAAAATGATAAACGTAATTCAAAATTAAATTATTTCAATTAGTTAATAATTGAATAACTCGGTTAGTTATTACCGGAATCAAATGAAACGGTATAAAAGGTAATTTAAATTAAAAGATTTTGTTGTCAATTCTTTGTTACACGTTGCCTAACTTGAGGCGTATTGTACCAAAGTAAGTATGCAACTCTTATTAATCTTTGATGTTATTCAAACCTATTTACTCTTTTATAACTTCTATCCTAACTTTCACAATATATCCTTAAACAATTTTTTCTCTTTGTCTCCATTAGCTGTCGTTCAAATCAACACATGGACGTAATACAGCCAGTCCGTTCTTTAACAATAGAACAGTGGTTGGCAAACTTCTTGAAGCAAAGAACCAATTCTCATAAAATACACATGAATTGGAGTTTGGAAGACCAAATAGAGTTTTGAATAATATTCTTGAGATTGTCATTTTTACTTCACTTCTAAGTTTTAATAGAATTTCATTCATGTGGCTTAAAAACGAGGTTTTAAATACTAATTTTATCATGATGTAATGAAAGGCGACGTTAATGATTAGAAGAATTCCTTTTCCTCGAGCAAATTTTAACAATATGTAGAATTTATTCTAGTATTCTCGTGGTTCTGAAGTATGTTTCAATTGCAACTATAATTTGTGCCTTAATTTCAGCGAAGTAAGCATTGATCATTTTCTTCAATGAGTGCCCATTTGAAGTGCAAAGGAACTACGAACTAGAATAGAATTACACCGCCAAGCAATCAATCCCTAGCAAACTGAACCACTTAAATCATTTCTCTGCATCAGTTCCCTTACAGATGGTCACCTCGTTCAGACAAACGATTCGCCTCGCGGGAACCTTCACCCGCATCGTAAAAATTCTTAAGAGTTACAGCTTACAACTGCTTCTTAGTATTCCATGCACAGCCGAAAAACACCGATCAATTCTTCGTTTGCTTTTCCATCTTACAGACGCCCCGGGAAAATTCCGCTGGGCGACAGTTTGATTAATGTCTTTTCGATTGACTTGTCCACCTCGGCGCACTCAAACTGAAGCCTGTCTGCCACTGAAGACCCGTCAAGGGGCACCGACGGCACTACTCGAGCGCGCTTCACATCCGTTTACCCTTCGGGGCCGAAAACTATTTCCATCATCGTTGGTGGTGTGCTGCTTTTTTCCCGTACTCCCGTTGAAGATGGAGTGCGGCCAAGTTGCTGGACGAAATAAATCGGAACATAATTTCCCAACCGGAATCTACCATCATCATTCTTACTCTAATGGGAGTAGGAAAGGTTTTCCGCGGAAGTCAGCATGTAATAAGGCATCCATAATCGTGCTGCAAAACGAACGATGCCTAGTGAAGCAGTGGCAAATCTAGCAAAAGCATAAAACAACGACAAAAAACAATTAAACATTTCCAACATTGACAAGATCGTAACGAGAAATGTGTCCCATGAGAGTGAATCGTTTCCCATATGAACCGTAAAAGCGGACAAGTGATTGCTCAATCAAACGTGGCATTAGGGAGGGAGTGAAGGAATGATACTCCTGTTGCACAGTTATCATTATCGTTATTTTTGTACTAGTCTTATAATTGAGTGTAATTTTTTTCATTCTAGTTTTAATTATGTTAGCCTTTTCTTTTATCTTTTGTGTAATTTTTATATCTATTTTCTCTCATTTATAGATTATTTGTTTTGTGGTTAATTGATTTATGTTTTCTTAAAACTCATTAATGCATTTTAGATTTAAAGATTCATTTTTTATACTTGTACTATCAAATTATGTTTTTCATGGATATGTTATGGCACAATTTATGGTATTATTTTTATGAGATTTTCTTACACTTTTGTTATCTCTCTTCAATTTATCTTTTTTATCTTTTCTGTTATCTTAGCTTATGATATCTAAATTCGCATTTTTAGTTTGTGTTTTAGTTTTTTTTTTTTAATTCATGAAGAACGACCAAGGACGTTTTGCTTATAATTAGATGCTTTAACTTAAGCTTAATCTACAGGACACATTTCACATTTGTTGTGAGACATTTCATTTTGATTTTTTTTTTTTTTTTTTTGATAATTGAAATTAATTCCTTTTTTAATTTTTATACCATTTAATTTGAAAACAGAAACTTGAAAGTGCACCATTCATGAAAAAAAAAATCTATGTTAGCCCTGCAGTTAGCTAATTCGAAAGCTTGTTCTTTTTTAGTTATTTTAATCATGCATGCAAACCTATTAGTAAATCAACGTTGTACAACACCACCACCATCCGTTTCGAGATGATCCATCAATTAGCGATCCAAACAAACTCATTATTTACAAAATACAACATCAACAGCGGACCGGCGGTCGATTCTTCAAACAACCCAACCAGCCAGCATCGATTACAAATCACCCACAACAGGCAATATCCGACGGCGTGCGTGAGAACGGTGCACCCGATGATGCTTTTGATTGATTCTGTGTTCAAACCCATATACACACACACACACATACACACACGCACTCACATCGCAACCGCCAAAAACAAATCGAGTATCGATTATCGGCACGATGTGCGTGTTGTTGCTACTTATCGAATTACAATAAAACCGGCTAATCTGTTTATCGGACCCGAACCGGCAGCCACCCGACGGGCTCCCGCCGACACACAACCCAAACATAAGCCAAGGTGTCAAGCCGCGCGAACGTCGTTCCATTCCGCCCGTCGGACACGTTCGTTCGTTCGCGGCAACATCCCTTGAGCCCTTTTTTTTCCCCCCGGTGGTCGATATTGAGACATCACTTCACACTGTTCTGGGGGTGGTTGGTGTGGGTGGTACCCGGTGGGCGAATGTGATGGGGTACGCCATCATAAATTACTCAATCTGGTACTTCCGGTTGAGCTCGAGCACGTGTCCTTTTCGGCGTTTTCCGCAGACAAAGCGCGTAAGGAGAACAACCTTCCCCGGTCGGTGCTTTACCCCGATTCCGCCCCGAACCCCGTAAGCCACGTGCCGTCAATTTACGGTGGATTATAAACCGACACTTCCGCTGGCTGTGATTCGATTTGCTGCTCGTAAACTCCGTACACAGTGGCCGTGGACTTTGGGAACGGTGGATTGTCGGCACGTTTGTCTCTCGAGTCCGTGCCGGATGATTATGCTTCATTAATATCAATAAACGGAAAGATGTTAGCATCGCCGTGGTGAGGAGTGCAATCCCGACAATCGGAACGTCAACAAGGAACTGCCCGATGACCCTTCGGCCGAAATCCTATCTTGTCCCGTTGAAACCGGGACCGTACGGCATTAATATGTTCGGCTATTATTTATGCTAATTTGATTATGCCCAACGTATACTGCCGTGCTGCGTCACTGGCCCGTACCGAACCCGTCGTCACCGATGCAGTCATCATATCAGAGTCGGGGAAGAAAAGAATTGGATTAACAGAAGTTTCTAGCTAACGATTGGTGCGAATGTGGTGCTAACTTTTGAGATAAATCTCACCAGAAACAATAACACGAAGTTTTTTTGTTGTCGTTTCCCATTGTTCCGGAGATACGCTTCGGATTCAGCAAACCAACGAACAGGATGTAGGGAAAGGGAATAATGTACCGCAGTACAGGAAAAAAAACATATAACTTCAATCCTTGGATCATATACACACAACGGAAATGGTTGCCGGTTGTGGGATGTAAGATGTACCACGGAAAGAACGTTAGCAATGGTATGGAGAGTAAAGTTGCGATTAAAACTTCCTGTCGAGGCGGAAACGATGGTGCACATATTATGCTGGGAAAATTCACGGTACCAAAACCATCCGGTGAATTTCCGGGTGGTGTTTCATGTTTGAGCTCGTGAGGAAAAGTTTATTCTTTTCGTATTACAAAAAGACTTAACACATTTTGGAGAATTTTTTGTAGACAATATTATTTATGCAATCTTACATATTAGTCGCTGGTATACTAATTTTATGCAAAATATAATCTACGATAATAATCATTAGAAATAGATGTTATCCATATTAGAGTAATAGAAAAATTCAAAATTTTTAAAATAATTTAAAACAAAATAATATTAGAAGATTAAAGCTAAACACTAAAGTAAAATTTGGAAATTATGAAATATAAATTATAACCACACTTGAAAACAGGGTTTTTAAAATTTTAGAACAACATGATCTTAAATGCCAAAATTGTGCTATAATCTGCACTTATTCAAATAATAATATAATAATTTCTATAATAATAATTTCTTATTCAAATATTATTAGGTATAAAATCTTCTGAATTAATCTTCAAAATAACTTTTTTATTTCGTCGTTGTTTTTTTTTCCATTGAACAGTCTTTTATGAATTATGTTTATGAAAAATATAATCCATATTTTTTATTGTTATTTTATAAAGTAAACAATTACATAAATCTACATCGTATTTTTTTCATTTTTGTGGTCAAATTTTATACAATTGATTTGTTTAATTGTTTTGAAACCGAACTTGCATCACTATTTATATCTTTGCCTTTTACATTCACCCATTGTTCGTGAACCGCCACAACGGACACGATTCGCACAGACTTCTGCTGCTGTGCGTCCGTGCGGAAGTCGATCGCTTGCATCCTTTACATTATTATTTAAATACTACCCCTATATTCCATCCGTTGCAAATAGCGACAGTGAAAGCATCGTGTAATGAAAGCTTCGCAGCACAAACAGCGGAAGACAGTGCGAACGCACTACGGCCGACCGGTAGCGAATGTAAACCGGCAAAGAAAGGCGGTCGGATAAATCTGCCGGAAAACTCTCCACGCTCGGTGCGTGTGTCCCATGTGAGGTTTTTCCCTTTACACACTGCACGCTTCCCTAGCCTACACACCTTCCGTGCAGAACATGGAAACATTTTCCATTTAATTGTACTACAAATTTATTCCACTCAGCAACGGTAATGGTCCGCACACAACGATGAAACACCGGTGCATGCGAAACACACTCAAATAATCCCTCCCCATCGTTGTGGTTGTCTTCCCAACCATACACATATCCTTCCGGGTCCATATTGTCCGTGGGTAGTCGTTCTCTAGCGCGGCGGTTAAAACAAGCGGTCCCGAGAACGGACCACGGAAATATGATTTATTAGCAGCCCAGTTGGTTCGGTATGGCCGGCAGGGAAAAAAGGTACATTGGATCGGTGTTTGGCGCCCAACAGCACACTATATGGAGGCTGCCTGCATCAGTACCGGTACGCTGATATCGAAAGGATAAGGTCAACAGTGGCGTACCGGTCGGCAGGGAGATTAAAATTTGAATGAGGATTACTGTCAAATTCTTTCCAAACCCACCTTCGCATGGCGATGCCAGCCCGGAACTGGTACCAGATTTATGAAACTTTCTCTAAGCTTCTCGTTTTTTCTTTTGTTTTCAATTGTTTTGCTGAGCTGGTGTAAAAATGTACTACCTTTGGAGCACAAGGCTTGCGCTTCGAGCGTTTGTCTGCTGGTAATCTGATCATGACTTCGTCAGCGAAAATTCGTTTGTATGTAGAGGAGATCCAATCAAGTGTAATAAAATGAAACTGTTAACCTCTTTAATGACAGTTTGTAGCAATTTGTTCTGGTGGACTATTCAAACAAAATATTTAGGGCAACATTTATATGATATTTAGATCGTTGCTTAACCAACTTAAATTTTCTATTTTGCAGCATAAACAACACCTTTACTTTTCCATCCAAAAACGCTTACGATTTGAAAAAAAAAAATAATTTGAACACTTCACATAAATTTAGGACCATCCGGTCATAACAACTCGGGTATATTTTATGTTTGCGCCTTTAGTTATGCATTCATAGTTTCCTCAAGAAACTGTTATTATAGTAGAATGTTCCGGAATTATGGTAACTAATTATGGGATTTGAGACATTTCTACGAATAGGGAAAGATTCGAATATATTTAGTCTAAATCCCAGCTTAGAGAAATTTACATATTATTTTAAAACTATCGTATTACCTTATGTAAATAAGAAGATGAAAATTGAAATGAACAATGCATAAAATAAGTTTACCTAGATATTCATCAAGACAGCTCTCGAAATCATCAAAAGGTTTTGAACGAATTTAAGTATTTTATGTTTTCGTGAAAAGAAAAATTCATTTCATTGTAAAATTGAAAGGAGGATAAAAATGGCTACAAGTAATAAGTTTTTCCTTCAACATTTCACTCAAACCACGACAAACAAACAGCCTGTAACGCTGGTTTGATTGCTGACCGCAAGGAAAACCCATTATCCGACCAAAATATGACAAACTGCAGTTTGCATAACAACAAAAAAAACCTAAAACAAGAAACATACATTCAGAAACATACTGACCAGCGGATGGTAGGAAAATCATCCTTTTTATGCTAATAGCTGGCCCCGATGTGCCTCAGGCAGCGTAGTTCAATTACTATTCATTCGCCTGATTTTGCCCCATCGCAGGCAATCACGCAGACACAAACAAACACTCGAACGGACCGTTCCTGGCATCATTGTGGATGGGGCAGAAATATAAAAAAAAGATTGCGATCCCTTACCACCACTCGGGAACCGCACTGTAGCGCATAAAGTTATGTAAATAACAATATGATTCTCGCCACACGAGGTTCTGCCGTCCGTCGTGGTCGTGCTGCACAAGCAAGGACTCCACCTGAATGTACGTTTCGTTGACGGCGCTTGCCGGGGAGCACCACAAACATGGGGATTGCTTTTATGTACAGTGTGGAAAATATTATGGGGCGGAGCTTCAGCAAGGATGATAAGAGCATGGCCGTCGAAAAGGGACGACACTGAAGCGTCTGATAACGTGCGTACACACAGGCGCACTGGAATGTTTTGAGTGCTGCTCGGGTAAAACACACCAACACCACCACAGATAAGCCCCTGAAGGCTTTTCCTGGTGAGAAGTTTTTCCCAAACATTTTTGCCATCCCACACTGGTATGGCTGGAACGTACAATTTAACACGTCCATATTTACACGCTCACAAACTCACGAAACTCCAGCAGCAGCAGAAGCATATCGAGAAGCATAAGTTGCTGGAAAATATTAGCGAGAAGCGCTGGCAAAAAAAAACACACAAACAAAACATACAATACCGTCAGCAGTACCGTCCGTAGAGTGATGGAAAATATAAGGGCGGAGGCAGTTTTATGTCATGTTTCATATTTTTCTCTCACCCAGACAAAGGACGTCAGCACACGGTTTTTCCCCCCAAAAGTCTCCTCACGGCCCTGTTGCCCAGCAGTCGCGCACGGCACCGCAAAAACCAAAATCTGCTCCACACAATGTGAAGAAAATGGTGGAAGCTTTTCCTGCTTTTTTTTGTGTGCTCCAGCGCTTTATCGTTCGGTATTATGGTTGCGAAACACATTTTGCTGGGAGAGTTTGAGTTTTTTTTTCACTGCCATGTATGTGTATGCCTTAAGATCGCCAGCAAGAAACAGACGAGAGAAATCATGGATTTCGGTGGGAAATGAAAGGACCCGTGGTTTAGCTCGTCCGCAAAAAGAACCACCGCCAGCAGCTGATGCTAGCTGGATGTTATTATTTTTTATAGCGCTTTATGGAAATTGAGAATATTGCAGAGCGGTTTTATTTCTGCTACTGGGTAACACTGTTCGTGCTATCCTATTATGGGGATATACGTGTAGAAGCAGAACGAATCCATGCATAAAACGGGGTCAAGCTGGAAACGATCTCTCACACTTTGGAGCGTACGGTAGTGTCATGCGAAAGAAATTTGGATGCTTTTTGATGTATGGATATCATTTTTTAAGCCGCTAGAGTTATTGCGAAACGGAAATGAATGTGCACATAAAATAGAGCTCTAAATCAGTGAGGAAACTTGGAAGGGTTTCTTTCCATAGGCTGTTACTATTATTTCGGTGGAATTGAAATTTATAAAAAAGAATCTACTCAAAAATAAAAAAAAATTATCTGTACCTTTTTTTTCAATTTTTTTTGAGTATTGTAAGAATGTTTATAACAACGTGTTTTGAACAATTTGGTCGAATCACAGGAGTCGATTGTTGATACTCCACACGAACGATCACGTCGATACTTGCTATAAAATATCAATAATACTATGGGATTTTCTTAATCAGAGTTAAACTTCAACAAAAATTCTCTGCATAAAATCTGTGCAAGTAGGCTAGTTAACTAAGTTTTTTTTTTAATATATAATAAATTCTACTTCATCGACTACTTTTTGTGGCCCCATCTGGATGAAGTTGTTATAACTTACATCTTCCCCGTAAAGTCACAAGTTGTGCTTCGCAAAATATCTCTTCCCTTTCATACACGGCCCTCCGTAAATGTAAAACTTCACAAAAGTTGATCTTTGTGTCGTTTACCCGGAACAGGGATCCAAAAATGAAAAGCATGTCCTTCTCCCGGCCTTACATGAAATCGATCACACAATACGGTGAAGCTTTTTGGGCGGAAAACAAAACCAACAACACTTTACTATTGCCGTATGGCCTGCCGAATGTATTTCCATATTTATCTACTGCACGTAAGATGGCCCTCCGAGTGCGCTAAAGGACCAACTTTTGCAATGCAGTTTTCCTGGCCGCACCTAAGAAAACCGGGTCCGAAGCATATTTTTCGCTCCATTTTCTAGCCATTCCCAGGGAAATCTGTTCCATTTTGTGCAACTTTCCCCACCCCGGTGGCTCGGCGGCATTTAAATATCAAAACAAACGGCCCCATAAATAAGTGTGTACCACAGTATGCCGGCCACTCCGCTACCGTCGGCAGATCCATGCGGTTGAGCATATTGTTTTGCGTTGCGCATAGGTTTTCTGTTTACGGTTCCTGTTGTCAATTTTTTTTCCTCTTGTTCTCTCTTTTCCAGCTAGTTGCTTGTTCTAGTACATTGTGGACATAGCGAGACCTATCTGTGTATGTATTGCTACCACTGCTCCTGCTCATTATTTTCCCTGCACACGTTCATACACGCACACATTCATACAATGAGAAAGGAAAAACTCACAGCATACGCAGCATAGTAAAATGCAGCAAATTTATGTGCATAATCAGACGGACTGTGTCAGTGCACTGGAACTGCTGCCACACACTCTGCCAGCACACGTTTTTCCAGCCGATCCTGGCTAGGCCATTTGTTTTTCCACTGTGCATATGCATACCGAAATGGTCAGACTGGGGCCGTATGCGTTTGGCCAGTTTTGCTGGCGTCATTTTTTGGATTTTAGTTTTAATTTCTAGTGCCCGCATTAATTATGTGCATGCATATTTCAGCATGTACTAAAAACTAATTATTGATTGCAGCAATTTAGGCGCAGTGGCATATTCGTCGTTTACCATAAAGAAACTGATTTGTGGAACGGTTGTATAGGTTGGGATGGAAACTAAGTACAGTAGAAGGTCGAAAGTTCGGGCAAGTCTGGGCCGACCACATGGTGGTTAAGCGAATTTCACATAAAATTGATTACAAATATTTTTACCTTCATTATTTAAAGTGGGGGGTGAAAATGAAGTTGTGAATTCGTATTGCTTTTTTCATTTATGTTAATTACTGTTAATTTATGTTAATTATTTTTTTGAATAAAGAAATCGAATTTGGAAACGTTGGCGAATTGGAAACGATTAACCTTAAGAGGTTTTTGTAACGAAAAATTTATTTACCGACATTTTTTACCAATTTACATTTAAACCGATTATTAATAACCTCTTATTGATAATCGCCTGCTTGTTAATCAATCCCCAGTTAATCAACACTATACTATATAGAGATAAAATTTGGTAGAATTTTATTTTGCATATGGTTCCGTTTTAGAAGAAAAACGCAATGTAGAAATATTATTTATTTTGCGCTTTTTGTAACTAATTGAACCTTGTTCCCAACTCTGCTGGCGATTATCGCCAACTTCAACTTTATCCCATTCTGGGTTTTCCACTCAATTCTCCAGTAACTATTTCACTCTAGTTCCTAGCTCATTAACGTATGCTTCCAAGCACTACCCCTACGAGACCAACATTATGTTAGCATTTTTATGCTCTGCTTGTCAAGTTCCTCTGTTCCTCCCGCCGCGACAAGTGAAAATCATCCACACACACACACATGGTCTGGACTGGGTGAACAGCTTGTTTCTGGTGCATATCCTGTAACCCTGTCAGTGTGCCCCATGTTTAGCACATTGTTTGCGATTATCCCCGAACCGACCCGCACAGCATCTCATTTTAGCAAACAATAGCGCGCAGAAATATGCTGACATATGTGCACCGGAGAGTACCGGCAATAGGCAAACCAAATAGAGAAAAAAATACAGAAAACCTTCCCCTTACTGATGTACCACCACCATCATGCAGCATCAGTGGAAAGTTATGCAGTCGTCCTTGCCGCGGGGTTTCGCTTTACCCCGAGGGTCGCATGCAGGTTGATTTTGAGTTAGATTTTTATAGCATTGTAATGGACTCGCACACACAGAAACCATACACCGGTGTAGGTCCGGTGTGTCGCCCCGGAACGATGATTACTGTTATTACTGCTTTTAAGGGTGGCATATGGTACCGAAACCGCGGCGCTACATTAAAAGGATCTCTTCATCAGTGCAGAAGTGCTTCGGTGTCTTAGCCGGCGGCAATGTAGATATTTCTTTTCGAGTGAAAAGGGGGAGATGGATGAAATCGGAACTACCAGCAAGTGTGGTGACCTGTGGGCATAACGCTATAGATCGCTTGTCTGGAATGAAAAGTTGTTGGGATCTAGAATTATTCGTTTTGAGATGTTTTCTAAAATTTATATCTTTAAAAAATATATTACGCTTAATGTGTGTTAAGTACAGTTTTTGTAACTTGCATGTATTATGGATAGGATTTTTGAAATGCGTATTTTCTTTTATATAAACTTTGTTTCAAGTATGTATTTGAGACTTGTATTCAGATAACAAGTAATATTAAGAAACAAACAACGTTACTGTTTCAAAGTTCCATTACGATTCGACTGAACTTATCCACCCAATGTCCTCATCCTAGCGCTCGTTAAGTACAACCAAAAACCGATTGACAGAGGTGCATGTTTGAACACTTGTTACACACAGTTGAGTCCAAAATTTAGCCTTACACCAAGCGTTCCGTTTCCCATCCCTCATCTGGGTATGATACGGTCTGGATTCGGATCTTCCCGCCCAGCAAAAAGTACACCGTAATGATGAAGTCATTTCTGATGAAGTGCGCCCGAAGGATGGTTGCCGAGGTGCCACATCATCTGTCACATTTCATTACGCCTAGAACTGATGCAGGGGTTTCCCTACATCCCTGCGGACACCAGGGGGTTGGTTGTCGCTGGAAGGCAACATATTTTTTCCTCCCTTCCATTCGCCATCGGTGACATTCTGAGGTCAGCCTAGCGTTACCAATGCGATCGGTCCCGGAGGGATAGCCGTGTTCCCGTCGAGTTTGTTAGATGGCGGATGTTGTTAATTGGTTTTATACGATTGCTACAATCGTAAAGTGTGCGGTTTGAAGCATATTTGCGACACTGGTAACGAGCGCCCGGGAAATAGGAACAGTTTGTTGCACATTGTTTTTTTTTTTACAAATACAGGGAACATTATCAATGAATATCCTTGTCCTTTAGGAAGCTGTCTATTGTTGCGATTTATTCGAAAAGCGAAACAATATGGAAATCAACTCTTATTGGAAAACTCACATGAACCTATGTCTAGACACTATTTTATGATGAGTTTTGTTTAATTTGTATGAAAATTTTGGAGAAGATGCTTCTCTTACGGCTTAGAATACCGTATCGTCCTTTGCTCTATAAAGTTCTATAAGGTTCTATCAGATACCTGCCTCACCAACAACTGATTACCTCAATTGACTACAAATGAATGAAACTTTCCCCAAAGAGAACACTCCTACACAGAGCACTAACACCACTCGGTAGCTGAGAAATTGTAACGCCCCAGCAATTCGATGGCCCGGAATAGCAAGATAGCAAGCTTTGTCCCCAAAATCCACCCCAAAGTAGCCATCCTTTTTACCAGCAGGTGAGTCGTAAACTTAAAAATCGATTCCCATCGTAAGGCGGCTAAGTACGAAGGGCTTCAGGGAGCGTTTACGGTGGACAAAGAAAGGCTGCACGGCACACCATTGGAATGTCTTTGCCGGTGGGAATAATTCGGGGACCCCTTCATCGACCGAAATGGAAACCCGAACCGTTCTTGGTCGAAAATTCAATCAGAAAATGTTTTGCAGATTTATACGTTCTGGGTCTTATCTGTTACCTCACGGCTGACTTAACTCGTTTCATTGTTTAACGCTCTGAAATATCGAAATAATATTTTCCCCCTTTTACAACCCTATCTCGGTAGTGGTGGGCTCGGTGTAGAAATTTGTGACGGTATGTAACTCTTTTAGCATGCTACTGCTTGTTTGGTAGTAGAGATTTCAGAGAATCGAAATTTAGCTACTGGTAGAAACCAACAGTAGAGCGAAAAACGGTACGATATGGTTGATAAATAGAATTTTTCGTGTCAGAACTGTTATTCCCTCTTAAACGGAGAGTATTCAGAAATTAAGAAGAATCTTTAAGTAGTGCCTAAGCGTATTTTTAGTGAACTTCTTGTCTAGTCGAAGTAGATCTCCTCAAAGTAAGAAATAAAATGTACTATTGCATACCTTCAGGCGCTCAGATGTGCTAATATTATTTTAGTACAAAGATACTAATAATATCGCCAGTTTAAGTTGAGTTGTGTCAGAAGCACATTTGACATTTGAAAATAATGTATCTGTTTATTACAAAAATATGTTATAAATATGTAAGAAAAGTTTCCACTACTTTTAATTTCGATTGTAAACCTGCAAAGAAAACATTACTTTCTTTTGCTCTTTTCGAGCTAATCACGTGGAAAGAAAACTAACCTCACAAACAATATCGGGTGACCGTCGTTGGTGCGGATTGATAAGAATTGTAAAACCGCCACAGTATCTCATTAGCATAATTTGATCGTAATCCCGTAAAGGGAGCAATACCATCGGGTGATTTTTCTACATTCAACCGTTTAGCAACACTGCACCCGTTTGCCTTTCTAACAAACCGTAACATCCCGTGGCAGCTCTCACCGTTCAGCAAATTGATAAAACCCTCGTAAATCATGATGCCCGCACGAACGGCAAAAGGCTTCGACGATAAGGATCGTTTACGGCCACGGAATTCGAAGGGTTCGAGCGGCAGCATCCCCGCCAAGGATGACGATCGACAAGCAGCAGGTTATGGAGATTTCCTCACTCACACCAGCGGAGCCCGTTGGAAACATTCTCACCGAACAATCTTTTCGCGAGATTCAACGGAACGTGACGTATCCTGCCGGTACCTGAGCGTCACCACTGACAGCTCTCCCCTTCAAGGTTCAACAATCTAAAGCGGTGGAACCTTTTGTGCCATTTTCAAACACACTAACTGTTATGCTACACCCAGAACCCCCACCCACCCCCAACAGTGTGTGGGTACCTTAAATGGGATCGTTTTACGCTACTCAAAAATCACTTTGAAGCTTACCCGAAGGAAGGCTCCAAGCGCGGCCGGCTGCGAAGGGTGGAATGTTTTCTGTGGCTAAGGCCACGAAAGCACGCGAAATCGCGTAAATGGAACGAACGTCTCAGTTCGCATTGGTACGTATGTACGTCATAATTTATTATGCTAATTTCCACCGAATACAAATGACTGCTCTTTTATCAACTGGTGCTTATCTGCGCGCAGTTAATTCTTCTTTTCCGCTTGGCGAGGGTTGCGTGGTGACAGAGCGACCGGAGGCAGGGCAATTCACTCTATTGTTCCTACGGTTGCACAATGTTTGCCACAAATTGGACTTACTGCTTTTCGACTTTTCTTTGTGTAATCAGCGCGATGTTTTTAGCTCGACACGTTTAGAGGAAAGGTTGTATAATAGTTAGATTTTGTCTTTTGTTCTTTTTGTTCTGGTCGCAATTCAGTCCTTTCACCTTTTTTGTTGATTTTTTTGCTATCGGTAGAAATTGTGATCTTTTTACTTTGCGTTCTTTCACTTTAAACATGTTTTTTGCACTTTTGAGATCGTTTTTTCTGATATATTCATCTATATATTCATTCTATTACTGTATTTTCCTACTATTTTTATAACCGTCTATTTTTAAATCTCTCTTTTCTTTGTGTTTTTTTTTTCTTCTATTTTTGTTTGTTTTTTTTCTATGTAGTTTATTTAGTTTTGCAAATGAAATATTATTTTTACATTCTTCTAATGTTTTTGTCAATTTCTATTAATTAATATTTTATGTAGTTTGTCTTTCTGTTTTCTGTTGGACTTTTCAAAATACAATAGTAAACAAACCAACGAAAATTACAAAAACAAAATAAAAACAAATATAATTCTAAATGCAAGAAACAAACTATAAGCAAAATAAGAAGAAAATGATACTGTTGAAACTCAGCTTCTATTTACAATAAATATTTAATGTGTTATTTTCTGTGTATTATCGTTGGAGGGACTAATCACGGCAGGGATGGTGTCTTGATGTTTATAATTGATTTCATTTAAGAACTGTCAATTAACTAAACAATCCTGGTCCGTCGGGTGCCGGAAGAAACGATTTAAGGGTGGAAAAACAAAGCAAAAGATATGCAAAACACTTCTCCGACTTAAAACATTCACATTTCTCGACAGAAACAACCTTTTTTTTGTAAACCGACAACTAAAACAACACCGCTTCAGCCTAACCAACGGATGGTTCACCGAGAGAATCTGTCTCGAAACATCTCTTCTGCTCTCCCCCCAATTCCAATGCAAAATGAAATCCTCACGCAAAGAACTTTTCCAATGCGGTCGCGGGAGGGTGAAGGCAAAGTTTTCCCGAGTGAAATTGAGAGATCGCTATCGTTAGCGGTATCGCGCATCACCGCCAACGTTGGCCGCACCGTGGTGGAAATTTAATTTGTAATCAACTGCTCAAATGATGCCGAACCGGGGAAATGAAATCACTGTCGTCGGCGTTTGTGTTTGGCACAAATCGAGGGAATCCTTGTTTGACGCGTGAGTAAAAAAAACCCCAGCACGAGGTGGTTGGAAGAAAATGAGCCCTGCCCCTACCAACACTGCTGGAAGAACTCATTACGGTTATATGATTATGGCAACAATAAAAGCGGCATCATATTTTCCACAGCCAGCGCCATCGCGGCTCGTTGGTTATTGTTTTTCCGCCGAGGCCGTCTCGAACTCGAGAGGTTCGAGGCTGAAGGAAATGAGCAATTTCCGATTGTCACTGGTAGCTCCCGAAACAACTAACAGCAACGGCAAGGATTCATGTTATGGAGACGAATGAATGTTTCACAAATTTCTTTTCAAGCCGTAAAACCATTAGAATGTTGCTGACCGAAAATTTTCAATGAGTTTTCATACGGAAATTGCTTTATAGCACCACGAAACGGTCGCGGGGTTTGGGCAGTTTGGGATTTTGAATTTCACGCCGATAACAATCGCACACGGGGTTATGATTTGTTGGAATGACCGAAGTAATGATTGCTGTTACTTTTTACCCAATTTTCTTTGTTTGTGAGCAGAAATTCTGTGTAACTGAGATGAATTTAAGATTTTTTAAAAAATGCGTTATCTGTTTTTGTTGGCCAATCGCCACAAAAATGAATTCTTGAAAACGCGAAAAAAAGATTAATTAAGCAATTTGCTGTTGAGGATTATCCATTCAGATGGACGTTACAAAATACTCAAGCTACTCAAGCTATATGTTTATAATATTTTCACATGATTTGTTGTTGGAATTTATAATAATTTATCGCTAAATTTGATATGACATCATGCTGAATAAAATTGTATGTAGTATTATGATACTATGTTGGTTGCAAGGTCAACAGTGATTTGAATTTTGTTGCAGAACAAAAATTAAAGATCAGATATTATCCAGGATGTTTATCTTCAGATTCTGGGAAAGATGCCCAAACAGTTCTACTCCCAGTAGATTTGAATGTTGCATATGACGGTATGTAATTCTTTCCGAAAATCCAAATAAAATTATCATAAATTCCTGCTATTCCCTTAACCTCGCGTTATAAGATAAAGTTATTCCAAACAGGATACTACAAACTTTGGGTAAAATACTCTGTAATTCAGGCATCAGAATAACATGGAAATTATTGATGGTTTCTTCTCTAATTTAGTAAAGCCCTGAGTTAAAATCTCGACGAGAAGGCATTTGAAATGCTCTGGTTAAAGATTAATGTGACAAAAAACAAAAATTGAAGATCTCATAATTATCATAATTCATATATTCTATAACTTCCTATATTGGTTCAGAAGCCTGCCTGGATAACAACCCAGGAGTTGATAACTACTTCGAAAATTCTTCTTTAATGATCGATAACTTTTCTATGAAATACTGAACGTAATATAACCTCACTAAACTTCGTCACGCAAAATACTTAACGTATCGGACGAAACATATCTTGAAAAAATGTTTTCATCTAACAGCGAGTTTAGCTGCACCCTTAGTTATATAAAGTTCTTCAAGGTGTATTGAATCCTTCTACCTTAGGAGGTATTGGCCTGTGCTAGTTTTGGTTTTATTTTTATTTTTTGGCCCACACAAACCAAACTTACAAGAATAAAATAAACTTTCACTAAAAAACTAGTGAATACTGCAAGTTTACTTACTTGCTGCGCTTCCTTAATATTTGAAATGTTGTATTCAATAGCAAATTAAACTTTTGCCCTTAAAAAAATTGCTAATCGTTTTATTAAGACACCCGAATGGTTTGATAGGCCTGCACAATTCCCATAGGAAGAATTATCCTTCTCGCCGCTTGTAACCGAAACTGTGAAAAAAAAGGCATAGAATATGGATGTCCCAGTAGCGATCCCGCCATACGGGAACCGTTGCCATCCTGTCCGAATCTTCAAACCCCTTAGATAATTATTAACTTCAATCTCATATTGTCGGATTAAGCGGTGCAATCAGTAGAAGAATATTATTTATATTTTTAGCCTCCGAAAGCTGAAGAAACCGCGTGGGGTGAAAATCCTTTCCAACAGCGTAAGGGAAAACTAACGGCGAGACAAACTGGGAACATCTTCAGATATGCACGGTAACGCAGTCTTGCAGTTAAAAATCGGCTTTACTTGATTGCCCGTCGGAAGGGATAACGTTTGGGCCATTTCGGAAATGCCACACCGACCATACTGGTCCCGGTGAACCTCGTGCGAACCCTTGGCGTGTGTGTGAAAACCCACCGGGGGGTTACCGTCGGTCCCCATCAGTTTTGCTGCTGCCGGTGGATGAAAGAATGATAAATTTTATTGGCCTAATTTGGTGTGCCCGGTTGTTCGACAAGGCACGGTAGCAGACAGCAGTGTGGTTGTGTTCTTTGATCCCCGTCACGTCACGTGTAGTTTTGTTGATGGCGGTCATATTTATTGTCGCTATCATCACCTCACCGTAAACCGTCGGTGGTTGAGGATGGAGATCCTACCAAAGCCGAAACCGCCCGGTTTGTGAGGGAGAGAACATCCCGAACATTGTCAACAAGCGATGCAAATCGGCTTATTTTCCTATTTCCTGTTATTGTGATTATGTTTTCCCCTGGAAATCCTGCACGAGTTATGGTATGATCCGGTGGTGAGGGTTTTGGGTCAGAGAGCGTATTTGATAGTGCAAAAAGGACGAAACGAGTTGATGATGATGTGGTTTGACCTACGGCCAAGCGGATCTGTTTTTTATCCGTTCCTTAACGAACCAATAACAATCTTCGATGTGTCTTTCCGACAGGGAAATAGATTTTTTGAGGTGTTTTGCTTTCCGTTGCGAAGACCTCATCTACAACTCTTCCTTTATCTGTCATAGTTTGTCTACCCTTTAAGTTATTGGTGAAGTTTTCATGCAAGAGATTGCAGAGATTTAATTTGATACAATTTTTGTTGCACTGTAATCATTTTGTTTGGTTGCTAAATTAGCAGAAACATAAACATGAAGTACGTTTAGAAAGGTGCAAGATATAAACATTTAAAATCTGTATCACTTTAAATTAATTTTTTTTTGAAAATTTAACCTATTCGATACTCTTTAGGAAGAGTTTGATTGTTTCAAGCAGGAGCTACAGATTTCATTTTTACTCAATGCTCTTTCAAACACTAAATTTCCTCTGTTCCAGAATTCAATCACCGAAAGTAAATTAAGGGTCAATCACTTGTAATCGAAACTCCACAGGAAATAATTCACAATTTCACTGAACTTTCGCTCCGGCTAAGTACGGAGGTGTCAGAAATGAAATTGCCATAAGTAAACTGCAAAAAAAAGCACAGAACCACTTTTTTTCTTCTCAGGGGAGAATAATCTTTATTACCAGCTTCTTCCTTGGGTTTGAGAGCACACCGCCAAGAGGCAAACTGGGACCGAGAAATCACTGGGATTGGTCAGCACAGTAACACTGGGGTGGCGGAAGATTCACTGTGTGAGTTTTTCTCTTTTTTTTTAGCTAGAATAAGGATGCGTTTCGCGAGAACGGGAGGATATCATAAAAAATCATAAATATTGAATTACTGTTCGCTGACCCCCGGCAGCAAACCGTGCAACGGACAATAGATGCGTGGAGATAGAGAAGAACATAAACGCATTTTGTAACGCACTAGAATTCAATTTCGGTAATTTCGTAAAGTTTTGCACCGACACTTTCGAGCTCACTTTGAGTCGAACCGGAACACCCCTGTTTTGTAACAGAACTTTTTTCCTGTTGTTGGGAACGTATTTGCAGCAATCGATATGTGTTGAATTGAATTCCCGCTTGGGACAACATGTTTGTGTTGCAAACGGAAGAGTTTTATTGTTTTTACACTTCTCTTTTGAAAATTACTACACAAAATTTCTTTAACACGAAATGAGAGATAATCAAAATTGATCATAAGGAAATCATTCCCTTCTTTTTGGTATCTGCCATTTACTAGGCTTATATTTACCATGTAGTCAAATAAACTATCTTCGGTACGAAGTAATCGTCCGGTTGGGAATTAGATACCCATTGCTTTGGTTTGGTAATTCTTCACCAATATTCATTTGATAGACATTATTTCAACATCTACAATGTTCATGGCATAAATTGATTGAAAACTTATGTGATTTGCAATTTTACAGTTTCTTTTCTTTTTCTTGCGAATTTTCCAACTTTTCTTTTTTTCCTAAATCTGCCTTGAGCAAAATGGAACAAATCATCCAAAAACTTACTTACAAGCCGTACTTGAGTTTTAGCGCCAAAAACAAGAATGAATTAACGCCGTCGGTAATTCAGACATCATAGTATGCTGCCCTAAGTAACTGAGAGGTTATTCAGAATAACTGCTACTCCATAGGCAACTATCAAATCTTTGTATGTCACTATCTGGAATGCTTAGCACAACGTAGTCGGTGGACCTCTCTAGATTCAACTTTATTTGTTCCTCAAGGGATAGGGACCAGGGAAGGATAGTAAGTCCAGAAAAATTGCGTAATCTCGCAGAGTAAGTACTTTGAGATAATCCCTTAAACATCTTCTAAGAGCTGAGTAATTAAGATTTCACCAAATTTCGACTTGAATATCAATAGAGGTCATTTATTGCATAACACTTTATAATCAATACTTACCGTTCTCGTTAAACAGGAAAATCGCACCACTCCAGGAGAAAACTTTTCACTAACCCCGTAACCACCTGTATTGTTTCCCACCGGTACGACACGCACCGGTCACGCATAGTGTTACCTCACTGGCACTGAACTACTCTACTCCTTCGGCGCGAACAGACTGCTCCCACACACATACGGATGGTCACTGGCAGTCGTTGTACTGCAGAGCGCTACCTTCAAAGCCTACTAGATAAGAGAACAGGTGCTAGAACAGAACTTCGCACTTGTGCAGCGGTTGTAAACTGATTCATCACAGTGTTGTATCAACTAAACGTTGCTAACGACATGATTCATGTACAGATGCGGTTACGCAGTCCACGGCAACCGCTAATCTGATGACCATTTGTCTAGGGCAAGTTCGAGGTACGAAAAAGATTTACGCTTACAGCTTCCTTTCTGCATGTATCGATGATAATGGTAGCTGGTAGAGAGGACTTGCAACTTAGTAACTCGAATGGTCACACGATCGTATCGGTACGCATGTCATGATTAGCATTGGATGCTTGAAGGACTATTTAAACCTAACATAAACGTCACTTACAATAATTTTTAGTTAATTAGATTTTTTATGCGTAAAATTTGACGATTAGCTGACAGTAAACTATTGGACTTCACCATACGAAACGTGCTCGTTAGTTTATCAGACAATTTTATTAAACTTCAATATCATATACATCCACGTCAATATATTTATAAAATACATTTATATATCTTTTCAACTGACTAAACTAAACGTACAAATTGTGATGGAATGTGCTACGCTATGGTCATAAATATTTGCGTTTCTTTTTTATCTCCTCCCGCTTTCCTCTAACCCATTCCTGCGTATTTTTTCCTCTTTAAACTTTCAACAAATATTAAACACATTTCCTTTTTTTTCCACACTGCATACTTTTGGCTCGGTCCGACCTTCACCTCGGTAATAATAAATTCGCTTCTGCAGTTCAGGAAATGAGTAACATAACCGTGTGGTAGATATCGCGCGGGAGTAAGAACTATGTTATCAGTATGCGCCGGGTAACGGTGAGAGGATGTATGATATACTTGCTTGGCTGTCTACACCTGTCCCCGATGCGCGAAAGGTGCGATGATCGTACGTTGATCATACGTTGGTGTTGTTGTTGTTGTTTTTGTAGGGTTGGCATAATACATTATTATAACAAACTAATGGTTTATTCATTCAAGTACTCGTTCGCCTAAAGTAAGCGTAACCATCTATACATCTCTCATGTGTGTGGATTAAAGCAGGAATTGTTATTAAACATTACCAATAGATGCATAAGTACCAGAGCTGAACTTCACACAGTTCTTGAGGGAATGTTGTTTACGAAAATACTTTACGAGAAAAATACTAACGTTAATCTTTTGATGTCATACTGAACGAAGATACTATCGGGTTTTGTTCGTTTTTCTACACACATTAAAATGCCCAAGGGGTTTTGTTTTTTTGTTGTTTTGGAATGTATTCCAGATCTAGCTATCAAAGGCAAGAGACAAATCTAATGGGAAAAGAGCTTGATCTTTCACTATGACATGAACCGCAAACAGACACAACACGCACACGTTAGTTAACAGAGTGTCTGTTGTGTACGCGTGTGGATCGTTCTCCGGTTTCGCCAATGTCAGCAGATAAGATCGAGCGCTCCTTCTAATCGCAAATGACCTAAAGCACCGAGAATGCAACTGGATACGGTTATACGATAAGAACACTCCCGCAGCGCGATTTGTACGCTTCCCATGACAAATGTGAACCATTAGCTGCTGTCTCGTGTTAACCTACTAGTTCCGGATCTTCTATCTTGATAGCTACGTGAGCTTGATGCAGTTCTAACTGACGCGTTGTGATTCATGCACTATCTACAGCCAACTATCTCCGTACCGGATATGGTTCTAGTATACTACACACTCAGACACCATTTGGGAAGTATCTATTCTGTACGAAACATTCCGAGTTCCAGTTCTACGAGATTCCTTTTCGATGGATCTTTACCGAACATCAGCGAATGCTCGTATTGCTCTGTTCCGTTTGTTGCACAACATTCATCAGCATGATGCTTTTGTCGTCTATTCTGTTCTACTTTTGTCTATTCCATTGCGTGCTATTTCATTTCTTCCAATGTTTGCATTGCATGGTTTGTATGTTCACTATGTTCTGCTACTAATATCTTTCTATTTGCTCACTTTGTCTAGCGAATTCGTTCCGTGATTGTTTGCTTCCGTTATCTTCATTCTCCGTTAGCGCAAGTTTTTAGTACAAAGTGGGTGCGGGGGTTTTTTTCCCCCTCTGTCCACATGTTTTTTGTTTCATTCTCTTTCATTTTCAGTTCTTGTTTTTTTCTTTTTATCCAATTAACGTCATAAGTCAGAAATCAATAATCCACCATTGGCTTTTCTGTTCTGCTTTCTTCTTTTTTGCTTGCGTAAGATCGCGCGAGTACGAGCGAGAAGATTGTAGTAGGAAAGTAAGAAAATTGGTAAAGGGAAAATGTTTTTTTTTCTTCAATAAACGTAGAGAATGTAAGGACAGTTAGATCGTGGTTCGAATTATAAAATGCAATGAACTTAATGTAAGCGCCTCAAGCACAAGCAGACGCACGCTTGAAGCTTTATCTGGCATAATAACCACTTTAATAGCTAGAGAACGAAAACTTTAACTTGTCATGAAAGGTGAGTGAGAGTATGCACTTTAGAGAAAATAATTATAAGAGATGATAATGCGAATTTTTGACTTCTACACACTAGTTCGTTTTGATTATGCACTACGTGAAATTGTGATAGCCGTGGGATATATATTTATGAGGTGTCTAATTCTGTTTGTTCCCCCAGAAAGGTGCATTTTGTGTGTACGTGAGTAGAGGTGCATTTTCAGTGTAAAACCAAAACGGTAGCTCTTAATTTAAAACACAGTTTTTTTTTTGTTTCGAAATATCGTTGCCTTCGTCACAAACAAATAAGTACACAGTAGTATTTAAAAATAACATTGCATAAATTATGCTAAAACAAATAAGCTAACTAGTACCGCTTACCCGTGGGTGCGTATCTTTTGCTAAAAACAATTAACTAAACAGAAATGTATCTCCAGCAAAGATGCTGCGACTGACAACGACATCTGGCGGGATAAGATAGGATAGTGACTAACTTGGAGGGATTAGTGTTTTTTGTTTTCATTTCCAAGTGCACAGTGCAATAACGACAAGAGCAAACGACAGAAGTTGTGTGCACTTAGTGAGAAAGCAGTGTGAGTGTGTCCTTAATATGGTGTAAGTATTTCGTAAGTACTTTTAGTTTTCTTCCTTATTTTTCCCTTACAGTGCAATTGTATGTGTGAGAAAAAAGTTGCTGACTTTTGCTTTATGATTTGTCTTTAGTGTTTTCCGTTTTCTTGTATACTGAACATTGCTCTCTCTCTATATTAACAACTTTCAATACCATGTCGTTATGATTGTTTCTTTCTTCTCTCTATCTCTCTTTTTCTCTGTAACTCCTCGTTCTGTTGGCTTTCTTCAAACAATTCGTTAGGTGCGAATGTGCGGTCGGACAGTGCGGGCCATTTACGGGCGATGGGGAGTATGTGTTATGCGTAATGAGGAATGAACACTAGAACCATGAGAATGTGGATGTGAAAATGCAAGAGAGCAATACATACTCAACAACAATGGAACAATCAATGGAAGACGGAATACCGGTAGCCCGAAATATTAAAACCCTAGGATCTGCTGGGCACAACAACGACAAAAACGGAAAACAAAATGCGTCATCAAAACAAAGCACATAAAGCAATCGAAAGCGAAGCGCATACAGGGATTGTTTAGTAGAAAGGCCTTGTTTTTGGGAAGGTTTGGTGATGGTAGGTAGCGGTCTTGCTTCGTTCGCTTTAGCCAGGCGTTACCTCCGCTCGGGAGGACCCGCTGCTAGCGTTTGTGGTGTTCGCGGGTGGTGGTGGTGGTGGTGGTGGTGTTGGCGGCGTTGGTGTTGGAAGGCAGACGGTACACCGACCGAATTAAACGACACACCGTTCGGCATTGGTCGCACCGTCAATCAACTCAAGCAGGGCGTCCAGGCGGAGGTACAGCTCCGAAAAGCGCTCATATTCATTTCTGCTTATGACTAAACATCCTCATTCCATTATTATATCCGGTTTCGCCAGCGACAACATCTTGCCGCTACCGGAACCGGCGGCCCCATTGCTTTCCGACACACTCTTATCGTCGAACGCTGCTGGTGCGGCGAGTGACGAGTCCTGCATGGGCAACGGTTTGGCGACACCTATACGCACCACCCCTTTGGGAGCTCCCTTCAGTGCCTGTACCGCTTGATCGAGCGAAGCATTCTCCAGGATCGTATCGTTCACGAACAGCAGCCGATCACCGGGAATAAGTCGCCCGTCCAGCTGTGCCACACCCCCGGGCACGAGCGATCGGATAACGATCAGCGTATCGTTCGGATCGAGCGGATCCTGATAATCGAGTATGGAGAAACCGAGTCCACGTTCGCCCTTGATCAGTTCGATGATCTGGGGTTCCGAACTCCACATTGCTAGCCCCGTGAGTGGTTCGAGACTGCGGGATTTGATCTTGGAAAATCCATCGCCCACACCGACACCACCGGGCCCACCGCCCATCCCTGTACCGTTCGTGGTGGCCAAACTACCGTCCGATTTCGCTTTAACTAACCGTTCCGAGGGCGTCAGACTGCCGTGCAACTGTGGATGATGGTGCTGAACATTGCGTTTGGCCGCATCTGCCTCCAGCGAGCTGATCAGCTGCTCCTCTGTGAACCTCAAAAGATCCGGATCACCTCGTGCACACACCATGCACACATCCTGTGGCAACTCCTTCAAGATCGACACCACTTTAAGGTGATTCATTCCGAGTAATCGTTGCCCGTTCACCTCTAAAAAAAAAAGAAATCAAACGTGAGCAAAATTCAAATTAACCTCCTATTCAAGTTACTTTACCTAGCAATTCATCGCCGGAACGCAATAAACCATTCTGACCTACCGGACCTTCCGGTAAGATCGAACGAATGTAGTGATGCGGACGGACTTCTTTGCCACCCTCCACATCGACCGTTCCTTCGAGCGAGATCCCCAGTCCACTCGATGCAGCGAATTTGCGAATGTTCGCAACAATGATCTGCACCTCCGGGCCAAGTATGTTGGTCCACTTCTTCACGATGTACGCCGTGTCGGGATCCTGGTCCTGGGGAATTTCCTCCACCGTGGTAGTGCCCTTAAGCGAACTACGCAACTTCGCAGCACTTTGATGGTGCCGGGCAATTGCTACCGGATTGGTAGCATCCATAAGGGCGTTCTCTTCCATCGCACCTGCATCGACGATAATAGATGCTTCCTTGATCTTTTCCCGATATTCTTGCGTATCGATCGAATCTTTCGCACGGGATAGTTTCTTGTGTGCGGCCACGTGCACAGTGGACGCGTCCCCACCCATCCCAATCAACTCGCTCTCGTCTAACTCTTCCTCTACGTCACCCTGTCCATCCAAGTCCTTTCCCTGAGTGCGTTGCAGTGCTTGCGGTGGCAGAATGTCCAGTATGTTGCTACCATACTTGGACAGATCGGTTGGACCGAGTGGTGGCGGTGGTGTGGCTGGTGTCGGAGGTTTCATCTCGTTCGCTGCGATTGCCTGTTGCAGCTGGTCGTACTTGGGACCGCGCAGGTACCGCTCCAGACACAGCTTCACTACGTGGCCGCTCTGTTTCAGCACGTCCACCGCCTGATGGTTGGAGAAACCGTGCAGTGACTGACCGTCGACCTCAATGATACGATCGTTCACCTGTATCTTCCCACTCAAATCGGCCGCACTGCCCGGCGAGACACTCTTCACGAAAATACCGGACAGTTCCTCCTTTTCGCACACGTACCCGGCAATCGTGATGCCCAGCCCGTTCTGATCCTTCCGCAGCTCTACCGTAAACACCTCCGTTTCGGGGAAGTCCGGCAGGGGACTTTCTTTGCCGAACGGGTTTTCCAATCCCGGGCTGTCTAGGTTGGCGATCGAGTACACACCGTAAATGTCACCGAAACCGGAATCCGCTAGATATTGTTTTAGTTTGAGCGGATTTGCCAGCAGCACCGTTGGCACGATGGCGGAGTGATCGTATTCGGTTGTTCCCACCGTTGCGATCGGACGAGCAACTACGAGCTGTACATGGGTACCGGATTGTCGTAAAACGGAGGCCACTTGCTCGGAAACCATCTCGTGCAAGTTAACGTCACCGATCTGCAGGATCTGATCGCCACTCTTCAGGCGTCCATCACGATCGGCTACGCCGCCCGCGAGGATCGTTTTCACGGTGACACCTGTCGTACGGGCGCCTATAATACCGAAGCCCAGTCCGGTTCCATCGTTCACCAGCTCGATGTCGAGGATGCGAGACCAGTCAGCTGGTGTGCCGCCAGCAACGATCGTTTCCGGTATGGATTTGGGGGAATCGCTAAACGGACCTCCGAGTGAATGTTGATCGCTCTGCTCCGGATGAAGCTTGTGGTGGTGATCCTGACGGCGGGAAACGAAAACGGCGATTTAGATAAGGAGAACAAACACGGGGAGGAAGATCTCGAGGATATCCATATGCATTTGATTAGGGAAAAGTCTAATTCTTTAGAAATAAGAACAAATAATCGCAGAAATACTGCAAAAAATAATTCTGTAGAAGTATGAAGTAGGACTCTGAGACATGCACTCTGTCCAAAGCTAAGAGACCCTTTGCGTTCAATAGCTGCGTTTCCTCACATTCTCAAACAATCAATGTGCTCAGTTCGGCTAATGAGTCAACCAATTATCGGTCCTAATACTCCCTAATGTTCTAAGGAGCCTATAGTAACACCCCACAGGAACAAATGCTTCAAACCATTGCTGGCTAAAATTAGAAAATCGATTACTGACACCCATGGACAAATGGATATGGCGCCCTTGAGAAGACGAAATAAAGCAAAAACAGTAAAATACTTGAACAATCGAAGGCACCTCGAACAGCGACGTTTCGTTGGTCAGCTGCATCGACGCATTCAGCAACTGTTGCGCATCCAGCGGCTGTTGTTGGAGGTGCTGTGGTACGGCCGCAACACCCGTCGGTCCCATCGGACCACCTCCAGCCGCCAGCTGAGCGTGGTCGAGCAGATTCAGCTTCGGCTGGGTAACGACCAACATCCCGCCCGGACCGGGACTACCGGGAGAGATCTGGGCCGATGGAACTCGCTGCTCATCCTGATAGTCCGCCTCGAACAGATCCGTGCCGGGTGGGACGCTCAGCACCAGTTCGCCACTGTTCGCAATATCAAAATCACCCGGAAGTATCGAGGGGTGCTGCGTGATCTGATGGTTCAGCTCGGCCAGCGAGTCCTGGATCTGGACGATGTTAC
Source organism: Anopheles minimus (assembly GCA_000349025.1). NCBI lineage: Eukaryota > Metazoa > Arthropoda > Insecta > Diptera > Culicidae > Anopheles > Anopheles minimus. The sequence continues at coordinate 14,263,705 of KB663721.1, read as the reverse complement.
GAAATACCGGATCCTGCAGCAGATCGAGCACCAGCTTTAGGTCATCGCTGACATTGAGCTGCAGCTTGGTCGGCTCCATCTCCTCGACCGTCTGCTTGATGATTTCGATGTGCTTCAGCGCATTCGAGACATCGCTGGAGAGATGCATCTTGGCGTTTGCCTGCATACACCAACACGCCCACTAGAAACACTGACGCTCACACACGCTACCGACACGACCAGAGCAAAACGGGCTCGTGCATCAAATGGATTCGAACTTTGCAAAAGACTTTTCGCTAGAATGTACTTTGTTTCGCTACAGAAAGATACGCCTCTTTTCTCTCCTTTTTTCCACGCACTAGAAAAATTCCTTTCCAATTATGTGTTTACGTGCACAGAGGCTAAAAAAATACACACAAACAACTGTCAGTGGGATGTCGTTGACAGCTGTTGTTTTGCTAGCATTTGCTCTAGAGGAATGCAGGGTTGGTGTCGCTAGGGCAAATGGCGGAGTTTAATTTTGATGGAAATTTCAAATATTTTTATGCAATTTTAAAATTGTTGCTTTTTATCAGGATCCTCGATTTTCTACTGAAAGATAAGGAATTCTACATTATTTTTCCAAATAATCACATTTGAGAAATCACTTGAATAAAAGAAAAGCAAATAATAGAACAGCAGCCAATAATCAGAATTTTTTGTCAATTATACCGCTACACTAATTTCCTTTTTTTCTATTTTCTAGTTTTTTAAACAAAGCGAATTGATACCAATAATAGACTGAATTGATAAGTTGTTTAAAAAAATCATAAAGTGGCTAAACTTGACCCACTGTTTTATCTACACTGCTGCGCATAAAAAGAAAGCTAGAAAAAACAGTTATAAGAAATGTGTGATATTTGGACGATTTATTTTTAAATTTAGTTAATGATTATGCACTTTTAATGGTTGAATACTTTACATCTGAGCAGCTACACAAATAAAGATGTCCAAATCAACAACGTTCCATGATAAAAAAAAGTGATTCCAAACGCTTTTTTCTCTGTTTTCGAATGTAGCTATCGAAGTCAGCTTTTTTGTGTCTATAAATAGATATGACTAGCAGCTTTGCTAAGAAAATTATCACAGCGAGAACTGGAACAGACATATGAGTATTTTTACAGACACGACTACTTTCACCTACTGAACGTTCCATTCTAGCAATCAACCTTCTAGGACGACAATAAATTAACATGACCGAGTACCTCATCAAGCAGTTCTGAGCCCGCAACGAAGCACCCGGGGACGGCACGTGCCTACGTGACGCGTGTTCCCCCTGTCGTTCCACCCATTTCACGTTCACACACCCTAAACACATCCCGCGAATGCAATCGAGCCTTCCCGAACAACGTGATCAGGGTGGATTCCGCGCTCCAACACATGCAAAATGACAAACTATTATGCACTACCATCAAAGACCACCTGATGGCGTAATCGAACGCGTTCCTTCTCGATTATGAGCGGCGCCTTTTCTTCCGAAACGGTACTTAATTTAGGACAAAGAAGATGCGAAAGAAGCAAATTAAAACATTCAAACCCGTTTGGTATTGTGATGATGGTAGTTGTAGTAACATCGAATGAATGTGGTGTGAATTTTTCGGAGAAAAAAAAAGCATAATTAAATGCCACGAAACAGCTGACCGTGTTCTGCTTGCCACGTCCAAAAGCTACGAATGGAACCTGACCTTCTATTGCGCCCGATATTTCTTTCAAAACTGATCAACCGTAAAACTATAAAACACGAAAAGGTTTCATTTATCATATTTTTAAGCTTTCGAGTGATTTATTGGAACTAAAATAAGCTTAACAACTTTATAATCGATCTCAATTTGAGTTAAAATAAAAAAATCATACATGAAATGGTACACAGCTTCATGAGAGGGAGTGAGTTAGGAAAAGGGGCAACCGGGCTAAATCTAAATCTGTTGCAACCCTTTGTCACTTACGTTTGCGTGTACTAGAACGTACTCAATAATATTATTCATTTAACAACCATTCGTATATTCGCCTATCGCTTTCGCACTAGCACACACCCTCTCTCATGCTTATTTAGAACAAAACGGTAGTGGAGGCTGCCTTCCGGAGGTGGTTCTTTGTTCTTTGTCGCTGATGAATACGGAAACATTTGCTTTTTTGTTCATTAATATGGTTAGGAGCTGTTTCCCTCACAGTGGCTTCCGGTTTTTAATACCATATCTTTTCACCCTCACAACGATCGTTTCAGTCTTTCTGGAGAGCAGCATTAACATTTCCATACTCCGGAACACATCCAAAAAAAATACCGTTCATTCCTATTTGCTAAGATCCTTCCTGCTCGTGGTGGTGTTGTGTGCAATTATTTGGCAAACAAACGATCCCGGCTCTGTTTTTCCTCACATGAATAAATCATAAATCGCGCAGTTATCTACTCTTCCGAAATATTAACTAAAGTTAGCTTCTTAAATAACAATATTACCCTCCCTTAAAATAGCCCCACACGTATTGGTATATACATTATTTGCGACACTTTTTTTCCATTCTGGGGACCAGCGAACCCTTCACACCCCGGCTGCTCTGATTTGCAAATTTATCAACAACAAAAAAAGGTACATATTTTCAAGCTAGCTTTCTCTGACTTCCTGCTCTGCTACACTTTAACTCCATAGAGAGTTGCGGATAGCCCGCCCGCCGCACAGTGATTTTCTACTACCCCGCGTGTAGTTTTCCCTCTCTTTGGAATCTAAACAATGCGTCTGCTAAACGGTACACACCAAGTTCACCAAATGCGGACGAGATGACGATGAGCTATTTAAACAATACCACGCGATGCGCACACCTTTCCTTCTAGAATCTTCGCTCCTCGAAAAGTGTTCACTCCTCTCACTGGTTGCTATGGTATGCCAATAGAGGGCGCCCAAATACATTCCCTCTCTCCCTCCCACTCACACACACACGCGTGTACACACCCGTTAAATGATACACTTTGCACATCAGTTCCGTTGCTGGGTAACGACGCAGTAGAAATGGGAGGGGGTAGAACTGCAGAAGGGTAGAGATTGATCGAGACGATTCCCTACCCCCCTTCGACGGCCGTGCATTCCAGCTGCCGGACCATATGACATCCGTTCGCATTTAACTCCAGTAGTTTTATTTTTTGTCACGTACTCATCTGCAACGTGCACTATCTGCAAGGTCTCGATGCTACTAGAACCTTCGCTTCTGCATCGTTATTCTCCTCTTCCTGTGCGACAACATCCGCAAATGCATCCGAGTGTCTGCGATTACACCTGTTGTTCGTTGAATCTTTCGTTGGCCTCCACTGTGAGACCTCTCGTCACTTTCTTCCCGAAGCGCGACCGCCGTCCCATTCGATGGAACGTTCGAGAACGATGTTGATGCATCACGCGTTTGGATGATGTTGGATCATCGGGTTTTGCCGAACGGCCGCGCGTCGTTTTGAACCGTCGTAGTGTCGCCGTTATTTTATTCTTCTTTTCGTCCACTTTACATCGGGAACAGATCCGCAAGGATTTCTCTCGTGCTGGCGGGCACCTGGTCGGGGAAAACGATGTCAAACCCTACCACCAGATCACCCTTCCGGTTGGGTTCCCTCGGGAATGGTAACCCCCGGTGCTGTAGACGTTTCACTGTGTGTGGCTTTACGACTTCTCCTACGGTCGAGATGGTCAGCATTTCGCCATTTAGCGTGGGTACATTTACCGCCGTTCCGCACAGAGCCTGGCGCAGAGAAATCTTCGCCGTGTACTTGATGTCACTGCCCTCGCGCTTGAAGTGTGGATGCGGTTTGTCGCGGATGATGAATACTATGTCAGCCGGGACCTTGCCAGGTATCTGGTCGCCTTCGCGCGGGAATGTGAGCTTGGTGCCCGCCTTCCAGCCCGGCTTTACGTTGATGTTTAGGATCTTCTCCTCCTTCCGTGCCGATCCATCCTGTCCCATCACCATCTTCGAAATCTTCATCTTCTTCTGGCATCCCGCGTTAACGTCCTCCAGCGAAACGTACAAATCGTGCTCGATCGGTGGGTCTTGCAGCTTTTGCTTGCGCTGTGGCGAACCGTGCACGTTGAACGATTGCGATCGGAAGGCACCAGCGGGGAAACCACCAACGCTGCCTCGCCCATCAAACATGAACGGATCGCCATCCATCTCCTGGTGGAAGATGTTGCCACCGCCATCGGTACCGAAGAATACGCTGAATGGGTCGCTGGTGCCGAAGAACTGTGCGAACGTGGCACGTGGATCACCGTGGAAGTTGTACTGGAACTGTCCACCTTGACAACCAGCACCACCAGGCATACCACCGGCACCACCCTTCAGACCCTCCTCGCCGTACTGGTCGTAGATGTCGCGCTTTTTCTTGTCCGACAAAACCTCGTACGCTTCCGCCACCTCCTTGAAGCGTTCCTCGGCCTGGGGCGCTTTGTTCTTGTCCGGATGATATTTCAGGGCCAGCTTGCGGTACGCTTTCTTGATCTCGTCATCACTGGCACTCTTCGCGACACCGAGAATTTTGTAGAAATCTTTCCCCATTTTTTCAGTTGCACTGTTGCTTGTTTTACTGTTACTTAACGGTGTTCTTGCGCACTACCGTAATGCGGGTCGATATGTTCCAGAACGTTCTATCTCAGCTGCAGTACACCGTTAGGTTTAGCACGGGAATTTCCTCAAATAAAAAGTCTTGCACTCGGAATTTCACTCGTCTCTCACTAAATCCGTAAAGTACTGTTTTCACTAGTTTGCTACGTTTCAGTATAAAACGGTTGCACAATAACGTATCGTTGCAATTTACTTTTTTATCAGGCAACAACAAACGATTGTTTCCTTGTCGCTTGTCCGACTTTCATTACCTTTGCCTGCGAGCGCTGACGGAAGCTTTATATGAAAACATTTTTTCTAGATGCTTCTCGAAGCCAAACTAGAACCGACTAGAAACTTCAAAGGCGAATGTCAAAATATCTGACATGTCAACGCTATTGCGGGGGCTCTACTGTACGATTCGAGAAATGTTCGAGAGAGAAGAATGTAAATACGGTTGGTACTTTTTATTATACGATACAGCCAATCGTTCCAGTACTAATAAAAAAAAACAGTCTAATTAACAGTGTATAAACAAGGGATCATGCTTCGATAACAATTGTTCAACAATCAAAATTAATTTTGATAATTTGCTTCAGTTGCCGGTTGTCCGCACACGAATCTATTCACGGTAGTTTTAGCCTGGGAATTTATTGAAGTCAGTTAGAAGGCCATATAAAACGTTCCGCATGTGTAGTCGCGGTCTGATAATATTACCGCCAAAAAACTGTCAACATTCCATTTGTCGAATCACAGTGGTCGGTCTAATAGAAAACCGCACAATATTGCAATAATCTATTTACAAGTTGGGTTTTTCTACGTCCGCTCGCAGGAAAAAAGTTGTTATCGTTCATGAATGAATTGAAGCTTATTTTATACACATTCTTTCCAAATTACTCTAATTTTTCCATGAACCTGTTTTATGAAATGTCACTTTTTCGCTGATAATTTGGACCTCCTCCAGTTGTGCGAGCCCACTGTTCGTTTGATGAGATTTTTTCCTCTTCTTTGGGCTCGTCCGAATACGCGACGACGAAACAATCGAACACTTGGCTGGTGGAGCTAAATTTTCTCGCCAAAAAGTAACACAATCGTCCCGGCGACAAAACTCGGCGCGCGGTCCACATGCGAACAAAAGTCGTGTGCAAAGCAGCGGTGTGTTTGAGTGGAATTTTCATCAATTCCCGCACGGGTTAATTTGTTGTTCCGTGTGCTAATTGCAGATTGTGTACCCGTGTACGTGTATGTGTGTCTTGTGCCTGTCCAAAGCCCTTTTGCTGATTCCGTGAATGGAATTTCGGCAGCAACACCCCGTCGAACAGCGGAATTTTTAGGGGTGTTGTTGATTCCTTCGCCGCCATTCTGCTGCATTTTTATGAATAATCGCGTGTGTGTATGGAGTGGTGCATCAAGAAGTGAAGTTACCTGTTATCATCGTTCGAATTCCAGCCCAAACCCATAATTGTGCGTGATTGAAGATTGTTCGTCTGGCAGAGGAATAGTGGAACGAGCCAATTGGGAAAAATACAAGTGAGTTTTCTCGATAAAAGATGGCTACAGGGCTAAGCCTGTGAAATCGTAGGTTTAAGTGTGGCTTCAGCAGGGTAAAAACGCATTTTGCTGTCCCGTTTTTTTCTTCCCAACTCGGGAGGAAAAGCAGATTGGAGAAACTTCCTGTGAGTACGATATACGCAACGTACGTACGGCATACCCCCTTCCCAAACCGTGTGTGCCCGTTCAACCGCTGCCGACTTGCTCGATTTGCGCTATATTTTGCTGCTGGTACATTACGTACCCTTCTTGCCTGGAAAGAGCCATTTTCCTTTTGATACAGTCCAAGCAACCGTTTCGTTGGGAGCAAGCGAAACCGCTTTCGCTCCTACGCAACCTACCGGAGCAGCCAGCAGTCTGCTGGAATGCAGACAGGAGGGAACACAGGGTTCTTCAATGATTGTGTCAGTGGGTAGGGGGATTAGCGGCAAGAACGGAACACTGTTCGCCGCAGTTTCGGCGCAGTGCGTTTTTTACACAATTTCAGGAATCTCGCTACTAGTGTGCATCGTGTTCATAGGGTCGTTAAAATCTGTGCATACTGCGCCATTGATATATTTTTTGTCGTTGATAATATTTGCCCCGCACGGTGATTAACATTCATATAAACTGGAAAGACTGGATAACGTGTAGGTGCGCGGCACCTGACGTGTTGAAAATGATAGTAAAAAGATATATTGCAGCTTATCTAGGCGCCATATAAAACACATAATGTATTAATGTGATGGAATTTAACATAAAAAGCTTCGAGATAAAAGGAAGTTCGTGTAATTGTTGTCAAATTGTCCATTCTTTCCTATCGAACGGATGTTTTGATAGAGAAATTGTTCCTACACGCATCAGCTCACATTCCGGAAGGTACTGGAAGACGCAATACGGCCAAAACAAATCATTCCACGGTTGAGCGGAGGAATAGCAGCGCTCTGAACGAGACGCAAGCAGAAAACCACCGGCCTTAGAACGTTGACCGACGATGATGATACCCGGTGGTGGCGCAACGAATGGGAAGAAGGCGGTGGTACCCGTCACCACCAGTGCGCTTGCATAATGATAAGCTTTTTCGTAATACGGATGCATACATGATCAAGTTGTGGTTTGTTTGTGTCGCTCTTGCCAAGCTGATGACGTTGCACATTAAATATGTATTACTATACTGTTTGTTTCATTTTAGGACAATTGGCAACACTGCTCGGGGTCCTCAAACATACTTCAAATAGCTCAGAAAAGGCATAAATCAAGCAACAGACAAGAGTGCAGAAGGATCATCTCCTTTGCGAGGAGTTTGAATTTTTAAAACCCCGTAAACGGACAAAGAATATAACAACATTGCTGTTCGTGGCAGACATTCTTCCCACCAACAACAAGGCTTCATACGAACCTGGCCGTGAAACTGCAGCCAATGAGTTTGCTGTAAAACGATTGAAACAAGGGAATGGTGGAACCGTTCGGTGTGTTATCGGTCAAACAGCGGCCGGATTGAACAATGTACCATGCTGCAATACGGAATGTGCGCACAAAGCAAGAGCTCTATGTGCAGGTTTGCTTTCTTTTTCTTCCAACACAATGTATATGATCGATCCACCCTGGAGGCAGCTTCTTTTTGCTTCCTTTGCTGTATTGATAATGCGCTGACCAAACCCCCACATCTTAAGAACGTAGGCCACAGTGATAACGGGAAGCTACGAGCAAGGTATTTGTGTTGGACCCCCTATCGGTAAACGCTCTTTGACATTGCGAACCGAAGAAGAAACGGATGAAAACATTGCAATGACGGACATTGGAATAAAAACGGGGAGCAATTATGTTGAGCTCTAATAAGATCATTGGTCAAATGGTAGAAATCGTCGGTAGGAAGGATTGCAGGTGTTGATCCAGTGAGGAATAGTTCAACTTTCTCACTTACGTTTATTGGAGGATCATTTTCCGGTTTATTATTCAACGCCAAGGCAGAGCTTTTCCGTGAACAGATCGCGAAATATTGACAAAACTAATCAAAATAGAGTTGTCAATCTGGGTTACACATACGCGCCCCCAAGGCCTACAACTTTTGCGTACCGTGTCAACATTCGTGAAACAGCTCTAGAGATGACTTTTCCAATACCTAGTACAATACAAGGTAAACAGTTCGAGGTTTCAACGAGACCGAAATTGCATTAACACCGGCAGCCAAACAAGCGAACCTGTACGACTGTCCACGTGACCGATCAATGTAAAATATACGCTGCATTTCTCGCTCCCCATGTCACATATTGCGGAATAATATCGGGTAAGCTTCCTTTTGAGGTAGAAGACAATTTTCGGCGCCGCAACCACCGGCCAGCGCCCCTTTCCCCCCCATTAAAGCGCACGCAACCGTTGCCGGCAAAGTTCTTCCTGCTTCTTGTCACCAACGGTGGTGCGTTCGGTGCTTCACTTGGTGTGGATATCGGACCGTAATGTTAAAAATATCCTCATCCAAAAAATACGCGCACATACACGACGCACCCATCGGCCTCCGCCAGGGACACAGGATTGAGGGAATGAAGTACTGACGCCTCCGTGTGACAACCCAGGTCTTTTCCGTCGGACACCGCATTAAAGTTGCGTTTCTGTTTTGCCTTACGCAGCGGGGACAACGCGTAATAGGTAGCGCCGGGTGGTGTGACAGGGTAGTAACGTTTTAACACGCAAATGTCATTCTGTTCATCCTTTAGATCTCTAGGGTGTTTTTCGCGGTGAGGGTACGCACTCACGACAGAATGTCTCCTGTCGAAGTTTGTCTCCTGCTCTCGGTCTAGTCGGTCGCATCGCGAGTGCGTTACGGTTTTGTGTCGTGGCTCGCGCTTAACGGGGAGATGGTTCTAGTAGAAGTGGATGAAGAAGGCCTTACGGTCCTGTTATCAGTGGTGTTTGCATGATCATTTAGTGTGTGCGACGAATAAAAAAAACACGATCGTGTGTCACTCGATTACGGTACGATCACAGGTACTCATCGTTGATCGAGTGATTGGAGAGTGTTGGTGCAACACTCCACAACCGGAGTGTCAGTTCTAATTGACAGAAAGTGCGGCCCTATTTACCCGGGATTACGAAACACACGCGCACCGCTCCCAAGTGTGTAGGTGTTTTCCATTTCTTTGTGAAACTGCAGCAGGTTGGTTTCTGTTCTTTCCATCCGTTCCATCATTCATAATCGTTTGTGTAGCGAGCACTGTGTGACGTAAAACATTGGTGTTCTTTTTCCTGCGATATTGTGCCGCTTCCATCGTCCGATGGTGAATCATTGCACGAGACTCGCCCATCAGTGTGAGGGATGGGAGAAGATATACTCACTTGCAACAGAGCCATGGACACAACGTTGCAATTGGAACAAAACAACAGCATATGGCGCAAGTGGATCAACCGGGAACTAAATATAGTTCCCGGTAGAGAGCGAGACACACAGAATACAAACACGCACAGAAATGGGACTCTGGGACACCAATGCAAAACGCGCGCGTGTGTACGTTTCCTTTTTGGAGTCGAACATAGACACTCCCTTAAGCTTAAGTATTTCCTTTTCCGCTACTACGTTTCGCATTAGACATTTCGGAGAAGGCAAGACTACTAAATGTGAGTTTGTGGGTTCCCTCTAACTTGGGGTGGTGAACGAGGGACACGGGAATGGTGTAGGTAGTCGTAAGACATGCGCACACAACTTGGCTGCATTAGGAAAGGACAGGAACAGCCGCCTGTAATGCTGCACTAGTGCTAGTAGAGCAACGTGATCGCCGAACAAGATGTCTAAGATCGTTCTAATGAATAAGTTTTCTCCGACTGTTGGTGCTGTTGTTGTTGCTGTTAGACGATCTGATTAACACCGGTTGAGAATGAGCATTTGTTACAGACACGTGGGTGTTGCTGGCAGGGTTACATTTCATTCAATAATGTTTGGCCCACATATTGCGCCTGCGAGGAGAAGAAAAGATCCTTGAAAAGTATTTTATTCTATCGGAATTCTTGGAATGTAATATTTTGCTACCGATCTATTCAGTGGACAGATGTTTTTTTTTGTGTTAGCTAGAAATTTGGGAAGGCGGTAGTTATACGGCAGGATCGAGGATCGAAACCATTTCCCCATAATGAGAACTAAATGTCCAGTCCTACTACGTGATGTCAAACAGGTTGTTAACAAAGAATAAAAAGTTAAGGATCTTCCCCTTAACCTCCAATGATTGTACAATGAGAATTTGATATTCGAATAGCTAGGAATTCCTGCTTCTTGATTCTCGTTTATCTTACATTACGGTTCAATCGAAAGTGTTCGATCGAAAAGTTAATATTATCGTGTTTTTAAGTCATGTGTTGTCAACTGTGTAATTCCTTTCTAATGTCTCCCCAATTGTAGCAAAAAACCATGCATTTCACATGTTTTTGAATACTTTTCATTTGAGAATACACATCTCATCAGGATGATACTCCCTTCGACCGACGATAACAGTTGAATAAAAACAATCTTGTCTGTTTACAAGTTTATTACAGACACTCGTCAGAACTCGTAAACCGTCTTCCACATTGTTTGTGCATATTTGTCTACCTCGTGTCGCTTTTCTCTCAATGCACACCGCATTTGTCTCCCGCATTTCTTTGATATTCTCGTGTAAGTGTGTTGTTCATACCGTTGGTAGATTGTATTCATTGCAGATCAAACTTATCCCATTCGCTCTGAACCGTTTCCACCGTTTTAATAAACATCATCCCTCATATCGATCGTCATCAGTTCGTATATTGAACTGGTAAATTCTTACATTTTCACTGTAATCGTGCACCGGCTGAGTTTTCCTTCTCATCCGTGATACGGTGCTAAAAATAGTAACCCAGAATATGCGCCCGGTTTCTTCTTCTGCGACTGTTGGGAGAATTCGGTCGGTGAGAAAAACTCCTTCACACGTTTCCTTTTCCTCCAACATCATCGCACAACACGGAGCGGAGCGCGTACTGCGAGATCGCTCGTTCGGCTGCGCACACCCAGAACGGAGGCGATGCGAAAGTGAATGTTTTTGCAAGTGGTGTGTATATACAGGCGCAACCAAATTCTGTGGATGCACTCGGTTTCTTCGGACCCGTCTACTTCTGGGCTGACCTGCGCATCGCGATAGAAACTGTGGCGATCGTGTTTTCATGAGAACCGCCAGATCACTACAGGAAGGAGGCAAAAAACCAAAAACAAAAAAAAATACAGCGCAAGCATCCAACTACGCGATCCTCTCGTGGGGGATGCTGTGTGTAATCTCACGCTGAGATTATCCAGAGAGATTATCCAGCCCGACGATCTTCGCCATGTTGCGATCCGTTTGGCGATCGTGTGTTATCGTTTCCACGCACGATTGCATGCTTTCTCACTCTCCGTTTGCAGTGATTGAGTTGAGGTGAGACTTTTTGGCACTGTTGGTCGCCCCGAATACCCGAGGATCATCATTATCCCCGCAGAAATACCATAACAACCTCAGTTGCGAGAGAGAAAGTAAAAGCGATCGTGGAAAAAAAAACCATGAGAATGAGCGTGGCCTGGTGTCGGTTGTGTCCACTGCGGCACACGCACATCCCTAGAACACCGTTCGGTTGGGAAGTTTGGCACAATACCCGGATTACTACGGGGGCCAGTTTCCGATCGGATGCTGGCGCGCGCGAATCTCTCCATCGTCCGCCCGATTTACGATTTTCTTCCCAACTAGTGTGCAGTGTGTGTGTTTAAATTATTTTCTCACTGTTTTCCCTCTCTTTCGGATTCCATTGTGGTTCTGCAAAAAAAAAAACACCTACGCGAAAATTGCGTCCGCTCAGTTTCTGAAAGTCATTCAAAAATTCTAACTTTAATTTCACCCATTTTTCCAAACTGTCCGTACGGAAATTTGATTCGAAAAAAACAACACTACAACACGGCCGTTTTGTGTATGTGAACGTGACCGAAGTCCAACGCATTCTTTGCGGAGACACGAAAATGTGACACGTAATTACTAAATCTTGGAACGAAAAAGCTGTGTGAACGAGTGCACAAGTGTGACAAGTGGGTTAAAGTCTTCGACAGTCCTCTTGGCCTCCACTCGGAAAGGCTACGAAATATTTTCCGTGGGAAGTTATAGTGTGTCCACCAAGTTTTCCCCAGCAAAACACTTCATTAGGGGAAAAAGACAACCTTATTTAGTTACTTCATCCGTTCCATCAAACGGATATTACGTCAATTTCGTTTTCTGGCCCGATCACTAGTAGTTTTCTTGCTCAATAATTTTCCCTACACCCCCGCTGTCCCGGGCGAACGTGCGCGTGTGTGTGCGGGGTCGATTGTGGCGGCATACGACCTCATCCAGCCGGCCGTCAACATGTGTTCGGTGTGTATATTAGTTTTGGATCCCGATTCGATGTGTTTAGCTCCTCATAATTCTATTTTAATTATATGGTCCGTAATTTGTTTAGGTGTTAAGGACATTTTGAGATAAATTTGTAAGGATATCCATTAAATTTGTAAAATAAAATATTTTAATTGTAAATGTTATGTATATCATTTGATATGCAAGATCTGTTGTGAAAATCGTCCCTTTATAGGGGTTAATAATGATCGTGTACGTGTTTCGTCTGATCGAACCGCAAGCTTAATTATTAATAAGAAATGTGTATCCCCCGAGAGAAAAGATGGTTTTGTTTTTTCGAAACGTCCGTAACTCAAGTCAGTTCCACATTCCTTAGTTTTCACACAGTTTTTCACCATCGTAAATAAGTGGAAAGAATAATAAAAAAAAAAACAAACAAATGAAGGAATGGCTGAAATTAATGTTGTGTTGATCGCTGCTGCATCTTTCCGGTGTGCGGTGTGATAAGCTTTGTATTTATTGTACTTAAATCTTGCCAATTTTATGAAGCTATATATGTTTTCTTACAAAATAGTTTATATAGAAATGTGTAAAAGCATCTAGAATGGGAGTTGGTGATAGAATCAAATTGGAAAAATGTTATTTTCTCACTAAAAGAAAATTCAGTAAATTTCGATCAATGTCTATAAACCGTGATACATACACACAGGAAGAGAGACTGTTATTTAATTTGCTACCCTATTTGCTCCGTTCCTTTCACGTCTTACCCGCCGGTCCTTTCCCACAACATGTGTGCGTTGTCCTCCGCTCTATTAGCGCGGCCGCGTGAATCCGTTTTTTGGGGGGATTTTATTTTTAAAATTCACGTTCTCCTTACAACAACGCCCACCACCACACCCACCCGTAGCATCACGCTCCTTTAGCTGCCTGTTGTTTTTTTTTGCGTTACTTTCGCTTCTTTTGCACTTTACTTAACTTTTTGGCGTCGCGAATCTTTGAATGTTTGTTTCTTTTTGCTCGGCGCCGTTTTTGTATTTCATTCTTGAACCCCCCGGGGGGCGCAAGGATCAGTGAAGGGCGAGGGAGGCTTAAGGTTGGCCACTAAACTGCTTTATGACAACGCACACACAGAGAGGAGTGTTTCCTACCACGCATACACACGTCGTGGCTAGAAAAAAGGAGCATTTTGGTGGTTTTTCCTTTTTGCCTTTCCGGTTGAGGCCTCCTCAATCGGTGGGGTTGTTTTGTGTAGGGTCAAATGGTCAAACGCTTTCGAGCGGAGGATGCGGAACGACGAAGGATAAAGTGGAGCCAGAGGGGTTGTTTGTTATTTGGTTCATGGGCTAAATCTTGTAACGCAAATGCGCGCTAGTATTTGGGGACGCAAGAGGGTGGGAAAAGCGAGTTTTTCTTTTCCTACACAAAGTTGAAAACATTAGCTGGTATGTTTTTTGGTGTGAGACGAGTTAAACTGTTGTTGGAGGTGTCAATTAATAGCCAAAACTTTTGCCGGACACGTCGCCGAATCCCTGCAAGTGAGGTGGTATGATTTGACCTGAAAATGGACAAAATCACGTGTGCTTCACACGTGAACTTCGAAGTTCAGTTTTATGTATATTTTATGGGATATTTTGTTTGTGTCATGGTGGTAAAACTCAACCGGAACGTATACAACATGTTACAAAACAAATTGACATTTTGATCTTTTTTAAAGGTCGAAGAAGTAATAATTCACGTGCTAACACGTTGAACGGTTATTATTGCGAATAGGTAAACAACAAAAAGTTGTGTTATAAGTTGGAAAATATTCACATACAATCTAATTTATATTCACATTAAATCTATTGTCATATTAATAACCTTTTTCTATCTAACTTTCTTTTCATGTTCTGTTTCTGCTCGCTATTCTGCACTCTTCTTAACAATCGATGATGATGCCTAATCTCGTACCGGCATCTATCACCTCCCGTCCGCCAAATGAAAATCGGAACGCACCTCAACGATGCCAAACGAAAACAAAAACCGACACGCACGCTTCGGGGTTTTTTAGGCACACCGAAAATAACATGGTATGCGCCAAGGACGACCAAACGCTCTGCACCATCAGAGACGAGACGGAAAACGCATTACAGAAACGCTTTTCCATAACCGTCCGACCGCACTATACCGTCGCCACGCTGTACGAGGATGTAAGGCTACAAACGGCATACAGTGACTTCGAGCTCAATCTAATCGGTACCGAAAAAGAGGAACAGGTAAGCATATGGTTGCCACAGATTGTTTCGGGTTTAAAGCCCTATTAAGTTCTTAAGGTTGAACGCAAATCGAAACCGCGAAACTTATTGTTTCTAAAGATCTTCCTTATCAACTGCCCATGGGGATGATGTTATGCAACAGTACGATGAACGACAATGTCAAGTACGTCCCATTACTGCTTCCAATCAATTGTATCAGTTGGGGGGGATTAGATTTCCATTTCCCTTTCGTTTGTTCTACAACCGGTTGTAAATGTTTGTAAACACGCTGATAAATGTTTGTTTAGGTGCGGTTGACCTTAGTTGGACTTCATTCATACTTCAACTTGATTGGAGGTTTACGTATCCGCCCAAGTATTGGAAAGAATGCGACGAATTGGCGACGTTACCACTATTGTTTTTATAATCCATTTACGCAAAGTGACTGATTTAATTGTTTAATAGAAAATAGGACAACAAACTTTTATTTCACATGATTACTGGTGGTTTGTGATCGTTGTAAGACGCAACAGCAGCGCCGGAATCGAATCTTTTCGATTATTGGTGACGTACTACAAAAAAAGAGCAGTAAATTTTGCCACAACAGAAAAGTTGATGAAACGTGTCATTTCTTTCCTATCTAACGGCAATGTCTTTCGTCGAGCATAGCACGCTCGATTCCGGAGTGTTGACAAAAAATGTCGTTAACACCGAGGATAAAGTTATTTTTGGGTGCATGAATGTGATACGATTTTCGCGCACCCTCCCCCCGGATGAAGAGATGATTTATGGATGTTGAACAATTTGCTTGTGCCCACAGTCTTTACAAGGGCTGTACAAGTGTGACTGATTTGAAAGCGAATACTAATACTAATATCTGTTGCATAGTTATCTTATTGGGGTTTGTTTTTCATTTTCAGATCCCCTTACACGAGCGGCAGCAGGAGAAACTGTCGGATGTCGGTATAAAGTTTGGCACGGTGAACAAACTTCTCATTACTCCGCGAATTAATCCACCATATTTGGTAACTAACTTGTCCTTATCTTGCTTTGGGAGATATCGTAGCGATTGGATTTAATTTATATCTTTTTCCTTCAGTTGACAGTAGAGGATATGTACTCCGACGATGATCTAGCGCTCGGTGCATCCGCCAGCCCGGTAGATTCCGGAAACTACAACATCCCAGAACCGCCGGAAATTCAACCGCCCATGTTGCGGCGCTTCAATAACGACCTCGAAATCCAACATTCTGTAAAGAGCAACAGTTTACCGGCGATTGCAGCACCACCGATAAACAGCATGAGCGGTGGAAGCATCATCAGTAACGGCTTCCATCACGGTGATGGTGGTGGTAGCGGCGGCAGCGGCGACGGTGGTGGAGGGGTGGACCGTGGAAAAAGAATCGGTGGCGATGGAGAGAGTGAACGGACGCCCCATTTCCGGGGGCTCGTAAACCAGGCGATGACCTGCTATCTGAACAGTCTGCTGCAGGGCCTGTACATGACGCCCGAATTCCGCAACGCGCTCTACAACTGGGAGTTTGACGGGGAGGATGAGGCAAAATCCATACCGTACCAGCTGCAAAAGCTGTTCGTCAATCTGCAAACCTCCCCGAAGTCGGCCGTTGAGACGACGGATCTGACCCGTAGCTTTGGGTGGGATTCGGCCGAAGGTTGGCAGCAGCACGACATACAAGAGCTTTGCCGCGTAATGTTCGATGCGCTGGAGCACAAGTTTAAGCGCACGGAGCAGTCGGATCTGATCAACCGGCTGTACCAGGGCCACATGATCGATTACGTCAAGTGCTTGGAGTGCAATACGGAGAAGCAGCGGGAGGACAAATTTCTGGACATACCGCTGCCGGTCCGCCCGTTCGGGAGCACCGTGGCGAACGAGTGTGTCGAGGATGCGTTGCAGGGTTTCGTGAAGCCGGAGATTTTGAACGAAAGCAACCAATACTTCTGCGACACCTGCAACAAGAAATGCGACGCGCACAAGGGGCTGAAATTTACCAAATTCCCGTACATCTTGACATTGCATCTGAAGCGGTTCGATTTTGATTACCAATCGTTCCATCGGATTAAACTAAACGATAAGTGAGTTTCTCCTGTGCGAGTTTGGCGTGCGCTAGGATACAATTGTACCGTGTTTTTTTCGAATCTTCTCCTTCCAGAGTAACCTTTCCGGAGATGCTGAATTTAAATCACTTTGTTGGCTCTACATCTTCGTCCGATTACAAGCTCACGACTAGTACTATTGCAGCGGCGGCCGCTGCTGCCGCAGCCGAATCGTCCTCCACGAATGGCCCAGTCAATGGTAACGGTCCGATGATGATGGAGACGGCAGAAAACTTCATGAAATCGGACGAATGCAGCACTACAGACAGTGGGTCGGCGCTCGAGGAGGATTCGTTCCAGAATGGCGGTACTTCCGTATCGTCCACGACTACCACACCAAATGATCAGTTTATGGCGCCGGTACGTGTATTAGAAGGAATAGCCCAATGCTTTATTTTGGACGATAACTTACTGTTTTTATTTATTTGCGAAGGATGACGATGAAGGTATCGATATGGATTTGACGACCAATGGCGATAGTCACAGTAAATCGTCACCGATGAACAGCAGCTTCAATGCACCCGGTCCATACAAGTATGAATTGTTTGCCATCATGATACATGCAGGCAGCGCTTCCGGTGGCCATTATTATGCATACATCAAGGACTTCAAGAGCGATCGTTGGTTCTCGTTTAACGATCAAACTGTTTCACCGGTATGTAGTGTTTTATTTTTCGTACAATTGTATCGAATTAAACACAATCCTTTCTTGCCTTTTCGAACGATTAAATAGATAACGGAAGAGGACATTCATAAGTCGTACGGAGGTGGATCGTTCAAAACATCGTACACCGGTGCGTACACGTCCAGCACGAATGCCTACATGTTGATGTACCGCCAGATCGATAGTGAGAAGAACGCTCTACCGATTTCGGAGGAACAATTCCCCGAGCATATTAAGGTACAGTATAGTTAAGGGTGTTAAACAGTTGTAGCAGATTCGGTTATACGCATCCCATTGCAATTCCAGCACT
This sequence comes from Anopheles minimus, assembly GCA_000349025.1. Taxonomy (NCBI): domain Eukaryota; kingdom Metazoa; phylum Arthropoda; class Insecta; order Diptera; family Culicidae; genus Anopheles; species Anopheles minimus. The sequence continues at coordinate 14,245,909 of KB663721.1, read as the reverse complement.
TGGTAATGAAAATCCGAGCCAACGAAGGCAATCACAGTCGCGACCACCTAGATATGACGCGAATTACGGTTGCGTATGCAAACCCACGGACACGTACCGTGAAAGGACAGCGGATGGCGGTGTTTACCAGCTCTACCCTAGCCGAAACAGTACAAGAAGCGATTCGAGTGCTTCACCTGAAGGGTACAGTGCCAGTGGAGCGTTGCCGCTTGGTTGGCTATGACACGAATGCGCATACTATCGAACGTAGCTTCGAAGGACATGAAGATAAGTCGGTGGGTACAGGAAAAGTATTACGGTATTTTTTAGATCATACGACAACGCAAGCGATCACATTTTTCGTATCATCTAAAAATCCTGTAAGAGGAAAAACAGTTCAACTATAAGTAAAACCATTTTCTTTATCATAGATTGACGAAGTTATGAGAATGCTGAAACGCAGCGATGCACTGCTGTTGGAAGTTCGGGAGGAAGGTGAAACGTTTGAGGAATATTTAGTGCAAGGCGTTATGACTAAGGTATGCTAGATCACAAGAAATCGTCTTGCAATGTTCTTTTAAATCACTATCCCTCAACACAGGTGTACAAAGTGGACGTGAATGCGCGCGACGTGGAAGGTCCACTATCGATACGCGTTAATCTATCGCAAACGGTAGCACAATATAGGGCTGTGATCGCGCGGAAGCTAAAACTAAACCCGAAAACGATACTTATCGGCATGACGGTGCACAAAGATAGTGCGAAGCTGCTCCCGAACGATGATGCAACGCTGGAGGACGAACATTTCATCGAATACTGCAAGGTGTTTGTGACGACGACACCGCAGCCGACGGTAGATGAACCCGAACAATACTATGCACGATTCCGGCATTTTATGCAGCGGTTGGATCACCTCGTGTCGCTGTACATACTGTTGCCGAACATGGAGCCAGGTATGGTTGGGTCAAATGCGCAATGATCTTAAATGTTATCATTCACCATCTTGTTTGGACTTTTTGTAGATACGCTGGAAAGCCTCTCCATTCCTCGCTTATCCAAAGAGACGCTGGCAACGATCGCAGGTGCCGATTATCCGATGGCCGGCACGGGCACCGGAGACAGCAACAGCGAGGACAGCAGCCTGAGTGATAATGACCGTACGCTGGTCGAAGAAGACTTTGTCCACATTAAGCTGAACGGAGATTTGCATTTGACCAACGGCAATGGCAATGGCGTGATGAGCAATGGCGCCAAGAGCACCACCACCTCGACCACCAACGGTTTCAAGGACGATGATGAGGAGGAGGACGAGGATGCAAAGTTGGCGGAAATGTTGCAGGAGTGCCGGGCGCAGGAGTACTACTTTAAGGTGACACAGCTGGATATGACGAGCGGCAGCAATGGCGTCAGCAGCAATGGAAACAGCTCTGCGGACGACAGCACACGTAGCCACAGCACAGATAGCCAGACGCTAATACAGGTGCTGATCGACAAACGGTCGTGTAACGCTTACTTGAAGTATCGGCTGCAGTCGTACCTGCAAATATCGATGGACTACTTTAAAGTGTTTTCCTCGGATGTTCTCTGTCCAACGAACGATAGCGCCAACTTGCTGAAGGAGCTGGATTACAAGTAAGTCTGCGGATTGTGGTGAAAGTCATCAGACACTTTTTTGCTAAACCTCCGTTTTATCTTTTTTTTCCGCTTGCAGAGATGACGATCGCCTTGCTCTCGAATTGGGTCGTGTGTTGCGCAAAGGCGAATACAAGCTGAACGTGAGCTACGTTAACGTGAACGATATGACGGAGGAGATGGATAATACGGTGTTCCTGTGCAGCACGATTGTCAAGAACGGAGATCTGGTGGGCCAGATAAAAGCCGACATACTCGCCAACCTGTCCAACACGATTGGGGAAGCGGCTAAAAAGTATGCCCATCTGCACTCCAACAACTGCCGATTGCGCCGCAAAGGCATCAAGTATCTATCGGCCGTGTACAAGGATGACGAGCGTATCGGCAGAGACATTAGTATGCCATCGAACGTTGATGTAAGTAAGATAACGAGAGTAAACAAAAACAAAAAATCCTTGGGAATTGGCACCCAATATTTAATAATTATTAGTTTCCAAGAAGATCATATTGTTTTTAACTGCTTGTTTTTTTTTATTGTTAGGTATTTTTGCAAGAAGTTGATGATCTCGCCAGCCTCACACCGATCGACATCAATGATGTGGTACTGTTGGTGAGAAGATGGTATCCATCGGAGATGAAACTAGGCAAATTCCAGGAAATTTTATTTACCGGTACGACAGAAAAATGCGAGCAAACTGTGAGAAGATACTAATCTATTCGTTTTTGCAGACAAACTTGAGCTGACAAAACAGTTGTCCCTTATCAGCGGCATCGCGCAGAACAACATTGAATACGTGAAGATAGCACAGACGACGCTGCACCGTGACAGTGTCCTGAACATACAGAACGGTTTGCAGTGGGTGTCAACGCCACAGCATGCCGAGGATTGTCAGATTTACTGCGTCGGTACGCTACTCTATTACCGGTAAGGATTTAATATTCCATCCCAAGTCTTGTAGCAAATGCTGATCACGTTCTACTTCAATTACAGCGATAGCACAGAACCACTGAAGGAACTAACGCCGGAAGAGCGCAAAGAACTGACGAAGAAGGACGGCAGAACCAGCACGACTTATTCACCCCGCAAGGAACGTGCGCTCAAAATCTATCTGGATGCTTCACCGAAGAAGGCCGACGACTGATCATCATCACCTTCGGACGATGGTGAGGTGATTGTTAGTAAGCGGAAGAAAATCTGTCCTTCCAACTGAAAATAGCTGCATTATTAGCCGGGTGGGAATGGAAAAAAAAGAAAGGCAGAGCGCAAAAAGAAACAGAATGCTGTATTTTGTTTCCCGCTCGTACCCAATCATCATGAGCCGATCTCGACCGAGCCGAGCGCAGCCTGATTAATGTCGTATTACCGTCAGTTATGTTTATTTATCTTTTACTATACACAGCTTTTGCGGCGGATATAGTTTCGGCCGAAGCAAATACAGCGTAGTGTATAGGAGAAGGTTTTTTTTTATTGTTTGGTCAGTCCACTCCCTGTCTCACCGAACACCGCGCGGAGGCTGCCAGCAGGAAGTACATTTATTATTACTTATTATGTATAGAATGTTAATGGAGGGAAAATGCAAGATGGCGTGGGGGGCCCTTACGCCTGGTACCCGGAGTGTCGTTTCTCTATACTGTACTTTTTTTTCCGTGGTATAAAGTTAGCTTAACGGTATGATTTTTACGTGTTAGTTTTTTGCCGCTTTGTAAGTAAAACATCCAATCTTAACTTCTATTTTCCTATTTGATTTTTTGTTTTGTTGCAGCAGTTTAATTTGTATTTGTTTCGTTCACTTACTGGTTAACTGGAGAGTAAAACAATGTGACACTTGAACGCTTTATGCTTTCGCCGCACCGGAAGTGGTGGCGTTGAACGAAAGATACATACCTTAGATAAATGCTAAAGAATATGATCGTATTACTATGCTTTGTGCCGGAGGAGGAGCGTGTGGCTGAGCTGAGCGTGTCGTGTGATAACGAGACGACGCAAGCTTTGCGCGAATGAAAGAAAATAAATGAAAAAAAAAAAACAAAACAAAACAGCAGAGAAAACAAATAAAAACGTAAGTAATAAAACAGTATGTACGGTAAAATGGATAATAAACATTAAACAGAAATATCCGAATGTACTAAAATTTATTTTTTCTTTCCGTTTACCCATAATGAAAGCTTGTTTTATTTTTAGGTGTCATGAAAACTGTATGAAGTGGCGTAAAAAAGCTACATTTCATGTGGAAGTGCTACAAAAGGACGAGCCTTACAAGAGTTTGAATATTGACGGCAATGGATAACTGACCCTATAACGCCTTGTGTAATATCGATTGAAGAACGACGTGATTCAGCAATTTCGGATCAAACTCTTCTGCAAGATGACATTTCACTTATGAAATATTTATTGTTCCTCAAAACGGTTTTTTAACTAACGTTTTTGTGTTGGGTTGTGAAATTGAATGTGAACAGCTATTTTCTAAGAAGACTAGCAATAGTTAAGTGAAAATTGAATTTCGATGGACAACGTTTAAGGCTTCAGCTGAGAGGTAATGAAGGATACCATGAGTGCCTCGTGCACCGACAGTTTGGCGTTCTCTTGAAATTCCCAACGCTGGCATACCTGCAGCCAGGCCTTCTCCACACTCATCGACATGGGCGTTTGGAACCACTTGGTGTAATCGATGTCCAGCCCGCCACTGAGCAGCTGATCAAACGAGCGATGCCCGATGTGGAACATCAGATCAATCAACGTTTGCCGCTCCTCGCGAATGCTCTGTCCCGGATTCGGCTGAAGCGGATTGTGCTCGATGTCACTCACGCCCAGCTGCTGCAGTATCCAGTCGAAATTTTTCCGAATGTACTGGTACAGCATCTTCATGCTTAGTTTACCGACGCTGGTAACCAGCACATCGCTTACCAACATTTCGGCAATGTACTCCGCGTTCTCTACATCGAACTCTTCCTCCGACCGGACGCTCGGTGTCGTTTGGCGCAGGAACGCTTCCACATCGTCCACGCGTGATGTGCTGGGGAAGCTGGCCAGCCCTACCGCATCGTCAATCTCGTTCTCTAGCTGTCCCATCGTGCGTTGACTTTCCCGGGCCTGACTGATGAGCGAGTTAATCTGCTCCGTGTGTTTGTTGTCCTCGTCGATGAAGCAGATCGCTTCGGCCAGTGTCTGACAGATAACCGACTTTGGTTTCATGTTTATTGTGGAAACTGGAGCGGCGGAAGCTTCTGGTGAGGACGTTACGTTGGTTTGCTCCTTTGCTTCTGATTCGGCTTCCGTTTCGGCCACTTCCAGCAGCTTCGAGTAGAGTGCGATGTAGAGCAGTTGAATCAACACCGAATCACCGAGTGGACGTATCTCAGCGGGCAGGATCTCGGTCAAACAGTTGGTGACGGTGTACAGACAATCCGGGATACAATCCCACATCTCGGAGAAGCAGGACAACGATAAGGACATCGCTTGGTACATGCTGGCCGTTGTCTGGACGGCGGACACAAGCATATGGACAACCGGACCGAGGATAGGATAGATCAGGTGCAGGATGGCTTCGAGCCATGGGGGTCGCTTCTGGTTCCACACCTGTCGCCGATCGAGACAGGACGCCCAATCGTTCATTTTGCTCTTCTCGAGTGCCGAGATGAGCGTCTTGTTTATATCAGACGTCTTGCCGGCCATGATGACGATGTACGTGAGACCCATCAGCACTTGATAGTTGGACTGCCCAATTGGATCTGTTTGGATGGAATGAAAAAGGTTAGATATTTCAAAGAACCATCAATATATTCCGTTATTAGCGTTTTTCTTTTACCATTTTGTTCTAGCGCCCACTGCACAATGTCGTTACACTCCAACCCACACAGGAATCCTTCGCACTTCTTCGACAAACAGTCTCGGTTGACGGAAGGTTGACGGGCACTCGGGATGAAGTTGTCGCACGATGGTAGATTACGGATCAGATGATGAAAGATCAACGAGGACAGATGTGCTTCACGCATCAGCAACACCTTGAGTAGCAGCCACCAGTTGGCTTGGGGAGCTGCCAACAATACCTTCAGCTCCAGTGTAATTGCCGTGCTGGTCGGTAGTTCCGAACAACGAGCGGCCCAATGTGCATTAAGGTTGGGCGGGAAGAGCTTCGGCATGGTGAAAATGGTCCACGGTACAATCAATCCTTGCCGCTGGCCAAACATTGCGATACCGCCTTGGACGCCCTTTTTCGCGATTTTGTAAAGGGCACCGAGTGGAACTCCACGCAACAACAGACAACAGAACAGCTCCTGACTTTTGGCGTGAATGTCGCGTATGATCTTGCTCTGACTGGGAAGATTGAGCCCAACGAAGGATTCCCCATTCGCGCAGATTGCCGGAAGTAGCTCACCAACACACAGCAGTATGTTTGAGACATCGACCAACAGTAACGGAGACCGGGCCCGGCTAGGTACGGTCTGCGTGTAGCGCACCGTCAGTACGGTTAACGTTTCGTTCAGCATCCCCGCAAAGACGCGTTGGGCCATGGTCGGCGGTACCGAGTTCCAGAGATCCTGCTTGGTGCCCTGCATGTACAGCCACCACATCTGGATGGTGTAAGAACCGCGCTCCGACTCGAAGAATGGATGCGTACTCTCCCAATGCAAACAGTCCGCGTCCTGGATGATGTAGAGCGTTAGCAGACGACAGTGCAGATCGAGCAAACGCTCAGCAAGGGCTTCCGTCATTTCGGAGTATTGTTTGTAGCTGAGCTTTAGCGAACCACCCTTTTCGTCCCCTTTAGGAGGGCACACGTTCTTGGTGACGCATTGCAACCACACGAACAGACTGTTCTTCACCAACGCTGCTGCACCGATCGTAGCCGTCAGTACGGTGAGATCCGCATGATCGAGCGCCTCCTGTGACAAGGTATGAATGTGTTCTGGGTACAAAAGAAAGGAAATAACAGCTCTTTATCTGTTTAAAAAGGATCCACACGTTATCAAAAACAATTACCCAACAAATTGTCCACTGACTTCGACACAAGGATGACAAACTTTTCCGGATCGGATGACTTCACGATACCACCGCAACCGGCTGCCTCTTCCGGTTCCTTCCCTTGTTGATCCTGGAGCGCATCGGCTAGATGCAGTAAGCCGGAATTCTTACGGTACGCCGCATAATATTCGTCTTCCAACCTGCAACGAGCAATGGAAGTTACGCAACGGAGGTGTACCCACTGTATCCTTGAGAAGTTCACCTACCAAATGACGATTTTAACCGACGCGAATGAAGCCGACCGGGGAAAGTCCAGTTTGCCACCAACAACACCAGAACAAATGTTTTCCTGCAGAACTTTCTGGTTCGCCTGCGATGGGAAAAGGTAAGTAATAATTGCACCATCCGAAGGCACGCACTTACCTCGTAGTACTGCAAATCACGCTGGAGCAGAATCGGGATTCTGTCCATAAGATTTCCTTCTTCCATAACCTCCATGATGGATGCGGGATTTTTGAGAGCCTTTTTTCACCTTTCAAAAATTGTTTTAAAATGTTTGCAGTTAGCTTGCTTGTGAGGACTAAATTGTCTGTGACCACGTTGCACAAAACTCACAGAAGGATGAAAAATTCCATCGATCAAACAAACGGTTTCTGGTTTATTGATGCTAGAGCGTACGTTGAACTTGACCCACTTTTTGTAACACGTTGCAAATCCCGCCCTTCGAACAACAACCTGTTGAGGCTTGGCATATGTTTGTGTGTCCTTTGGGGAGAATTTGTGTGTCGGTAGGTCATGTCTCGAGGTCGATACAACAGGATGTTGGTGTTCTTTTGGAATTATTTTATACTCATATACGTCACTGAATGACTGAGGGCTCTTTGTACTAAGGTTCGATTCATTGTATTAGACAAGAAATCGTTGGAGGGGACCATAGATTAATTTCGTTAAATGATTCTTCTTCCTCTATGGCACTACAGTCTCGAGAGGTCGTGGCCTCCGCATTTTAGGCTTCCGTGTCTTGAATTTACCCGCTACTAACTGACGATCCCGTATTTGGGGAAATATTATATATTATTGTTTAAAGTTGCCTTATTAAATCATTAGTAATTATAATTTTAAAGCCACAATGTTATTGATTTTAAGGCTGTATATTTTCATTGCTATTGGTTACTTTTATTGAATATTTTAATCAAAACTATTTTTTGTATGCGAAGTGTACTTAAACCACTTTGAGGCAGTGTGGTTAATCGTTCCACCTGTGCGCACCCCTTCGCAACATATGATTTTTTTGTACATAACGATTCATTCATTCTGGCTTCATTTCACTGTTCCACACAAACAAGGTTCATCCGTGCCGTTGTGTGAGTGCGATCGCGCAGCATAGAAATGAATCCTGAAACTGTGTTTAATCGGCCAGCGATGCCTACGTGACTACATAACAGCAGAGCAATGAGAACGCACCCGCCGAGAGTGCCAGCATAGAAATGAATATGGGGATGGGAAATCCATCCATAAAAAAAAACGAAGCAGCGACAAATGCAAAATTGCAACCCCGTTGGTGAGCCATCCGAAGCGGGAAGGTAGAAAACAGTGCGAAAATATTACCTACGCTCCAACAAGCGGTACAAACAGTAGTAAAAGAGGCTCGTTAGCGTTCTATCCTTTCGGGGATGGATTGCTCGAGAAAAATGTCACTGTGTAACGTACTTTTATGGTAAATATTTGCATATAATAATGGGGTTAAATTGGCGCGATCGTGCGATATTGATATTGCTATCAGGCGATAATAGATTTATTTTGCATATTTAGATGCATTTTTGCAATAACGAGCACCGATTAGAGATGAGCTCGGGAAAGGATTGGGTGTGTGAAGTGTGATGTGCGTAAGCATTGATTTATTTACATTTGAAACCAGTGGTAAACACGCTACGAGCAGACCGCAGACACGTAATCGTATGATACTGTAGCAAATTTGGGGTGTTTTTGTCTGACTGACGCTTTGTGAAAGAAGTTTAGTATGGTTTTAACACATCCAGTTTAATATTAAACTATTTTGAGTTATTTAAACCTAAAACGTAATAGTAAAATCCTCGCCCACTCGACTTTACTTTATAAAAAACCATCGGCAACACACGTTTTGCGACGTAAACAATGGTCATAGCGCAGACGGGCTGGAATTTTGCCTGTGTACGTATGCGAAACGCAGTATTTATAGAGTATGATTGCACGCACACTAAACCATCGAATGAATTCATCGCATTTGTGTGCGTTTCCATGGTATTGAAGCATACAGCGAACGTTGGGGCTGGCTTGTAAATTTTAATTTCTACTAATTTCAATCAAATCCACCAACGTTAGAAACAGCATATAAGGAACAACACAATATACAAGACAACAAATAAATGTAACAAATAACATTCTTAATAAGTTAGTCTTTTAACACCAGCATCCACTACGCATATCGCTTGTACATAAGCAAACCCCGCTGAGAATGTGTGCGTACTAGCGGTGAGGGTTCATTTTGGGTTTTTATTTTGATCCGCAAAGTGAGATTGAAAAGCAGATGCTTCGTAGACAATATTCACATTTGTTTGCAGGCGCTTGTGCGTAGCAGAGGTGTACACCATCCTGGCGTGAATCAAGTCAATCTTTTTTCTTTTGTTTTTCCTTTTACACCAAAGAGGACAAGTGTAGGAGATTGCAATACAGTAATGTCGGCCAAGTGAGTGTTTTTCAACGTGACAAAGAGAACGAGAGAAAGTACGTCGTTCGTGTGTGTGTTTTTCAGTGGAGAAGAAAAGTGCATCCGTGCAGAAGAAGCATAATTTAATCAAAGTGTAGACTGCCATCGCGTTTCACTGTTTTCCCTCTGACGTCACTGTAACCACGAGCGAGTTTGTGTGTGTGTTGTGTAAGTGTGTATTTCCTAGCGACGACCCCAAAATCGGTGGCGATAGTGAGAGAAAAAGAAACATTTTAACCGGTTTTTTTATGTTCGGCTTCACCTCCCGCAAGGTGGCACCGCCGGGAATGTCGGAAAGTCAATAAACAGAAGTTATCGACAACGGGGGAGGATAGAAAAGAAACCGCGTGAAGCAGGAGGAAATTAACATTTCGCGCTCTTCATCGATTTGGAAGGAAAGTTGTGTTGACGGGAGGAAGAAACCAAAACAAAAAACACATTAACACCGATTCCGATTGCTCGATCGAAGTAGTAGAGGACGTGAAAGAAACACGCAGCCGTTGTCATCATCACCATCATCAGCACACACACCCGGTGTGTAAATGTGTGCGGTACAGTGAGAGACAGAAAAAAGACGTAACTCTGCACCAAAATAACCAAATCTGGCGGCTGACTGTCGGTAGTTTGCATTCCGAGTTTCACCGGCTCCATCCGGCTTTTAGCCAAGCACAGTTCCTTACACACAGTTGCGGCCACAAAAAAAGCAGCACAGCCATGTTTTCCACCTTGGCAAGGTTTAGCGGTAAAATAGCGGTACCGCAGATGTCCGCTCCGCTCGGTGCCATGTCCGGATGCTTCTGGCGCACCATTTCCAAGAGCAGCGAGGTGAACAATTCCGACTTCATGACGATCCGGACGACGGAGAATCAGAACCCGCCGAAGACGGTGGCCAGTAGCCGGAACTGTGACAGCAAGCAACAGATAAGACTGAAGAAGGTGTCGAGGTAAGTTTCGCTGGCAGTGGTGGGATGCAGAAAGCCTTTTTTTCTTTTGTTTGTTTGTTTTGTTTTTGGTGCTGTAACGACGTGGCGGAAGTGTTTGCCTGCACAAATGCATTTCACGCCGTGCAAGACGGTTCCACATGGGTGATGGGTTTACACAGTGAGAGTGTGAATGAACTCACGACGTCGACTGCTTTGATTGGTTTTTGGCGAGGAAGTACCACGAGGATGTTAGGGTTTCCGATGGGAGGTGCGGAAAAAAAAGGTTCGGAACTGTTTTCAACAAAGCCTACGCAGTTTTTGTTTTGGGTTGTGCCGACCTTCTTCTACTGTGTTTGTTGAATTAACTCCACTTAAACGATATGGAATAAATTCCAATTCATGATACGCCGCGGCCCATTATTCAATCGTCCAAAAACCCGGGCGTGCCTCCAATGTTTCGAAACCGGTATCCATCTGTCGGTGCGACTATTTCTCAAAACGCTGGAGATTTCACCGCTCATACCAATACGGAAGAGGAAGGTTACGACGGTTGGAAGAAACACATGATGGAACGAAAAAGTCCAAAGTTCATAGACTTACGCGCTCGCGTATTCGTGTGTTGGTACATCACACTTCTTCTCGGTTTATCTATCGTTAAGGGAAGATGGCCACACAGTGTGATATCATCATCACCATCATCTCGATGCGTTTGTTTCCATCACTCTTAGAGAAAAAAAAGAATCAAAACAGTACGCACATACACGTACGTTCTTCTAAAGGTTTATCGAAGCTAAATATAGAACCTGTTCCGTGTGTCCGCTTTTGGGTAATAGTGCGTACGGGAGAGATGCATTTCCCCCTTACCACACATACACACGCAAAAGGTTGTTTGTTTTTGTTGCTGTTTGATTCTGCCCTATTTTCGTCTCTGCGTTCCAGCATAATCAGCCGCGATTCCCTTTTTTACGGTCATGTGGTGTAGTACGCACGTACACACGCTTACACCTCTGACGGATAGTACGCAATAAAAGAAAGAAAAACAACATTCTGTGTGCGTTTACGACGCATTTTACTTCGGCACTTTTGCTCACGTAGGCCAGGTTTTGTTGTGATCTGTCAAAACGTATTCCCCCGTTGTGGAATTTCCAAGGACGAGGAAATGACAGAATATCTTCGGAAGTTCATGTCGTTTTGAGCGTAACACTTTTATTTACCTTTAATGCTTTGTTTCGAATGTTCCTTATGCAGAATACAGTATAGGAAATAAGTACATAACATCCAACCAACGCTATAATGGAATTCTCGCTTAGGTGTGGTAACAGAAGGTGCGCTATGTTTACGTAGTGGAAGATGTGTGTTGTCACACACTTGCCAACAACAAAGTAGACCTTGGAAGAGAAGAAAGAAACCGGACGCAACTCAGAAGTCATCGTTCGCACCATCGGTCCCTTATGGCGAAGCGTTGTGTGGCTATCTAGTGTCTGACCATACGAAGAAGATCACAACACAGTGTCCATGTGGTCATCAACATCACGTACGACAATCTCAGCGCCAGCCGTAACTGTACTTCTTGATCGGGTACGATTCAATATCCTCCCGGCAACGAACGCATCAAAAACCCCGGACATCATCGCAGTAGAAATGGCAAGTTACTTCTCCTGGCAAAGGTAACAAAGAATACAAATATTCATACCTGCTGGAACCATGTTGAAAACGGCACGCCACATCATGCAAAACTCGTTTCCCGGCGATTAGTTATTCTGACCAGAGTTTCGCACCTCCAACGCCAATTGGCCGTTGTTGCGATGGTAACCGAGCGATCGTGTGAGAAAGAGCAGCAAGCTCTGGGTAATGTCCGTAAGTTTTGGAAGAATATTTTAGAACTTTTGAATCCTGCTAAAAATAGTCTATCGTGTTTTTTTGGAAAAACAAAGCCGCTACCACAAAACCGAAAATGAATTCCAGTATTTGGTGTGTGTGCGTACGTAAAGGTTCCAAGCTCACGCTATAAAGTACACACCATCTACCGTCCATCGCTGTATAATGCGTCGTTATCTTTCCCTTCTCGTGTAAAACCGCTTGAGAGCAAACAGAGCAGAAAGAGTGAGAGACAGATATACAGAGACCCCCAGCAAGCAGCAGGCTACACGCATAGGAATGTGCCACGAATGAAGCTGAAGTCTGGAACCTCAACAGAAGAGAAGTGTGTGATGGTAGGATGGTATGGTGGCGCGGGGTTTGTTTTCTTCCGCCACAGGTTTTTTGCGATATTAACTGCGCAGTTTTTCGGTGCGTACAACGCGCCAGCGTGGCGTCGACCAGAGATGAAAGCCCGGCACTAGAATTGGGAGCAGCAACATGGTACAAAACACACCTTTTTGGAACTACTTTTGGTTTTGTCTGGAGAGAGAAAGGATGTATTTCCATGCAAGTAGTGATCAATTACATTTCCTGTAAGTCATTCATGTGAACAGGTTTTCTTTCCAGTAAGCTGGTCGGGGTGTTGTGATCAAACAAACAATCCACACGATCGCACCTCTAATGGCGCTCCATCAAATGAGCTCACACAACGCGCTTCTATACACCAAGGTCAAAAAGCCGGCCGGATGAAGTAAATGTGCGCGTGAGAGAGGGAGAGCGTTATACAAAACACGCGCACAACCCGTGCCAGTCACTGTTCGATCCGATTCATTCTAGTGGGTCTGGAGTTACGACGCAAATATAGCACACCACTTGAAGTTGAAGGCGCCCGTTTTGTTTGGATGGGAAGGCTTACTTAATTCCCTCTACCGATAGCGTACAGAATAATGTCCAGAAGGGAAAGTTGAGTGCTGCACCTCGGATGCACACACACGGACAGAGTAAATTGCATAATAAATGAGAACGACACATCATCTGCGCGTAGAATAAGACCCCCCTGGCGGGCAGCGGATAGAGAAAGGTCAAGTAATAGTGGCTGTTGATCGGAATGCTGTTTTAATGTGTCCTGATAAGGCAATCCTACTGGCACGGGCGTTGTTGATTCAAGCGATAATAAAGCTTCTCGCATTTTCACATGTTTGCTGATAGTGTGTTGTGGCACTTTGAGTGACAGGACACAAAACACAACTCCACACAATGGCTGGACTTAACTCGTATGATCCCGCAACAGGAAAACTAAACATATTTACCGTACTTCGTCTATTATACATCAAGATACAAACATGATTGCGTTGTTGTACCGCGCCAAGCCACAATAGTGCTTTGTTTGTGCGGGAAAAAGGGAACTGCACAGTCGTCACTGTACATTTATCACCTCCAGGTGGATCTAAATTTATTCCACCCCATTGTGATCTTCCGACCGGTGTGTGGGCTGGCGTGACTCTATTTCAAGCAACAACTATAAAATGAGTAAAATATACAAACTGAGTCGTACAACAACAGGAATTGCAAATCGAGTCCTCCTTCTGACCTCAGGCTTTGTCATCCTTTCCTTTTACCGGGTCGATGCTAATAAGACCGCTAAACAGCGGCGTGGAATCGCGAAGTTGGAGATAAGAAAGTACGTACGATCTTGTGCGAAAATGATGCTAAACATTATTTCATTTGCATTTGGTTGTGACGCATTTGGGGTGTGTCTGTCCGTGCGTTTCACTGTGGCACGTGTTAGTGGCACTCAAGTTTCCCACACTAGAGATTGATTTTATCCGATCCTTATTTATGGTCATGTTGGGGGATACTGACTGTAGCTTCTAGATTGAGATTATATTAGGAGATATTTCATTACAAATCAAGTAATACCTCCGAAGACAAGTCCCAAAGTTCCTAGAAGTGTCCAGTTATAACCCGTAACTCCTCTTCCAATGTATTTAGCTGTAGTACCTCATGTTCCTTTATGTATAACAATTAAAGCGAAAATGTTATCTGAAAATGGAGGTGGAATACTATTATTACGAGGTTTTTCAGCCATCAACCAACTTTATTAATTTATGCAATTAGCGTTTACCTACAAAAAAAGTCATTACTGGTTGCTTGAAGGTTGTTAGTTAATAAGACGCTAGACGCCATTATAGGTTCTAATTTAAAGTTCGTTTAAAGAGAAAAAATAGCAACGAATTGGCACACTGTTCTAATCAATTCTGATCCAAATTTGGATCTCTTCCAAAATTCTCCACTCGCTAATTACCTTTGTAATCAATCGTCTGGACATTGAAGCAACTGATAATGAGATGGAGCAGACCATCAAGCTTTGGAAGAGAATATTAAACTTACACGATCCTCTCTTCTTTTTGCACCTATCCTTTACAGAACTCTCTCGACGCTGAACTCATCCGTGCCGGAAGCGGCAGCACAGACGGCCGTACCGAAAAGCGAAAGCCGCGAGTTTATGGCCGTCTTCCCCGATGTGGTTCGCGATCTGACGGCGTACGCCAGCAAGTACGACAAGAACGTGGCGACCAAGTGGTTCGTCCGGGCACTGCAGTACAATGTGCCGCAGGGCAAGAAGAACCGGGGACTGGCCTGCGTACTCGCGTACCGGATGCTGGCCCGTCCGGAAGAGCTTACGCCCGAAAACATCCGCCGGGCACAGTACCTTGGCTGGGTGATTGAGATGGTAAGAGGAGGCTGTTTTGGTTGTTGAGCATTAGTGTAGAACAATTCGACAGAGGTGGTGACTATCACCAACAAAACACGCTGTGACCTTCGTCTATCTGTGCTTTAGGTGGGATTTGGGGAACAAAAACATGTTTATCATTTTAATGTTTCTGTTTACAAGTTTGCGAGGAGTTAGTAGAATGTTAATCATGACAGTATTAGAATATGCCATTGATTGGAGTTATCTCCTTCAATGTTGGTAGAAAATCGCAGACAAATAGCTAACTTATCAATTTAATCGTTAGTTAACAGTAAAAGAAAAAGTCGCCAATGTGGTAGCAGGGTAGAATGATTTTTTTTCGATAAGCTTTTAAATCGATAACAATTATGATGATTACGATTAGACTGTTTGATGTCGTGGTTGTTATTAGAAGTACTCAACACAATTATAAGTGAAGTGTCGACAATGTCTTGAGACAAGATCAGCAAGGGTAGATCACAAAATTGTTCTTCTGTGGCATTTTAAACTTCGGGAGGTCTTGGTCTGCCATTTCAAGCTTCCTTTACTTGATGTTTCAGACATTATCTCCCGCTTTTAGATCTGATGTTCTGAGTTTAACAAATTTGAAGAAGTTATTTACTCAAGCTATTTCCTCCACTCCAGGACATAGTTTTTATCACTTCATCTTCAACATAGTTATCGAAATCAAGAGGCAACAAAGCACTTCATCTTTAGACCTTAGTAACGAAGAGTACCTTTTCTCAAGAGCCAAGATAATCTGAGGTTCGATTTAAGTAAATGCTATTCAAGAAAATCCAGAAATCTATCGCTAGCTACAGTAGCAACTCCTCTTGAGTTTCTTGCCATTCGCTCAAGTACTTTCGAACTTCTTCACTTGCAAATTCCTATTGATGTAATCGCGCCTTAAAGGTTTCACGAACCTTCTTTTGCTTTGTTGTGCTGATTTTTTGCTGAGGAGCATTGCTGATACCGCATAGAAAATGGTCGAACCATCCATTCGTGTGTCGTGACCTTCACTGATGACGCAAATGGTTTGATTTATCACGAATAATCGTAGAATGGGAGCAACCACGAACCCCATCCGGGCATTGCATGATCGACTAACACATGTGTGCGTGTTGTTTGTTTGGAACCTTCATTGCAGCTGCATTCGATGTTCCTGATCATGGACGACGTTATGGACGGTAGCGTTACACGCCGTGGTCAACCGTGCTGGCACACGCTGGACGATGTAAAGTTGGCCGGTGTTAATGATGGCATCATGATCGAGGCCGCCATATCGCACCTGGTGAAGATCCAGTACGGCAACGAGTCGTACTATCCGCGGCTGCTGGAGCTGTTCAACGATATGAAGTTCATCACGACGATTGGTCAATCGTTGGACATCCGTTCGGCCAAGCTCGATGTGACGGACTACACGATGGATCTGTACAAATCGATCGTTTTCCACAAGACTGCCTACTACACGTTCTACCTCCCGGTTGCGATGGCCATGCACCTTACCGGGTAATTTCCGTTTCTTTTTCGACAGTTTTGCTTTTACTAATTGACATTTGCACTTGCCACAGCTACACCGATCCCGAGATGTTCCGGCAGGCGAAAACGATTCTGCTCGAAATCGGTCAGTTCTATCAGACGCAGGACGATTTCTTCGATTGCTTCGGTGATCCGGCCGTGATCGGAAAGGTTGGCACGGACATCGCGGAGGGTAAATGCAGCTGGCTGGCAGTGGTAGCGATGCAACGTGCGACCGAGGAGCAAAAGGAGATTATGAAGGCGTGCTATGGATCCACGGGTAGGGTTTGAAGTGGTTTCGCCCATTTCGAGCAGTTCAAGTTAATAACAGAATTCCCCTTTTCTTCCAGATCCAGAGAATATTGCGCGCGTCAAGAAGCTGTACGAGCAGCTCGGACTGCCCACCACCTACAGCATCTACGAGGAAGAATCGTACAACATGATCAAAACGCACATCCAGCAGATTTCGCGCGGGCTGCCGCATGAACTGTTTTTCAAAATTATGGAAAAAATCTACCGGCGCGAAGCGTAAGGCCCACGTTGACACGACAACTCGCAATAATCTACTAACGTTGTACTAAAACGTGTCCGATCGTCCTTCACGCCGTTTCGAATCTTGCGCAATCGCACTTAAGGTATTGTTTATCTTTTTGCTTTAAATAATAGCGCCATGGCAGACGTAATTAAGAGAGAATTATGCAACCAACGTTAAATTGTGTTCCGTAGTGGAAGGTTTTTAGAAAATCTTTCCAAAAAGTGAAAAAAAAATTACAATAAGGAAAAGGAAATGAAAATTGTTCATGAAATCCGTTTCATGGGAAAAAAACGAGAAAAAAAAGGTTTATCGGGAATTCTAGATTCACGATTATAGTAGTGTAAAGTATGTGATTGGTTATTGGTGGAGAAGAAAAAAAAACAAACAAGTTTTCGATTGGATAGAAAAGATTGCAAGATGAAGTTGATAATGGAACACATATTTACACAGAAAAACACACAGAAAAAAGCTTGCTTTCCCATTCCCCCCCAACTCTAGTACACTTTTTCACGTTCTTTTCGGGATTTCTTTTCCCCAAAACGAAAGGGAAGCAAACTTCTTCTGCAATCGACGGCAGCTGCATTTGTTGTATCCACGTTTGTAAATCTGCATTTTGGAGATGGTTTTACTTAATTGATTAATAGTGTGTCATTTTGTAACTTTTCCTCCATAAAACATTCCTTCATGTGTGGACCAAGGAAAACCATAAAATGTCCAGAATTCCCTATTCCCTACACCCCTCCCCCCTCCCCCCTCCCCATCAACATGATTCCGATGTTCTTGAAGGTGTGCGCGCATAGAACAGACCGAACTCATAACAGGTTGATAACGAACGAACGAAGCATTAGTATACCCCCACGCTAACAAACATACACAGACACGCAGAAACAGGCACACTAATATAAGCAAGGAAGGAAGATGAAATGCGCCAATACGTACTCTAACAGTAACTGAGCTAGCGTTGTAAGGGACTACTAAAATGCAGTGGTAACAAGCGTCTTCCGGAGACACAAACAGATCAATTATGGACAGAGTGGTGGACAACGATGCATTCGGAGGAGTGTGCAGTAGAAGGAGAAGTACGAGAAAAAGAGACGATACAGACCAGTCAGAGGAAAGCTATGCATGGCTTTACGTATATTACATCGTAAGGATTAGGTTTGAGCAGCAAATGGCAAGTAAGATTTGATTGATGAAACATTATGTTTTCTTATTGTCTATTATTAATAAAAAAAAACAAGTAAAAATCCAATGGGGACTTTCTCTCACTTCTCTCTCTATCCACTCGTTGAAATCACCGTTAAAGACAAACAGAAATAACCAGGATTTCTGAATTCGGATACCAAGAGAACATCCGTATCAGGAGGTAACAATCCTTCCCCTTAGCCATCCTGGTATCTCATATAGCCGTCTCACTTTCACGTGTTATCATTGATCGGAGATGGGAGATCTTCTGGGAGTGTTTATCAATATCACACACAGCTGAGCGATGGGTAGTGGAAGTAGATCGGATGACACAGATAAGGTCTTCCATCTCTTTCCGTTCGAAATCTCCTGATTTGGAAATTTTCCGTTTTGGAACCGAAAACTGACTTTTGACACCAAGAGAACATCCGTATCAGGAGGTAACACTAATTCCCCTGCGTCGTGCTGATATATAGCCGTCTCGCTTTCACGTGTTATCATTGATCGG